>JAFFSR010000057.1:0-600000 GCA_017163975.1 Anastatus disparis | reverse complement strand
TTTTATAATTTACATACTTTACAATTCGCACACTTTATAACACACTGCAATTTATAATTCACAAAATAAAATAAGTCAGATTTTAATAATAAAATATTTTAAATTACTATTCAGAAAGATAAAGAAAAAAATACCTAATGCTTGTTGTAACCGGCAAATAAAGAAGGCTAGACATAGCCCACTCTATTCGCGGCTACCTTTATTGTACATATAAGAGAAAGAAAGAGAGAGGGAGAGAGTCAATGCTTAAAGCCGGCGGACAGAGAAGGATAGACGCAACCCTCTCTATTCTTAACTGCCGTGAAAAACAGAGCGTCAAAACGATTGCGCATCCCTAGTGGGCCGAGCCGCCGTGGATGATGCTTTGTTTCTCTCTTACGAAGTAGACGTCTTTTGACGTACTTTTCGCCAGGGGATGAGAAAAAATATTTTTATTTGTTATAAATATTCTCTTATGCGCTTCGATGTCATGTGCAAAATTCATTAAATAACTCGATCTTGAGAATTAAATTTTTTTCAAATTTTTGATTATACGCATCCTTTATCAAAAACTTAACGATTCCCTCACAATATAAATCTTATTGTTTTAATGTCTCCATGATTAATAAAAAATTAACGTTGATTATGATATTGTAGTCAAGCACCCGTAGTTTAAATAAACTGTTTCATTCTTTTATCATTATAACTAGTTACTAATACAACTGCATTAATTGTAACTCTATAATTAAAAAAAAATGTAAGCGTTCTTACAGTTAATTAATTCACAGAAAAACAATAACGAAATACATTGTTGACGTTTTAACGTCCAACGATTCGATATTACCACATATTGTGGCTTTTTTAATTCGCTGAAAAACGATGAGCGCCTCTAAATATTTTGTTTATAACTCATTCTTTTGGAAGCAGTGGACGTGTAAACTTATTGTCGTAATAGTCTTGAACTAAAATTTATTAGTGTATATTTGAAAAATGACTCGAGGTAGACCGGCATGCATATCAAAAGAAACTTTTATATCCACAATTATGAAATTTAGTGATCGAATTGTTGAAAATGAAAAAATTGTCACTAAAAGTAGTCAACTAAGAAAAGATATATGTTTATGATTGAATAATGTTTATACATCACAGTCGCTTTACGCATTAATAACTTCTAATCGTAATGGCGTGTTGGACAAAATTAAAGATACTTTAAAAGTGCCAGTTTCAAACTCCGATGAAAGTCTATCTGTCTCTGAAGATAGTGAAGAAAGTGTACAAGATGTGTCGTATAATACGAAACAATATGAATTTAGTGAGTTGATTTCTTTAACGAAATTCGACGAAATTACTAATTACGTTTTTGATGATCAAACACGTGCTGCAAAAAACTACAAGAGAAAATATTTGATTTTCAAATGTGATGTATGGCAACCCTATTTTAATGATTTCTTATCTTAGAGCATATACTACTGGAGGCAGTTTTGAATGCACCGTGCGCGTTGTTAAGTTGAGAAAGAGAAAGGTATATTGAGGTTGACAGATATCTCTTTTTCTCTGGCACGTGATTGGTTTCTTTTGCTCTCTACCCCCTTATCACGTGACGGAGAGATAGAGATAACTATCAACCTTAGTATATCCTTCTCTTTCCCAACCTAACTACGTGCATAGTGCATTCAGAGCTGCCTCCAGTAGTATATGCTCTAAGTCTTTTATGAAAAAACACGAGGTTAAAATGCGGGTATAATTATAAAAACCATAACATAAAAATCGACGGTACATCAGGTGCATTTCAAGGTAAGTTTTGTTTTAAATTATCGCTTTTGAATGATAATTATTTCATTACAGTCAACATGATTTTAACAATATTTTGATTATTCTTTTCAAATAAAAAACAACTTTATTGTAATAAGGAAAAATTATTAATCTTTTTGATTTTCTATCATTTGAACTTTCAAAGATACTGTGACTGTATCAAATTTACTAAAAAAACTATGTTGAGTAATCAGTTACTATTCTAACAGTTTATGAATTTAAATTGGCTTGACGATCTGAAGATTATTTTATATAAAAAAATGGAGGTACAAAAAATTATTATAAAATAATATATGGCTGATTCCATTCAGATTCATGCAGGCCGTCACTGATCGAATTTTTTTTTTTCTTCTAAGTAATAAAAATACCTTCTATTATGTATATAAAGATAAAATTTACCTCCTAGAACGCTCAAAAAATTTTTTTTTTTTACTACAGCAATTCTAGTGTTGGATGTAAAAACGAAAATTCAAAAATTGAAAATGAACCCCTACTTTTAAATGACTATAGCTCCGTCAATTTTTAACCTTTTTGAGCGTTCTTTTAACGAAAGTGTGCGGAATTTTGTCTAGTTTTAAATGCAATCTCGATTTTTGTAATACAATTTGATCTCACTGAGTTATTTACGAAAAACCAAAGAAAAGCGATTTTTTTCAAACACAATTTTCTCAAAAACTATATTTTTTTTTTTTTTTTAAATTTTTATATGATTTTATACATAAAAAAATACTAACTTTTAGGATAGGTGAGAATATGCGATTTTGCCTTATTTTTTTTTAACAGATTTTTAAACGTTTTTTTTATATTTTCGATTTTAAAACATTGATACCATGGCGCATTGTACTATTTTTCCAATTTTACGTGTTCTTACAACTATTTTTATGCTTTTATTTATTAATATATCAAAAATATCAACAATAATCTTTAAAATAAACCCCGGATCGAATATTTTGATCAATTAGAACCAAAGTTATGACGATTTAAAGTTTAAAAAAAAATGCTGAAACTTTAAATAAATATGATATTTACATTGAGGAAACGCAATCTTCGTTAAAGATTAAAATCTGAAGATATAAATTTTTTAATTTAAAAAAAAAGTTATTTTGATGAAAGAATATATAACCATTTATCCTCTTTTTATGGTACATTATTATAATAAAAATTTTTTTTGTTGAAGAAGATAATTTTTTTATCAGTTTGAATTTTGCGCCTAGAATTTGAATTTATTTTGTAGGAAGTTGACGCATATCACTACTAGGTGGCGATGATTCGTTCTTTGCATTCTCATCAACGACTTGACGCGTTTAAAAATATAAGAAAAGGAAGATAAAAAAATAAAGTTGTTTAAGAAAAATTATTTTTTTCGATCTGTCATTGAACAGAATATCAATAATGGCATCACTGATTGTTAAAATGAAGTGCAAGGATTTAAAAGAAAGGCACAAAAAAGTTGTTTATGATTGCTCTAAAAGGTGAGTTTTTTAAATACTAAAATATATTATTTGGTCATTTTCAATGAACAAATAATATGCGATACAATTGAGAAAGAACACTAATGAATTGAGAACTAATGTGAATAAAAAGATCCGAATTTGAATAAAACCTTTCAATTTACTTCTTGCCACTCATGTCTCGAAGTTTTGGCAGTGTAGATTTGGTTCCGTTCACTTTTTCAACAGTGAATCTTTTGAATAACTTTAATTTCTTTTGCATTTCCTAACCATTCCATTTTTTTTGTCAGTCGAAAAACTTCTAACTCATCCTTGCGGATAACAAGAATGTTAATCGACGGAGTATATTTTGATACGTGAGTGGCGAAATTTTCAGCGTTTCTAATAAAATCTGCACTCTTCTTGGACAGATTATGCGTGGTAGCATAATGTTTAACTAAACCACCAATACCGTCACAAGCGCCTTTACCATGACCTGTTGCAGAAAAAAGCCATTTTCTGTTTACTTTTGAGTTTTGAAGCTCATAGAATTGATATCTATTTTTAAAATGACTGGCAGCTCCATCGGAAATGGTTATGATTTCATCAAGATCTTGCGCAATATGTTTTTGTTTTAAGTTATCGATAATTAAATTTATAGCCATTAGGGCATAAGACGAATCATGTTTAATATCGTCAGAGACGGTGACATAACTGACTGTTTTATCATTTCCAAAATAGCATACCGACGTAAACATTGATATTTGGTTTTTACTCCAATGATAGCTTTGAATTTCATTTTAAAGCAGAACTGTCCAATTTTCTTCAAAATCGACATGAATAACTAATAGGAAGTCATTATTTTTCGCTAAAAGTTTAACCTTTTTAATTGCTATACGTTGAATTTCTTTGACCAATTTATGAGCTCTTACAGTGAGAGCGCGCTCTCTTAACTCTATTAAGAAATTTTCAATTGTGCTAGTTTTATTCAGTAAATTTGATTTTTCCTAAACACCATAAATTATTTCTTCATATAAATCTTCTTCTGTCAAAGAAATTACTTGTAAATCAATAGAATCT
Organism: Anastatus disparis; assembly: GCA_017163975.1. Lineage (NCBI taxonomy): Eukaryota > Metazoa > Arthropoda > Insecta > Hymenoptera > Eupelmidae > Anastatus > Anastatus disparis. The sequence goes on along the minus strand of JAFFSR010000057.1, from coordinate 595,699 downwards.
CCAATGGGACATTCTTTACATTCTCTTAGTATACATTTTATATCATCTTTTGAACAAAAAAGCGAAGAACATATTTTCGATTCCAAATCTGCAATGTCTTGTTTATTTTTTTTTTTTATAATTATTCAAAGCATCTAACATAAGTTTAAGATTCTCGCAGTAAACGCAAAGACACGAATCGGTGGGTGGATGTGGTATAACCCACTTCGGTCTTAAGAGTCAGCCGTATACCGACACAGTTACCTGTTTTACCGAATCTGTTTAAAATTTATTCTTTATAAAAACTAATAACTCGAGGCAAAAATAAAGAGATAGTTTGATTCGTATAATAGAAAACAATATTTTCTCTGATAAGAATAATTTAATTCCACCGCTTTATTTTCAAGAAAAGTTGGAATAACTTAAAAATCCCATTATTTGACACTAATTTTTAATTTTCTAAGTCATTCCAACTTTTCTTGAAAATAAAGCGGTGGAATTAAATTATTCTTATCAGAGAAAATATTACATTTTATTAAACACATCGAAACCATCTATTTATTTTTGCCTCTAGTTGCTAATTATGGGGAAAAAGTCAATTTTTTAATTAGGAAAGGACAGAGATACGGCGGCCTCTTAAAGCGTAGAATGTTGATTTACCAATTTTTGTTTTCATTTCAGGATTTTCGTCTTTATATAATTGATATATTTCTTTTATACTTCGCGTAAGAAAGCGTTTGACTTTTTTAGTTTTCATACCATTTTCTTTGATAGATACTGTGTCGTTTTTAGTCGCAATTTGACGAGAACAATTAAAATCATCGTTCAGATAATAATCCTTTACTTTCATTACAATTTCACTATCCAAAGAATGGCCACAATAGTTCTCAGACTGCTTGTAAATTTTTTTATTATTTACCAATGATCGTGCTTGATCAATCATATAAATAGTTACATTTGGTAAAACTGATGATAAATAATCTTTGGAAATATCACTTGGTATAATACTTAACAATCGCACTTTTTCAAGAAAATTTGAACAATTATCTAATGCAATTTTAATATTCTCAAGCCATTTATCATTTGTTTTACATTCATTATTTTCATTCAATGCGGGCAAATCCGTTATATCGTAGACTTTCATCATTTTACTTGCTATTTGTGAATGAAATGCATCGTTTATTTGTTTTCTTTTTCGGAGAGCATAAGATTCTCGCATCTTGATATTGATACTTTGAGGCATTTTAATTGGTGAAATGTTTAATTTCAAATTACTTGAAGTCTCGTTGAGCTGTTCTACCACAGCCTCACTATGAATAAATTCTTCCGAAGACTGTTGACTGCTTGAAGTCAATGAAATAGGCGCATTTTTCACTTCATCTAATAATATTTTGTAACACGAAGGGCATACTTTATCTCCTCTAGAGAAAGAAGTATTTGGATACAAGCGCTTCAAAGACTCCATTAGATCACCTAATTCTCCAAGCGGACTTTTAGAGCAATCATGAACAACTTTTTTGTGCCTTTCTTTTAAATCCTTGCACTTCATTTTAACAATCAGTGATGCCATTATTGATATTCTGTTCAATGACAGATCGAAAAAAATAATTTTTCTTAAACAACTTTATTTTTTTATCTTCCTTTTCTTATATTTTAAAACGCGTCAAGTCGTTGATGAGAATGCAAAGAACGAATCATCGCCACCTAGTAGTGACATGCGTCAACTTCCTACAAAATAAATTCAAATTCTAGGCGCAAAATTCAAACTGATAAAAAAATTATCTTCTTCAACAAAAAAAATTTTTATTATAATAATGTACCAGGCTGATTCCATTTCAAATCGAACAGTCAGTATACACTCAAGTCACCAATTACTGCGCTAATGGAGTATGTTATTCTACCCTAAAAATAAGGGTATACGTATTTTTTTATTTTGCTGAAATATCAAAATTGCATCAGATATGCACTTTTGAAAATTGCATACAAAAACTAAATGTTAAAACTGAAAATGTTGAGAATAACTTTAGAGAGCTATCGTTTTACCAATTTTCAATGAATTTTGATAAACCTTTTTTTATTTTATTTCGTTTTGAGCCCTCTTCAACTCCGTGCAAGAAATTTAAAAAAAAACTAAAAAATGACTGAGATATATGCATTTTACCAAAAAATGCACTTTTTATGCACATGCATTTTTCTCGAAAAGGCCATTTTTTTTTTTGCTGAAATTTTTTTTGCTGATAGAGGACCAAAATACCTATCTAATAGTACTTGTTTGATCCCGGCTTTTTTGGTTTGGAGCGAGAAAAAAATTCACAAATTTTGTTGGTGAAAAATGCTTGTATATACGTTCGGAAGTCTTAAGCAGTCTGCATTCAAACACTGTCGTATGCTTGGCTCATCATTTGTTTACATTTGTATGCATGTATATAGCATCAATAGTGATATATATATATATATATATATATGTGTGTGTAAATTCGTAATATAAAAATAAATATTTAAACATGAAAAAAAAGAATTCTATTCGTGTATATCTATATTATGTATGTTTCGATGTACGAACAATAGGAGGCTAACTCGCGGACAAATACATCGCGTAACCAAAACAGCATATTAGAACTGTTATATAGAAGCTAGTTATTTTTACGGCTGCTTTGAAAGGTGCTTCTCGGGCTTGTGAAAAATTCAACAAAATTGTGAAATAACAATGTCCGAAATTTACTCTTCTAAAAGAATTTCATGTCCCGATTTTTTTCAAATGCATAAAAAGGTAGTTTATATGAGCAGTAATTCACGTTTTAGACCGTTGGAAGATTTAGCCATTAATTTGGCACAGCTTCATCCAGATTTAAATATATTGCCATCTACTAATGTATGTAAAAATTGCCATAAACGCATATCAAAAATGATTTTAAGTGATCTTGAGTCTATATCTGAAAATGAAATCACTGAACTTTTTAGCGGAAGAGAGGATTATTTTATTCCGAAGACACCCGAACGAATAGAGGAATTAAACGAGAGTATTAATTCAGTTTTACCTGAATGCATCTCACCCCTAAAAAGAAAAACTGCAATACCTGAAAATTTTAGAGGAAATTACGTATCTAAAAAGAAAAAATCCTTAATTTCAGCTTTTTCTGCTACTTTCGGAAGTAAATTAGAAGATGCGTATGGCATTTCAGTTGAATCAATAGAATCGAACGAAAATTCCACTGAAAACTATTGGAATGAATTTTTAGAAAATTTTAAATTGGCTTTAGAAAAATGCTCTTCTATTTCGGAGAAAATAAAACTTCTAACTCTACTACCTTCAAAATTGAACCGTGAAAAACAAGAAAAAAAAGCCAAGCGTCATGAGACTACATTTAAAACTAAAAATAATAAGCGCAAAAATAAAAAAAAATAATTATCTATTGTAACGTCCCACCAATTCCTTTACAAATTTTTCGCTTTTAAATTAAAATTTTTTTTTTCCCTCCTTAGTATTATAATTACCTTTACAATATCACGCCCATAAGATATAACTACCTGGGGTAAGTGATAGGTGTTAAGGACTTGTGGTCAAAACAAACCACAAATTAGTTTAGAATTTTAGAGTCTAACGAAGGAAAATGTTTTTGAAACGAAACATAGATTCACTGAAAAATCTTGCTGTTTCCAAAGCATTCGCCTGTACTAATATCTATATTAAGATAATATGCCAGGTACCGACCCAAGCGTCCGAAGTAATTGCATAGGACCTTTTTTTTTATTACTTAAGATACAGAGCCGTGCAACTACATCGAGACGTTTCTTAAAAATTTTCCCCAAATATTAAAATGCGTGTACATGTGTTTCCCAGATTATCTTTTGCTCACGTAAAAACTGCCGAAGCTGTAGACAGATTAAGAACCGTATCATAAAATAACAAACAAACCGTCTGGACAAGTAATAAACTGGCTAGACGAATGTCGCCAATACCTGCGCATCCGCATTATTAAATATTTTTTATGTATTATTTAGTATTTTTATTATTCTTACATTATTTCATATTTTACATTTTCATTTTTTTTTGTATTTTAATATTTCTTATTTTTTAAATTTTTATATTCGCATATTATTTTTCTTATATTTTAGCAATTAATATTTTAGCTTATACTAACATTTCTATATTTTACATTTTGCGTTTATTTTAATATTTTTGTTAGTAATTATATACTTTTATTATTTTATAACATTTTTATATTTTATATTATTATCTAATATTAGGATCTTCTTATTAATATTTAGTATTTTTATGTTTTACTATTACTTAGATTATTATTAATTGTTTTCTTAATAATAACTTAGTTTAATGGAATGACAAATTATTTGAATAAATTAAAATCAATTAAATTCACTATTTCAAATTTTATTCTCTTTTCTTTTTTTTTAAATGGTTCGTCATTCTCTTAAAAAAAAAAAAAATCGTACGTTATTTTAATTAATATTTTTTTTCTTCTATTATCATATAAGATTTAAACTAGCGTATAAAACATGTATTTTTAATGTCAAATAATGAATGGTACTTTTGATAACTTTAAATCATGATTAAGATTTCATCTTTTTGTAATAAATAATTTTTTCTTTTTTTTAAATAAGTGAATAAGTTGTAAGAAGGACCAATCATTATATATATATATTTTTTCTCCTTTTATGTTAAATCAAAATAGCGAGCGAAAAACAAGTTCTTTTTGCGTAATATTAATAATAATATTATTTTTTTCAATGTATTAGAATGCCCAAAGGAAAAAGAGAGAGAGGTAAACTAAATTTCCAAAACACTCTAGGGAATTTTCCAGTGCTTAAGTTTTCTGGTCCACCGCTGGCAAAAATTAGAGAAGGATAAGAATACTCTGAGTCCTCCCACGACAATTTTTAAATTTTCTTTAAGGAGAGAGGGAAGAAATTTCGAAAAGTGCGGGACAGCTTTTTCAAAACCCTTAAAAAGCCGGACAAGGGAAGGAAAATTCAGTTCGCCTTTGGATAGCGGCTCGGGGTTGTGGTTTTTATACCCAGCTCCTCAAGCTCACTGTTTTTCCACATCTCATCCCTCAAGGGTCAATTTGCTCAAGCTCACTGTTTTTTCACCACGCATCCCTCAAGGGTCAACTACTTCAAAGGCACAGAACTTTCAATCTACTAAATTTCTTTTCAATTACAAGGATCTCTGAATTTCTACACTGAGTTTTACATTGCAATCATTTCCACGAGGACTTAAATCTATTTTTTCCTTTTGCTTGCGGTTGGACTGTTCTGGATCACCATCTCTCTCTCTGCTTCCGAAAAGGGAATAGTAAGTTCTTTTTATTTTAATAAATTTTCAAATTCAATTTAAATTTGTTTAAAATTTTTTTTTAATTATTACCTACAATCTTTTGATTAAATATTTTCTTTTGTTAAGAGGAGGTCACGTATCTCTGTCCTTTTCTAATCAAAGAATTGAGTTTTTTACAGAAACTTTTAACTTTAGCAAAAAATGAAGAGAAAGCCGCATCTCGTAATAAAAAAAGCAATATTTTCTTTGATAAGAAAGAATTAATTTTATTGCTTCATTTTCAAGAAAACCTTGAAAAACTTAAATCATAGAGGTTAGGGTGGACAATTTGGTTTTTCAAGGTTTTCTTGAGAACAAAGCAATAAAATTAATTTTTTCTTATCATAGAAAATATTGCTTTTTTTGATACAAGATGCGGCTTTCTTTTCATTTTTTGATAAAGTTATTATTTTTGTAAAAAAATCATTTCTTTGATTAGAAAAGGACAGAGATACGTGACCTCCTCTTAAAATTAATATTATTTTCTTTTGATTTTTAAATTAAAATTTTCTTTATTTGATTTTATTTTGATTTCTAAGTTATTAATTCTAATTTATTTTAAATCTAATTTTTACTTTTATTTTCTATTTTATAATTTTTAAATTCTTATTTTATTCATTTTTCTTGATTGTGTTTTTATTCGCCATTTTATTATTATTTATTTATTTTTACGATTTTATTTTTCTATTTTAAGTGATTTTTATTTATAAATTAATATTCAATCTAGTTGAATATTTATAGTTAAACATTTATTTTTTTTTAATTTTTAAAAATAATCTACACTTCTAAAAAAATCAATTACCTCGATTCGTGTTCCGTTCGGGACATGACAGAGCACTAGGCTGCACAACTTATGTGGGCAACCAGACGGTGCGAGAGGTTTAAAACAATTTAAAACAAAAATTAATAAATCCCTCTAAGATCCGCGTAAAACTCTTTAATAAAAAAATATAAGCATGCCTATAGCGTCATACAACAACGCGACGCAAACGAACCATCGGCGCTATAAAACCGTCAAACAGTCTAGATAATTAGGCCCTAGACGTGACATATAATTATTTTTTTGACGCATCCCAACAGTGAGAGGCAAGGGGAACTCACTCTAAAAAAGCACCCCGAAGGGAACAGAATCCTTCTACGTCCACGTCGTTGTTCCTGGATAATGCTAAACGAAGGATAATATTTAAATGTCGACTGCTTAAGACTTCCGAACGTATATACAAGCATTTTTCACCAACGAAATTTGTGAATTTTTTTCTCGCTCCAAATCAAAAAAGCCGGGATCAAACAAGTACTATTAGATAGGTATTTTGGTCCTCTATCAGCAAAAAAAATTTCAGCAAAAAAAAAATGGCCTTTTCGAGAAAAATGCATGTGCATAAAAAGTGCATTTTTTGGTAAAATGCATATATCTCAGTCATTTTTTAGTTTTTTTTTAATTTCTTGCACGGAGTTGAAGAGGGCTCAAAACGAAATAAAATAAAAAAAGGTTTATCAAAATTCATTGGAAATTGGTAAAACGATAGCTCTCTAAAGTTATTCTCAACATTTTCAGTTTTAACATTTAGTTTTTGTATGCAATTTTCAAAAGTGCATATCTGATGCAATTTTGATATTTCAGCAAAATAAAAAAATACGTATACCCTTATTTTTAGGGTAGAATAACATACTCCATTAGCGCAGTAATTGGTGACTTGAGTGTATACTGACTGTTCGATTTGAAATGGAATCAGCCACCATAAAAAGAGGATAAATGGTTATATATTCTTTCATCAAAATAACTTTTTTTTTAAATTAAAAAATTTATATCTTCAGATTCTAATCTTTAACGAAGATTGCGTTTCCTCAATGTAAATATCATATTTATTTAAAGTTTCAGCATTTTTTTTTAAACTTTAAATCGTCATAACTTTGGTTCTAATTGATCAAAATATTCGATCCGGGGTTTATTTTAAAGATTATTGTTGATATTTTTGATATATTAATAAATAAAAGCATAAAAATAGTTGTAAGAACACGTAAAGTTGGAAAAATAGTACAATGCGCCATGGTATCAATGTTTTAAAATCGAAAATATAAAAAAAAACGTTTAAAAATCTGTTAAAAAAAAATAAGGCAAAATCGCATATTCTCACCTACGCTAAAAGTTAGTATTTTTTATGAATAAAATCATATGAAAATTTAAAAAAAAAAAAAATATATAGTTTTTGAGAAAATCGTGTTTAAAAAAATCGCTTTTATTCGGTTTTTCGTAAATAACACAGTGAGATCAAATTGTATTACAAAAATCGAGATTGCATTTAAAACTAGACAAAATTCCGCACACTTTCGTTAAAAGAACGCTCAAAAAGGTTAAAAATTGACGGAGCTATAGTCATTTAAAAGTAGAGGTTCATTTTCAATTTTTGAATTTTCGTTTTTACATCCAACACTAGAATTGCTGTAGTAAAGAAATGTATAAATTTTATCTGTATATACATAATAGAAGGTATTTTTATTACTTAGAAGAAAAAAAAAAATCGATCAGTGACGGCCTGCATGAATCTGAATGCAATCAGCCACATGAATTAATACATGCTTCGACTCTTTTTATCGTATTTTTTTTGTCTATTATTATATTATTTATTTTATTTTTCTTTACCTATGGGATATACTGTTTGAATCATGTATTATTATGATTTAAGTCTTATAGAAGCTTATGCTTACGTTATACATAATCTTGTAAATAATATTAATTATATGCTTTTTAAATATGTATTTTCTTTAATTTGTAATACTATTAATAGTTGTAATTATTTAAAAATTTTTTATTTTGTCATTCGATTGAATTTTATGACTCGAACTTGAGAAAAATTTAAAAATTACTATATAATAACATTTACGAACATTATTTTATTTAAAAATAAAGTTTTTAGACCCTTTAAAGAAATACAATCGAAATAAATTGTTTCGATTTTACTACTACATTCAATTCTCGCTATAACGAGCTTCGCTATAACGAGCGTTCGATAGACCGAGCATTTTTGTCTCGCTAAAGCGAGCAAAATGCTTCGCCTTCTTCCCTCACTACTCAATTCATTTTTCTTCATGTCCTGCTCGGAAATTCGACCTCCCTCCTTACATACGCGCAACGAGAGTCGATGTTCCCTCCCTATCGACGCACATTAATGTACTATTTGAATAATATATGGTTTCGTGTAATGTACTATTAAAATCATATATAATCTTTCACTATATCTGCATTTATATCTATATAGTATATCTATGCTTATACTATATTTATATCTATAGCTGCTGGCACTGTATTCAGTACAGAGTGAATGATTTTCTACTCCCGCTTCCAATTTATTCAAAATATCCATTTTGTCTTGTACTGACAAAGCATTTTGTTTATTCTATAATAATAAATACGAGCACTTTACAATAATCTATGAAAATATGCGATTAAATTTATGCTTGTGTATAAGCTTTTATATTTAAGCACTACATGATGTTGAACGTAAATGTAGACAAGAAAAGTACATTCATCATGAAAATATATATAAATAAACTTTTACGCTAATATTAATAATGTTTAACATGTTTAACAATTAATAATACTATTATAAAATAACATTATATTGTTGTGTGCGTTTTTTAAACGTACTCACTTTCAAATTTGGTAAATCCATATTCACAAAACACTAATTTTATATATTTGAATAAATAAACGAAACAAACGAATAAATAAACGAAAGAAACGAATAAATAAACGAAATAAACGAAATAAACGAATAAATAAATCAAAATGATCTTATTTTAATGAAAATCAAACGGTTACACACGTACAATCGATATAGTTATTGTTTATATTCGTTCGGTATTGTTTTGCTCATTATTCTAAGCATAGCATTTTTTGAGTTGTGGGGGCCCCTCTAGCGCTCGTAATAGCGAGAGGAATTATTCCCGAGTTGCTCGTAATAGCGAGAATTAAGTGTATATCATAAAGCTATAAAGAAGCATTTAAAATTATACGAAAATTGTAAAATATTCAAAAAATACTCTCAATAATGTTACAAAATTTAAAAGATAAATTCAAAAATTAGATGATATTAATATTGTTTACAAGATAGCATATAATGACTGCTTTTTTATCTATTCCAATCGAAGCAAAAGTTCTTTGAAAGAAAGAATTTAAAGAAATTAAAAATCTGAATTTATCCAAATTAATAGTTAAAAAAAAATTTCGATGAAACAATCCATTGTTGCTAGATAAAAAAATTAGCCTTCAAAATACTAAATAGTCATAACAACAATGATACAATTAATGGAATAAAAGTTACACGGGCATGACGGATCATCCCTCCCTTTCTAATAATATTTTCATTCAAAGTTTGTGAGTTAATGACCAATATAGGTCCAATCCATAAATGATACTATACGATTAACTTGTGATATGCGATATTTTATGCTTTCCTTTAGTTCCCTTTCTTTAGTAATATTTTCATTGTAAGTTTATGATTAAACGATGTATTAAATTGAGTTCTTTCGCTACAATAAGAAAGTTTGTAAGATTAAACATGAATGCGAACAACTTAAGGAATTTATCAAAAAATTATACATATAAAGTTATAAACAAACTTTCCATGTACAGTATTTTGAAGTTAGGTTGGTCGAGCATAGTATATAATTTTTATTGATAGTTTATAAAAAAATAATTGACTTTACTGATTTTTTTTATTTTACTTAAATGGTTCTATTAACACAGCTGTATTGCAAACAAGTCAGAATATTTGTTTAATTAATAAACTTAAAAAGATATCAATTAAATAAAAAAAGCAAAAATTTTCTCACCAGCGGGTCTATTCTACAATTTTTTTTTTCAATAACAATAAAATGTATGAATCGATGCAATAAACGTATTTAGTGCGTATTTTATCACTAAATATGGTAAGTTTAGAAGGATGGTTAGTAGCCATTATAAGGAAATCTAGTAATTTTATTTTAATAGATAATTATAATATGAAATAAATCGATACAAGGTTGAAAATATCTTGATAAATTTTATCCTTATGTCCCGGTAAAAAACAAGTCACAAAGATAAAATTTATCACAATATTTTCAACCTTTTACCGATATATTTCATGTATTTTTTATCGCATCAAATTAAAATTTGTAGATTTACCTATAATGGCTACTAACCATCTTACGAAAGTTACTATATACGATGATAAAATACTCGCTAAATACGTTTATCGCATCAATTCATACATTTTATCGTTACAAAAAAAAAAAAAAAAAATTGAAGAATAAACCCCCAGTTCCAACATCCCATTAAAAATGCTCCTCATGGCGATCGGGACACATTGCTAGCAAGTTCGTAATTTTTCTTAATTGTTATTGCTTTCTCATAGAGAAAGCATTGTATCGGTAAAAGAAATTTTTTTCTATTTTTTCATTAATTTGTACATATTTAGACTCAGGGAGTCGAAAAAAGTGGTTTCCAGAAAATGTCTGTATGTGTGTGTGTGTGTGTGTGTGTGTATGTGTGTGTGTGCGCGTGTGCGTGTGCGTGTGTGTATGTGTGTGTGTGTGTGTGTGTGTGTGTGTGTGTGTGTGTGTGTGTGTGTGTGTGTGTGTGTGTGTGTGTGTGTGTGTGTGTGTGTGTGTGTGTGTGTGTGTGTGTGTGTGTGTGTGTGTGTGTGTGTGTGTGTGTGTGTGTGTGTGTGTGTGTGTGTGTGTGTGTGTGTGTGTGTGTGTGTGTGTGTGTGTGTGTGTGTGTGTGTGTGTGTGTGTGTGTGTGTGTGTGTGTGTGTGTGTGTGTGTGTGTGTGTGTGTGTGTGTGTGTGTGTGTGTGTGTGTGTGTGTGTGTGTGTGTGTGTGTGTGTGTGTGTGTGTGTGTGTGTGTGTGTGTGTGTGTGTGTGTGTGTGTGTGTGTGTGTGTGTGTGTGTGTGTGTGTGTGTGTGTGTGTGTGTGTGTGTGTGTGTGTGTGTGTGTGTGTGTGTGTGTGTGTGTGTGTGTGTGTGTGTGTGTGTGTGTGTATTCAGTACGCTAATTAGGCAGTTTGCTATGCAAGCTCAGAGTAGGTGGCGTTCTAAGCTCTAGCGCTGTCATGGCGACACACTCCACGTATGTGTGCATGGATGAGCATACACGGAGAAAGTTTTGCCTCAATAAAGATGATGCGCGTCGCACTAAAAAAAGTGATGCCTTTTGCACCGTGAATCACGAATAATGCTTCGCATTTCATAATTCATGCATCACTTTTTGTAGTGCATAAGCGCCGAAACACAATACGCGAGGAGGCGGCGCACTGTATTTCGTCTCCTACGGTGGCGCCGCATCGAAAAACTTGATGCATGTTCGATATTTATCGTGCATGCGAGCCACTTTGTGGAGCATTTTAAAAACGCACTATCTTTTATGATGTGAAACTTTCTCGGTGTATACGTGTAGCTGTGTACGTGCAACGACGCGCGACGCGCGGCTATTAGAGAAGGGGTTTCCCCCACTACTTTCAGATGTGACGTCATTGAATATACACGGATAGACTCATGAATACACTCATACATGTTAACATCGCAAGATTGTCGTAGTGTGACCGCCATGACAGCGCTAGAGCTCAGAACGCCACCTGCATCGAGCTTGCATAGCAAACTGCCTAATAAGATCTCGAGAACTACTCGATGGATTAGCTTCAAATTTTGCATGCAATTTATTTTTTTGTCTAACTGGGGGGGGGGGGGAAGCTATTGAAAATTGATCTTCTTAGCTCAGTTTTTTTTTAGAGCCATTTTAAGAATTTTAAAAAAATTTTGATTTTTCATTTTTTTGTTATTTTACGTAAACTACTCGAAGAATTTTCTTGAAAATTTGTATGAACATTATTTGCGACTGCCAAAAGAAGAAAAACTTTTACCAACTGATTTTCTTAGTGCACTTTTAATTTTAGAGCATTTTGAAAATTTTGGAAAAAATCTCTATTTTTCATTTTTTTTCTATTACACAAAAACCATTCGATAGATTTGCTCGAAAATTTTTATGGAAATTATTTGCAATGGCCTAAATAAAACAAGCTTTGAAAAACTTATTTTCTCAGTGCAGTTTTAATTTTAGAGCATTTTGAAAATTTTGAATAAAATTTTTCTAATTTTTTTTATATTTTACGTTAACTACTCGATGAAAGAGCTTTAAATTATGTATGGGAATTATTTATGATTGTCAAAATAAAATGAACTTTTGAAAACTAATTTTCTTCAATTTTCTTAGCGCACATTTAATTTTAGAGCATTTTGAAAATTTTGAAAAAATTTTTTATTTTTAATTTCTTTTCTATTGCACAAAAATCACTCGATAAACTTGCTCAAAAATTTTTATGCAAATTATTCACTATTATCAGAATAAATCAATCTTTGGCAAACTTATTTTCTTAGTGCAGTTTTAATTTTAGAGCATTTTAAAAATTTTGGAAAAAATGTTCATATTTCATTTTTTTTCTATTACACAAAAGCCATTCGATAAATTTGCTCAAAAATTTTCATACAAATTATTTGTTATTGCCTAATTAAAGCAAGCTTGAAAAAACTTATTTTTTTAGCGCAGTTTTAATTTTAGAGCAGTTTGTAAATTTTGAATAGAATTTCACTTATTGCTTTCTCATAGAAAAAGCATTGTATCGATAAAAAAATTTTTTTTCTATTTTTTCATTAATTTGTACATATTTGAACTCGGTGAGTCAAAAAAAGTGGTTTCCAGAAAATGTCTGTGTGTGTGTGTGTGTGTGTGTGTGTGTGTGTGTGTGTGTGTGTGTGTGTGTGTGTGTGTGTGTGTGTGTGTGTGTGTGTGTGTGTGTGTGTGTGTGTGTGTGTGTGTGTGTGTGTGTGTGTGTGTGTGTGTGTGTGTGTGTGTGTGTGTGTGTGTGTGTGTGTGTGTGTGTGTGTGTGTGTGTGTGTGTGTGTGTGTGTGTGTGTGTGTGTGTGTGTGTGTGTGTGTGTGTGTGTGTGTGTGTGTGTGTGTGTGTGTGTGTGTGTGTGTGTGTGTGTGTGTGTGTGTGTGTGTGTGTGTGTGTGTGTGTGTGTGTGTGTGTGTGTGTGTGTGTGTGTGTGTGTGTGTGTGTGTGTGTGTGTGTGTGTGTGTGTGTGTGTGTGTGTGTGTGTGTGTGTGTGTGTGTGTGTGTGTGTGTGTGTGTGTGTGTGTGTGTGTGTGTGTGTGTGTGTGTGTGTGTGTGTGTGTGTGTGTGTGTGTGTGTGTGTGTGTGTGTGTGTGTGTGTGTGTGTGTGTGTGTGTGTGTGTGTGTGTGTGTGTGTGTGTGTGTGTGTGTGTGTGTGTGTGTGTGTGTGTGTGTGTGTGTGTGTGTGTGTGTGTGTGTGTGTGTGTGTGTGTGTGTGTGTGTGTGTGTGTGTGTGTGTGTGTGTGTGTGTGTGTGTGTGTGTGTGTGTGTGTGTGTGTGTGTGTGTGTGTGTGTGTGTGTGTGTGTGTGTGTGTGTGTGTGTGTGTGTGTGTGTGTGTGTGTGTGTGTGTGTGTGTGTGTGTGTGTGTGTGTGTGTGTGTGTGTGTGTGTGTGTGTGTGTGTGTGTGTGTGTGTGTGTGTGTGTGTGTGTGTGTGTGTGTGTGTGTGTGTGTGTGTGTGTGTGTGTGTGTGTGTGTGTGTGTGTGTGTGTGTGTGTGTGTGTGTGTGTGTGTGTGTGTGTGTGTGTGTGTGTGTGTGTGTGTGTGTGTGTGTGTGTGTGTGTGTGTGTGTGTGTGTGTGTGTGTGTGTGTGTGTGTGTGTGTGTGTGTGTGTGTGTGTGTGTGTGTGTGTGTGTGTGTGTGTGTGTGTGTGTGTGTGTGTGTGTGTGTGTGTGTGTGTGTGTGTGTGTGTGTGTGTGTGTGTGTGTGTGTGTGTGAATTCAGTTAGTAAACTGTATCTCGAGAACTACTCGATGGATTTGCTTCTAATTTCGCATGGAATTTCGTTTTTTGACTAACTTGCTGGGAAGCTATTGATAATTGGTTCTTCTAGCGTAGTTTTCATTTTAGAGTTAAAAAAAAAAAAAAAAAAATTTCGATTTTTCGTTTTTTGTTTTATTTTTTTTTTTTTTTTTGTACTCGATGAATTTGCTCCAAAATTTGCACGGAAATTATTTGTGATTGCCCGGATAAAATAAATTTTTAAAAACTGATTTTCTTAGCTTAGTTTTAATTTTAGAGCATTTTGAAATTAAAAAAAAAATGTTTTGTATTTATTAAGCCAATAAAATCTTAAAAACTACTCGATGGATTTACTTCAAATTTTCCATACAATTCAATTTTTCGATCAACTGGTGCGGAAGCTATTGAGTATTGGTTTTCTTAGCGTAGTTTTTTTTTAGAATCATTTTAAGAATTTTTAAAAAATTTCGATATTTCATTTTTTTTGTATTTTACGTAAACTACTCAAAGAATTTGTTCGAAAATTTGTATGGAACTTAATTTTGACTGCCAAAAGTATAAAAAATTTTGTAAACTAATTTTCTTAGCGCACTTTTAATTTTATAGCATTTTAAAAATTTTTTAAAAAATTTTTATTTTTAATTTTTTTCTATTTTACGAAAACCATTTGATAGATTTGCTCCAAAATTTGTATGCAATTTATTCGCTACTGTCTGAAGAAAACAAGCTTTGGAAAACTAATTTTCTCAGTGCAGTTTTAATTTTAGAGCACTTTGAAAATTTTCAAAAAAATGTTTATTTTTCATTTATTTTCTATTTTGCGTAAACCATACTATAAATTTTCTCCAAAATTTTTATACAATTAATTCGCTATTGTCTGAAAAAAATAAGCTTTTGAAAACTAATTTTCTTAGCGTGGTTACAATTTCAGAGAATTTTAAAGATTTAAAAAAAAATTTCGATTCTTCTTTTCTAATTTTTTTTTATTCTACGTAAAGTACTCGATAGATTTGTTCTAAAAATTGCAGGGAAATTATTTGCGACTGCCAAAAGAAGGGAAATTTTCAAAAATTGATTTTTATAGCGTAGTTTTAATTTTAGAGGATTTTTAAAATTTTGAAAAAGAAATTTTGAAAAGAAAATGTTATTTATTTAACCAGTTAGATCTCGAAAATTACTCGATGGATTTGCTTCAAATTTTGTATACCATCTATGTTTTTGTATAACTAGACGGGAAGCTATTGAAAATTGGTATTCATGAGTAGTTTTTTTATAGAGCCATAAACTTGAACTGTATTTATATATAAATATGATTGCATTTTATAAAGATTAGAAATTTTGTTGTCATCATTCTTTTTATTACTACATTATATCATTTTTTCAATAGAACAAATTTTTTTTGTATTACTCGATGATTTAAAATAAATTATAAATGTTGAAAAAGCAAACAGCTAGCATATATGTTCGAAATTTATAAAGTACAATATGAGTAAATATTAATGTTAGACAATTTTTTAATATTAAAATCACATTTAAATAAATATAAAAAAATTAATGAAACTCAAAGAGCTCTATGAGAAAGCATTCCGCCAAAGCACTTGGCAGCGGTTTTTTTTGGTATTTTACGTAAACTACTCGATGAAGTAGCTTAAAATTATTTATAGAAATTATTTACGATTGCCTAAATAAAATGAACTTTTGAAAACTGGTTTCCTTAGCATAGTTGTAACGTTAAAGCGTTTTGAAAATTTTAAAACAATGTTTATTTTTCGATTATTTGGTATTTTTTGTAAACTATTCGATGAAAATGTTCCAAAATTTGTATGCAAGTTATTGGTTATAGTGTTAAGAAGACAAGCTTGGGAAAATTAATTTTATAAACGCATTTTTAATTTTAGAGCATCATAAAATCACATTATGCAAATGGCAAAATTAAGAAAGAGTAAAATTCATATAGTTTTCGTAGGTATTAAGACAGCCTTCAATACAGAGGATAGGGACATTTATATTAAAATCGTATTTAAAAAAATAAAATCAAATTGCTCTAACTCAATGTACTCTATGAGAAAGCATTGCGCCAAAGCACTTGGCAGCGTTTTTTTAGATACATTTGAGATTTTTTAAAATACCTTCCATATTTATGATAAATTCTTAATCTTATTTACAAAAACAGAATTTTATAATAAAATTCAATAAATTGTCATTTAAAAAAAAATAAAAATTTTTTTATATTATCGCTTCGTTAAGTTTGAATTTATTTAACAACTTATTCCTTTTATCTTTAATAATTATTTTCTGAAAATTCACATAAAATAGCTTTTAATCATAATTATACGTAGGAAAATTCTAGTTATACTTATTCTCAAGTACATCAAAAGGTGAATATATACAAAACAAATTTTTCAGTGGCTTGTTATATATACACTTTAATTTTATATATTCACATACAAATTATATAAAAGCGAAAAGCATTCTTAATCATATTTACAATTATGTTAGTCAAACTAGTTTAAATACAGTAATTGGCAGAATAACAGCTAATTTTGTACATGAACTCATCTTGAAATATATATAAAGTGACTCATTGTACTCAGCACTATTACTGGAAACATATCTTTTCAATAACGACAATCAGTTTAAATATCAGTTTTAATGTTTGCGTCATTTAAAAAATACCATTAAGAGCTGGCCGAACTATCTGTCTTTGTCTAATAGAGTTTCTTATCATTTGCCGAAACACCATCCGTTGTATCAAGAAAAAATAGTAGCTCCCGCTAGATATTAGTAAAATAAGTAAATTCTGTAATAACAATAAAATTATTTTATCGTGTAGTTTTTGAATAATATGAGACCTACTAACAAACTAGAATATAACCTATCTTTTTTGGTAGGTCACATATTATTCAAAAACTACACAATAAAATAATTTGATTGGCATTACAAAATTTATTTATTATACTAATATCTAGCGGGGGCTTCTATTTATTTCTTGATACAACGGATGGTGTTTATATGTAAATGATGGAAAACGCTATTGGACAAAGACAGATAGTTCGGCCCCCTGTTAAAGTAATTTTTTTAAGGAGATGTGAAATGGACACTACAACTGTACTCATAAATATTTAATATGTTTCCATTTTATTGTAGAATTTCCGGAAAAGAAATGCATTAGCTTGTAGTAACTACCATGAACAATATTCAGTTGAATTTTTAAATAAATTCATTAATTAGTTATTAACAATTTTCAAATATAACTATACATCCAAATATCTTAAAAAGTAATTAATGAATTTATATGGAAATTGAACTAAATAATCATCATGGTACAAACTATAGGCTAATGCATCTGTAAATTCAGCAATAAAATGCAGACAGTTAATATTTATGAGCACAAATGTAGTGTCCGTTTAAATCTTCTTAAATGATTGCTCCAATTTTTGAATCTGCTAGAATGCTGTTTTTTAACAAAAAATATTTTATCTACAATGCTAAAAAATAAATGAAATATTGCTTCCAGTACGTGCATTAATTTTATGATAATACAGAAAAATTAATGTAAAATGTATGAATTTTTATTCTAATTACCATTAAAATTTCTTAATTAAGGAGATGTAAAATGGAGACTACACCTGTACTCATAAATATTGATTATATTTCCATTTTATTACAAAATTTTCTGGAAAAAAATGCATTAGCTTGTGGTATGTACCATGAAGATTATTCAGTTAAATTTTTAAATAAATTAATGCGTTAGTTATTAAGAATTTTGGATTCAAATGTTATTTATTAAAATTTTTTTTGGCAAATTATTAGTGTAAAAAATTTTGTATTTAGCATATTGCAGATGCGGTACGGACGTAACGTGCAGCTGATCACGCTCTGCTGCAGATCAAGATGTTCTGGCAACTTTTTTCGTAATAACAGGTACAGGAATTAACTGTGGCCCAAGTTATCTCCGAAAAGCTGAACGAAGGGAATTTGTCGAAGGAATAGAAAATTATGGCTCGGTTGATGTTTATCGGGCAAAGCTCAAACACGATGAGAGAAGGAGATGCAAAAACAGCCCAAATCCGTAGCACTAATGTTCTGCATAAGGCAAAATCAGAAGAGCTAAAATCAGAGTATTTACACCCAGACCCTGTAGAAACTCTTGATATCATGAAGTGCACCATGCATGCCAATGAGATCCATGATATAGGCAAAAATTCATTAAGCCTTGACTATTGGACAAATGAACAGGTACACGTATATAAAAAAATTAATTCTTTATATGGCATAACAATTTGTGTGGATTCGACAGGCCTTAAATTAAAACCTATTAAAAGAGCCTACAGTAATGAAGAGAATTCTCTCTTCCTGTATGTATTAAGGTAATATATATATATATATATATATATATATATATATATATATATATATATATATATTCGTATATAATAAACTGTTTTAATTTAATTAATTGATTGATTTTATAGTAATTATAAAATTATTATAATATAGATTAATTTTTTTCTGAAATATTACTTATGATGTAGATAAATTCATTTTTACAAATTAAGATAAACGGCACACTGTTTAAACAGCCAAGAAGGGTTGGAGGGATCCCATTCACTTTAAAAAATTATTTTAATAATATTTACTATTAAATATTTCACACTAATAAAAACATAACTCGACTAACTAATAGCATCAGATTAAAATTTAAATGTTATAATACATATGTTTAAATGAAATTTCCAATGATATTTCAGTGAAATAAAAGACACACTGGATGTTTGGTAAATTTTTTACTGATTTTTCAGTGAAAAACTTTTCGATGAATCCAACAGTGAAATTTTCACTGGATTATATTTAGAGAGTATTCGATTGAATTTCAATTTGTTTTACTTTTATACAATCATATTGCATTACTAATTATTAAAAAATCTACTGATTTATAATAATCAAATGAAAATGTAGAAAAAATGTTGATTATGGCCAATCTTGGTTTATTTTATAGTACTCACTGCGAGGAAGGACAAATGACAGTTTCGCAAATAGCGTCTAGACACAAGGCAAAAGATTTGAATGTATTTTTGATAGATTTCTATTACACCTGCCCCGCACCTAAAGAATTCATTTGCGATGAATCTCGTGCATTATTAAATGCTGCAACTTTAACGTATACACGATATTCCGATATTGAAGAATATGCAGATGAAATAAAAGAAAAAGAAATATATACAAGAATACGCATAGACGTTGCGCACCATACCAATAAATATGACAAAATTTTAAAAGATGTTAATCGTAAGGTGCGCACATTATATATGGCAGCTATGGGAAGACTGCGGATGAGTGAAAGTATTGAGGAAGCTGAAAAAATTGTTGAAGCTATATTAATTTTAGCAAATACTGAAACAGAAGGTCAGTTATATTGTGATGATCTCACTGAATGCGCAAAAAGGAAGTCATGGCTGATAAAAAATGTCACAGGTAATATATAAAAATAGAAATTTTTCATGAAATAAATAAAGCGGTTATTACACATAGAGAATTTTTTTTTAAATTACACAGTAAATCTAGATAATCGTAGGACGCTTCGACATTTAAGATACTTTTATGTAAATTTTTTTGAAACATCACTAATTATTATTTTAAAAATAACATTTATGAATAAAATTTTATAATGTTCGCATAAAAAAATTATAATATTTATCTATTCATTTTATTTTGTAACAAAATACAAAACAGAGACATCGCAGTCAATTAATTTAATCTAATAATAATACTAAGTCACTAAAAAAGTGATATCACAGATTAATAATGAAAAATAATAAAATTCATGCAATAATGCTAAAAATGAAAAAAAAAACAGTCATTCAATATCTATCAGTCATTATATGAAATTTGGAAAAAAATACAATAAATAATAAATAAAATAATATAAAGCACATGCAATAGCATTAAACGCATTGAATACAATAAAAACAAATAATTACATTCACTCACTAACCATACAATCGTCCGCAATCGTCATTCATACAATAAATGCATCCATACCTTAAATCTATAGATGGGACTGTACAAAAATAACTCAATCTTAATTTTCAATAACAATATCAATTTTTTATTAGGTGAAGAAGAAAAAAAATTACGATTCCAACATAGATGAAGTTTAAGATAAAGCACCTGATGAGGGGCCCGAAGAACGTAGCGCAAAAATTAACAAATGGGGAGAACGGGCTAATCAAATTTATGACAGGGTAAAGCCATTCTTCAAACAAGAACCAAAAGATGCCGATGCATATTTTTTATTAAATATCGACTTGAAAAAAAAATTACTAAAGGATTTGCAACTTTTCCCACTATGGGGATCAATATTGAATTCCAAATTTAATTTTAGAAGAAATTTAGCTAATAGTACTCCAGTGGAAAGCGAGTTCAATAAAATAAAAAACAATTTGTTGGGAAAATATAAAAGTCGAATAAGGGTGGATAAATTTGTGCACCAACATATAGACTATTTAAATGGGAAGACAAGGCTCATGGATACGGCTTTGAATGAAAAGCTTAATCATTTAGAAGCTGTAAATATTGAAAGTTCCACTGAAGATCACTTTACAGCGAAGAACATTTCATTGAATGAAATCGAAAACTGGAAAGGACTGGGAAACCCTCAGTCAAAAAAGACTGTAATTAAAAAAACATGTATTGCCTGTAATAATAGAGATTTGCCAGGTGGTGCACATAAATGCACAGAATGTGATATTCCTGTGCATATATTTAACACATGCTCAATGCAGCTAGATGGAACAGAAGAAGGTTATGGCGAGAAACGCATATGCATTGAATGTTTCAATAAAAAGTCTGGTAATGGAGTATCATGTGTATCAGTTGCGAATTCGATAACAGTAAGTAAAAATATAAAGAATAATCGCATTATTAAATACACAGGCAAAAGAAACGACGATATAAAGACTCACTGCAATGGGATAGGAATCGTAGTTTTCCAGTTATCAAAAATGGTAACAACACATCACTTGCGCCTGTCGTGGTGGAAAAAAAAAGTATTTCACTACACGCACTTTTGATAGTCTTTTGTATTCAAGCCTGATTGCTACCACTAATTTTTAATTTTTAATTGACATGGTAAAAATCCAAAAAATAGAATTATTCGTAATAATTAAGGTAGTACTATCGTTAAGGGATTGACGGTTCAGAAAAATCTGAAATTAGGTATATAAGTAGATTTAAGTTAAAATAAGATGTAGTTAAATTTTGGTAAACTTTTGGAGCATGAGAGAAAAATGACAAACATTTTAATTTTCACATTTTTAACACGCGCTCTTATGGTAACCACACATAAATTCTTTTTCAACTTTTGATTATAAGCTACTGATGGTTCAAAATTTCATCAAATTTAACACGTAATTAATTAAAGAACTAAAGAATAAATTTTTCAGTATCGAGTTTCAAACGATATAAACATCTTAGACTCAATGCACGCTCGTGTATAGCTATATATACACTATATATAGATATAAAGCGCGTGTTAAAAGATGAAAATTAAAATGCTTATAATTTTTTTCTCATGCTCTGAAAGTTAACCAAAATTTAACTGTGCTTTATTTTAATTAAAATCTACTTATGTGCCCAATCTCAGATTTTTCTGAACCGTCAATCCCTTAACGATAGTACTACCTTAAAATGCAAGATTAATGCCTTCAAATGAAAAAAAAATTATCTTTAACTTGATGTTTGGTTATAGATTTTACATAAAAAAATTGTCTATTTTGTTTCTTTGGGTTATTGTAAATAATTATTGAGACTTACTGTTGCTAAACTATTGAAATAGCAAATTATTTTTATTCATTAATAATTTATATATAAAGTTTAAATTTCATTCGTATTTGTTTAAAGTTACCCATATCATTTCAAATAGAAACATTTTTTCTGTATGATTATAAAATTATTTTCTAACTAATAATTTATTTAAATTAAGTTTCAAAATATTATTTTTCTAATATAATTAATTATATTCATTATTTTTACTATTATTTAGAAGAAAGCTGAAAATACAAGGTTTTTTGATTTGGTCCTGAATATTTTGAAGAATGGTTTAAGGGCCCATACTTACAAATTACAAGCCCAGGCGTTAGCTGAAATTTTTCATCTTGAGCCATCGTCATTGACAGATGACCATTAGGTCATACATTGCGCTGCGCAGATTGGATGGCTAGTTTAAAATCTGTTTAAATCTTGGCCGAGCATTCATGAACGATCATCGTGCACTAACTGCACTTTCAATAATTCTAAGGGCCTGACTGCTATTCAAATAGAGGATTGTTATTTAAAATTTTCGAAGTGTGAAGAGTTTATTACCAAGTTCTGCACTAATTCAAATATTACATAAGGTCCACAATGTCGTAATCAAAGCGTCAAACATGAATTAGTCGATATAGGTAATGTAAATCAAAGTTTGCAAATTATTCTTACATCATTTGGCTTTCAATTGACATCAAAACCACTTTAATTTTTTTAAAATATTAAGGTGCTTCTGATGTAAATTGAAAGCGAAATTATTTTAATCAGTTATTTATCAATTTTAAGCGAAGTAAATTTGGATCAGTTATTTATCAATTTTGAAAAATGAAATAAGCGACAATCAGTTTTTAATTAAATTTTGAAGTAAAACTTCTTTACCAACGTTATACAGCTCCTAAAAGACATGTAAAAAAAATTATACGGGAGTAAATCGATATCGTCTCAGTTTATACAACGAAAGTATGTAACGGAAGTATATATATATATATATATATATATATATATATATATATATATATATATATATATATATATATATATATATATATATATATATATTTATAGATATACGTGCACGCGCAAGCAATCGTGGGGGCTACAAATTATAATAGTTTTGATCATAGCGAATAACAATTAAAATATGGTATTTGTAAAATAACTATCGTTAATAATAGAAATTTCATACATTTTATATACAATTAAAATGAATTGATTCTTTAAATAATGTAAATTCAAAATTATTTAAAAATTTAAAAAGATTGTGATAGAGATTAAATAAATTTTTATGAGTTCTATAATTTTTGTAGAGAAGTTTCACTTCTGTCAGCCAATCCCAGAGACTGCTACACCAATTTTTTATCAGAGAATTGTCTATAATAAAATCATTAATTTTTTTGCAGGTGATATAATATTGTTTCAAATTTTCAACAATGTTACAAACAATGTCACCTTCAAATTACAAGTTCTTTTTTTAAATCTGGTCAACCCACTTAACAACGATGAACATTTACGTTTAATTGGAGTAGTGGGTTACCACGGGGTTGGAGGATTCCCAAGAAGGACTAGGTATAGTGATCCAGCTAATGTCAGCCATGAAGAAGACTTAGGTCACTATACCTCGTTTCTCTGCCGCAGAAGGAACACTGATAAGACAATTTTTAGACCTCAGCAATATAAAATTGTCCCTAGACTTATTATGTATATAAAAGAAAAAAAAGAAATAAAAAGAAAATTAATTTTATTACAGTTTGTTCTATGTTTGGTATCTGTGATTGCGTCCGAAATTAATATTTTGAACGTACAGAATATATTTGCTTAGAATAACAAATTAGAAACGAAATATGCCATTTCAATCAGTGAAATATTTTAAGTCTTTTAAAAGTTACACTATTGGCCATGCTAGTATAAGAAATACTAGTACCCTGGTAGAAAATAAAACGCTTTTTATACCATTTTATGGCCATTTTTTTGAAATGAAGAGCTGAAAACGGGTATTTTTTTATAGCCATTATTTTAACCAATATAAAACGTTTTTTTTACCTATAATATACCACTAACATGTTACACACTTTTTCGAAGATTAATGTGAATCTTAGAAACAGAAAAAATATTCATAATTAAATCTCTATAATAATTTGTGTTTGAGACGATATATTTTTTCATTATTTTGTATTCATTAAACTTATTTTATAATTTGAACGTAAATGAAAAGATGTATTGGATTTATAGCCTAAAATATTTCTAGGTACTTAAAATGCCCTTTTTATGAACAACATATTTCTATCTATATAAAATTTTTTATATAGACAGCATTTTCTGTCTATATAAAAAATGAGCAGATCGATAAAAATTGACTATTTATTAGCCAATACTGACATGACAAAATATTACTATTAATAATGCCCATAAATTGTATTATACCCCATTTTTCATGTTCATATTTCTATCAGGGTAAATAATAAATCATTTCTTGAAAAAAATATTAGCTACAAATGAATAACAACATATTTTTAATTAACTTTTGCCCTAACGTATAATTTATTTAATTTTTATTATTTGTTCTATGACTGGTGTTAATAATTTAGCTAAATATTAATCTTCCAGAATTATGAAATGCATCTTTCAAAAAAAAGTTAGCTACCAAATATAATATGCATTTGAGTGGGTTCAATATCTTAATTTAATCAGAAGTTACAATAATAATTGTGCTAACGTGAGACTTGAGCTAACACAACCATCCGTTCTCCAAAACAGCTAGAGCTACAAAATCGATTTTGTTGTATCAAATTAGCAATAAATGCCGTTTTAATCAAAACAATGTTTTTATTAGGAAAATAAAATTACAGCAGTGGTCATGCTAGCGTAAGACTTACGCTAGCACAGCCATGGTTTCTCGCAAACGGCTGGAGCAGCAAAATCGTTTCCGGACGGAAATGTCAGCAACAAATTAGCAACAAAATATCGTTTATTAATTTTTATTCCACCTTTTAATTTAGTGAACTTTCCAATTTTTTCAAGGTGTGGTGTTATTTATCTAGGCAAATATTTATATTTTCAAATCCAGCGATATGCCATCTTTCAGCAACAAATTAGCAACAAAATATCCCGTTCGAATCGCTAAAATATCTTAATTAGAAAAAAAGTTACAGCAGTTGTGCTAGCGTAAGACTTACGCTAGCACAGCCATGGTTTCTCGGAAACGGCTGGAGCAACAAAATCGTTTCTGGCGTAACAAATTAGCAACGAATTAGCAACAAAATATGCTATAGATTAGATCGTCGCGTTTTAATGTTGCTGTGCCAGCGTAATAGAAGTGCATTATAAGTGTATCATATTATCAGGAGTATTAATTTTATCGTTTTTATCCAGAAATAATAACATGTGCATGTGTGGAAGCCTTCACTTTTGGAATTTAATAGCATAAGTATAATAGTTTTTTCTAATGCACATTTTTTAATTACCAATTCTATGAATTGTTTTACTTTTTCTTAAACACTTTAACTACAATTTCGGACCGGTCAATTGCATTTCCATAACCTTCTAAATTTTTAATAATTTCTTTCCAGTTAGGTTTACATGTAAGAGTTATAAATAAATTTGGCTTGCCGTAACGATTTACAAGTGTCATTAAGTCAATATAATTTTACTCTAAGAATCTTGAACTTCCCGTAAAATTCGATGGTAAAATATACATTATTCCAATTTTTTTATTCTCAGTATCTTTTTTCTTATGTAAATAATCCATCACACCGTTATAACAATCGCTTCTTAAAACTTTTTGATTTTTTTTTATAAAATATAATCTTGAACTTTCAACTTTTACAAATACATCAACTATTGCCTGTTGAAAAACTTCACCTAAATTAAGATATGGATTAAGTCCATTTCTTACAGAAAATCTATAATTATAAAATTGCAGATTTGAAATATTGTTCTTAGATAATTTACATTTCATATTGGGCATCCATTCTTATCCTTCATTAGGATAAATAAGTGGGTAACTCATAGGATCGACATGTTTACTAATTAATGAAATACTAACTGATTTATTGTGTTTCGAATATATATCGATGTTACGTTCTACTGAGGGTAAACCATTTTTTCATACAAATGTCATGGCAACTTCATTACACGTAGCTTCATTGTATATATTTTTTTCTAATTTTTCATTGCATTTAATAGACTTACATACAGTTTTAGCTGAAACACCAATTTTTTCGCGTCGTTCAATTTCTTCTTTTTCTATTTCATACATCATTTCATAAGCTTTAACATAAGAATTACTTTGTCTTAATAATCCATCTAATTTACGTAATAAGTCTGAATATATATCTGAGAAGTTGCTAATTCTTTATCAAGAACATATGATTGTCCATATTTTCGAGCTTCATTTTCATTAGGATGTAAAACATAAACGTTGTGATATATTTGACCACAATTTCTGATTCCTACTTGGTATTTTGTCAAAATTTGCACCAAAACTTGCAAAAGCTAAAGAATTGTTGTATGATCTAATATTTTTACGATAATGAATACTATTTTTCGAAAATCCTGTAGCTAATTTTTTAAATTCTTCTGGATAAGTAGAATTATTTAGTGGTTCTATATTTCCTTTGTAGCAGCAATTGATGAATCCCTTATTTTGTGTAAATTCAAATACAAAATGTTTAGCACTGCACTATTCACATATGGAAATATTCAATATTTAATATTAAAAAAAAAGGAAATTTTTTTTTATTCAATATTTAATATTTATATTTTTAAGGGAGTTCTATCCTTACTACACAAGTCGAAGCAGATTATCCGTAGTTCTTATTTAACTCATTAGATATAAATATTACATTTGGTAACATTATAACACTATAGCTGTTGCGTGCGTATTTGTTCGGCAGTGTGTTGTTTTTTGGTCTTGCATTATAATCATTATATCATATATTGATGCAAGATAATCACATTATATGATATTAGAAAAAAAATAATAAATGCAAATATTACCTGCACTAAGATTTTTTATGTTTACCGTAAGAATAAATTTACAGGTTTGATAGAACTTTTAAAAGATGATGAAAAAACGACAGTAAGAAAGTTACAAAGAATGTTAAAGTAATTAAAAGAATTGCTGATTATTTGGAAAAATTGCCAAATCTTTGTACCAAAAAATAAGTATTATATACATGATTGTATTTTTTGAAGATATTATTTATTTATATTTTTATCTATACTAAATTTATTAAATTATTCATTAATATTATTTTGTTACTTTTCTATAAAAATATTATTCATATTACTTTATGCATGTTTAATTTTTTCGATTAAGTTATTTATTACAAATGTAACTTTTATATATATTCCAATTTCTTATTAAACTTATTGTTAAATTATAAAAATGTAATAATAAGTAAAATATTGTGATTTTAAAATTATAAAATGCCACTGATATTCTATAATAAATTCATATTCAAATGATTTAATATATCTGTTATTTTATTTAAATTTTATTTGAACATTTATATTTAATTATTTTAATTATCACCTTAGTCTTTCATGCATAAATAACGCTTTTAATCTGCAGTTAGTATTTGCACTAATACTCCATATGCATTACACTATTCAAATTAAAAAAATGCGCACGCCATCGCATCTATCTTACTTTCACAGTGTTGCCACATGTCTTAGGTCATGACGTCTAAGAAGTAAAATTTATTAAACGCCTTAACAAAAGTATTTATTACAACTCTGAAAAAAGCGATTATTTCTGTTAATTCTAATATAAATAACGCTTTAAGTTTCTAAAGCAATTATAGCTTGGGTTAAAAGCAATAATATCATGGCTTTGTTCCACGTATTTTTCGGGATTGCGCGCAGTAACGTGCTATGGACTTCTAAATACTAAAGTCCACTTCGCATCACCAGTGCGCAAGCCCGAGAAGTATTTCGAACAGAGCTCTTGTGTGAAAACAAAATCTTCTTTACTGCCAAGCAAACATTGCTTGGGTTAGTAAAATAATAAAGCCTTATGCCGCTTTCCTGTGCTAACAAAGGGGATTTTGCTTGGGTCTTGGTCAAGAATCGCTTTATTTTTTTTCCAGTGTACCCAATGCTTATTTTTTGAACATTTATACATTCTTAAAATGTTTTTTAAGCTATTTAAAAAATTTGAAGAATATCTGTTTGTTAAATGAACTGTATTTCTTAAGAGGCGGTCGGAACCATTTGCCGCTTGGTGGCGCTGCGGTCAGGTGAGAGAAAAATATAAAATATTTTTTATATAGCAATTTAAAATTTACTGAAACAATAATATACTTTTAATCTTGTCATTTCCTCTAGCCATATATATGTAGAATAATTATTAATATTAATTTTGTTTGAAAAGTCTAAAATATTGTTATAAAGCGAAAAATGCGGCGCGAGGTAGAGCCGACGTAAACATTAGCATACATCATTCTTTAGTATTGCTCTCTCTGTCGCACTAAGGGAAGGTGCACGCATGTTTACATCGGTCCTACGTTGCATCGCATTTTTCGCTTTATAACAATATTTTAGACTTTTCAAACAAGATAAGTATTAATAATTATTCTACATATAGATGGCTGGAGGAAATGACAACATTAAAAGTATATTGTCGTCTCAGAAAATTGTAAATAGCTGTATAAAAAATATTTAATAGATTTCTCTCACCTGACCGCAGCGCCACCCTATATGTAGCGGCGAATAGACCCGACCACCTCTTAAGTGAATGCGACAAACGTGCGTTCCGTTATAAGACTACATGCCAAAATCCGGGAAAAAAACTTTGATAACTTTACTTCTGTGTACCCTAACCTTCCAAAAATTTAATGACGCTATCTTGTATGTATCATGTACCAATATATCAAATTTCATTAAATTATATTTGTTAATTCTATTACCAACGGAACTCCCTTAAGAGGAGGTCGTGTATTTCTGTCCTTTTCTAATCAAAAAAATGATTTTTTTACAAAAACTAATATCTTTAGCAAAAAATGAAGAGAAGGCCCCATCTCGTATCAAAAAAAGCATTATTTTCTTTAATAAAAAAGAAAAAACAATAGTTGTAATATTAATCGCTGCAGAACACAAAATTATAGAAGAAAAAAGAATGCCTTTTTTAGCTAATGATTGTTGCTATGATTACAATTTTTTTGGCTACGGAAATCATTATCTCGCGCTAAAATGTTAGCTTTTTCTTTTGTCTTTTTTAGCAAATGGCATTTAGTTGCATTAACTATGAAAATAACTAAAAAGTTAATGTTTGAAGTTCACAATATTTAGTTTGTTTTAGCCCAAACTATCGCTGCATGTATTAAGCGATATCCTTATTGCTGTCGTTACCATACAATCTTTCTCCGTGCGAGTTACAGCAAAAATATGTATTTTTAAACATTATTAGAAGAAAGTTAAAGAACAAATATATCCATACTTGAGAAAGTTTGATTTTTCAAAATATATAATAACATTATTTTTGTGTTTGGGAGTGGAGTTAAGTGTACTTGATGATAAAGGATTAGTAGGAAGTTCGCCACGTCCACGTGTAGAAACCATTTTATTGCCAATACAATCTAAAATAATATATTATCAATTTATAGATTTTCCAATTCAGATTTTTCAAAAACTTTCATTTAAATTCAAATAATTATATACTTACTTTGATATCAACGACAAACTCTTCATCAAGGCTAATGACAAACTGATATTTTTATTTTCTGAATACTACGATGTACCTTTGATTTCGCTTTATTTATTTGTAGTATATACGTAGTATATAGTGCAGTATGTAAATATGACTACAGTGATTGTTTAAAAAAAGATTTGAGAATGTGCTTACTCGGAGATTCTCCACAAATATACATATATATATTCAATTTTAAATATCTAAAAATTATAAGCAGTATGATATGTATTAAATTTCAAGTGTACAAATAATTTAACACTTCATGGTATGAAATTCATGAATAAAATTGTTGACTTTATTATTTAATTAGAATTTTGTGAGTGCATCTCAAAAAAGGCAGGGGAATTATATGCCAGGGGAGATTACCTGATAATTTGAATGAAATTTTTACCGAGTAAACGGTCTCCAACATTCACTGCTATACAAAGTTTTTTAGTTGTACATTACTACTTTCTTAAACGTCTATTACGTATTTAAATATACGCTTATATTATCTGTGACGGTTAAATGTTTAGAGCCAGGGGAATTATCGTAGAAAAGGTAACTTAGCTTTCATAAGTGAAATGATTTTTACACGTAAACAAAAATGTATTCTATGATCAACAAAGCAATTTTTTAGCGAAATAAACATATAATAATAATATTTCCATGTGATAGAAATAGCTTATATTTTCATAAGATTCAAATATAACATTTTTTATTATTATTGCTTTTTATCTATGAAAAAATATACATTTTTTTTTATAATAACAAAGGGTCAAAGAAAACATTTTTTTTTCAACCATTCTGCTGAAATGTATGTACGGATGGAAAAGAATATTTTTTGATCTTTCCGAAGTATTAATTCATCTATCCTGTATCTCTACAACGTTTAAAAAAAATTTTATATATGATTACAGACAGGGGAGATTACTTTTTATACTGTCTAAGGGTCCCTACAAAAGCTACATTGAAATTAGCGATTAAAAAGTCAACGGATCATAAAGTTACAAGCTGAAAGTATATGAAAAATTTGTGGTTAATAATATTTGAACCTTGTATTGATAGTTTATTAAACGATTACATGTGATTACCCGTTAGAATAGAATCACCCAAATGTAACAAATTCATATATATATATATATATATATATATATATATATATATAACATACTTATTTTTGAAATATAACTACTGCATCATTACATAAGTCTAGAAATTTTTGAAAAAAAATTTTATATAAATTTTATTTTAAAACATTTGATTGTTTCTTAATGCTATGATGAAGACATGGCGCTTTAATCGTATTACTCTATGAATTCCACCGCAAAAAATAACTATAACAAAGAATAACATATGCTCAAATATTGCTCATTTAATAAAATATTTTTATTCAATTAAAAGTGCAATATTTAATCATTTGATATTTTAGTTTTATAATATTTTTAATATCTAAATAAGACGTTGGCAAAACGTGAGAAAAATCACTTAATTTTTTTGATCTTATAAGGAAGGTCTCTCAATCCGACCTTACCAATTTCAACCATTCTGTGATATGTTGTAGTACTCGAAAAAATAAGAGACGCGTATTTTTTTGTGTCGATATTCACTTTAAAGGGGTGAGAAACACCCCTAAATTTTATTCCAAAAATCGTTTTTTTGTCATATCTCGGCTTCTAATTAATATTTTTTGATAAAACAAAATGCAAAATATTTTTCATAAGAGGCGTGAGATATTAGATGTATTTATGACCCAAGAGATCGTAAACCTTATGTTATATTTTTTTTAAATAGATTTTATATGCTTTTTCTGTATAAAAACCAGGATATGAGTACAAAAAATGACCAAGACCCTTCATATAGCACAAACTGCAAAAACACCTTTTTTTAGTCAGTGAAGAATTTCTTTTTGGTACTAATAAATTCACGGTTTATAAACTTTATTAATCCTAAAATTTCAAATAAAAAATTACTTAGCGATTCACAAATTACTGAGAAAATAATATTATTTTATTGTTGTCAATGTCACTAGCTATATATATGTAGAATAATTATTGATGCTAATATTATTTAAAAAGTCTAAATTATTGTTACTAAACAAAAAATGCGGTTTGTGGCAGAGTCGATGTAAACATGTGGGTGTTTGTCTTTAGTGCGACAGAGAATGTAATGTTAAAGAATGACATATACACATAGTCACGCCGGCTTTACATCGCACTACATTTTTCGTTTTATAACAATATCTTAGACTGTTCAAACACGATTAGCATCAATAATTAATATATATGGTGAATTCTCAAAAAATCGGCTGATTACACAAGAAATTTTTAATGATGACGATTGAAAAGAATTGATATATTGTATCTTTATGCATTATATTTAACTTGAATAATACTTTAATGAAGATAAAATTTTAACTTAAGTACTTATGAATACCTTTCAATAAGTACCTTAGTTAATAGCGGTTACGTCGAGTTAACTGATCGAGAATTGATCCAATTATTAATACTTAATGATGAATATAAAAAGAGGTATAAGCAAGTAAATATACTTTTTTATTAAAGAAGAACGAACACTTTTGAGTGGAATAAAATAAACTTTTAATATGATTCAAGGATGATATGTAATAATACTTTTGTGATTCAACGCGTGAAAGCTAACGGAGTTACGTTTTCTAATATTTCACAATTCTTTGGTCAACAAATAGGATACCTCATTAATAATCTCATCTCGTTATCTATCACAAGAAAGTATAAGGTAACTTGAAAATAATTTTTCAGTCCTATCACACATTATTCCATATGAAAGTTTTGGCAAAGAACGGAAATCAGCCGATTTTTTGAGAATTCACCATATATATGAGACATTTCACGTCAACTGAGAGAGCAGAAAAATAAAAATCACTGAAACTTTGAGAATATATTCTTTTCGTACCCAAAATATGTATACCAAAAAATACCCAAAAAAATTTTTAAGGTTCTAGATTGAAAGGATCAAGAGCTATAGATCCTTGAAATTTGAAAATTTTTCACAACTTTATGATTTTTTTCTGAAAATCCTGATGTTTTAGAGAGACATTCATATGAATACTTACATTTATTACATGGTAATTAAAATTACTCATCATTTGCAACTTCAGAAATTGCTTTTCGAGGGCTTATTTACCTCTATTTTTTATTCACTTTATAATAAATTTTTGATTGTGTAAGAAAGAGCCACCAATAAGGAGTTATGACAGTTTAAAATATATATTTTCATGTATAATTTATTTTTAATATTGTAACGGTTATTTATTACACGTCACAAAAAAAGAATCAGAATTTAATTCAATTTTACTTTTAACTAAGTTTACGAATTTTACCATGTATGGAGTTGCTGAAAATTATACTAAATATGTTAAATATTATGCAACGAACTCCGATAGTGCTAGCTAGTAAAACTATTGATGAGCGACAAAATCATATATGATATACTTGTCGCTTGCTGCACTCACTGCGTCTCTCTCTCTCTCTCTCTCTCTCTCTCTCTCTTACCTGATCGAGAGACGCGTTGCCGGTAGCGCAGTTTTCCTTCGTGAGGCAGGTTCAAAAATACGTTATCTTATACTATATAATATTACGTTACTAATTAATTTATAACTGATCACAAGGACCGCGGAGGCGTCGGAGTAAGCAACGGGAAATATATTTTATGTTAAATATAGTCAGGCGATATAAATCAATTGAAAGCACGTTCTAATAGAAAACAAAATTAATTTATTATAAGAAAAATAAGGATATAAATATAAAATATGAATTGAACGAAAATGAAACTGTATAATATATGAAAAGTAATATACACGTCTATGAGAGAGTGAGCAAAGGCAGGGCCCGTCGCGAACTAAATAGTACTCGCTTATGACGCTGATCGGTTACATAACCGATGATACAATTTATCCGAACAAGTATCTCTTGAGGAAGAGACACTTGGATATTGCACTGTATAATTATACTCACAGTAACGCACTGGCCAGCTTACACTAATTACCTACGTGCACGTAGACGCTGCTCGCCTGTTACCGTAGCTTCCCCCTTGTACGTAACCAATACGTAGATGCTCTGAAATAGATTGGTGGAAGACGTCTCTTCCCGATCCTTGGATTCAGCTGAGCTCTGCCAACGTAGTTGCCTTGGCGTAGATCGGTGGAATCCTATACACGCCAATTAACATATTTGCTGGCACTTAATGGCTGACCGCTAAGACGCGTGAAAAGCGGCCAAGCAAAACTCTACAGAAAGAATTTCTGATAGTTGCAACTAGCAAATATAATATAATACGCTAGTCGATATAAACTGACGACTTTTATCTAAGACAATGTTTCGCGCTATCGATTGCGAACTTAGTCTAACGTATTATACGACCACGTGGCGAAATCCTTTTACGAGCACAGCGCGGCTTAGGTTTCGCATTAACGCAACGGTAGCCGGAAACTCTCTGAAGCGCCTCGCGGCCGGCGAGAGAGAAGCAAGATGGCGGTTGAGGAGTTGCCTCCGGAGGTAATCCCTTCCGATGTTTTTTATAAATGCCATCCCAATAAGACAAATGCAACAGTTTTCTGTGTTGTGTGTGGTGATGTATATCACAAAAGTGACTTCAATAGGAAAAAAGGTATAAAATATTTAACAGGTGTATTAGTGTTGTGTGATGAACATCTCGACACTGACCTTACCTCAATAAAATGTGAAAACATTTTAGACATCATACAAAATCTTAAAACAGAATATACTAAAATGAGAAAGATTTTAAAAAAATAAATAAGAATTACAAACTATTGCAAAATGATTCTAAATTACAAAATAAGTATGAACCTCTTCTAATGTAAAAAGGTAAGAGTGTTGACGTGAAGAAGAAAAAGATGAGAACCACGAGGGACAACTAGAGCCAGTTATAACTGAAAATGAATAACTCTAGGATCTCTATGATAAACATGCCCTACTAAAAGAATTTCTTGAAAAAGAAAAAAGGATGCCAAAAGCAACATTCAAAACTTTTGCCGATGTAACTGTGTCTAAACAAGTAATTGAAAGCCTTAAAATAATACCGAAAATAGTAATTAAGAAAAAAAATGAAGAAGATACCCTACTTGAAATAATCACGTGATTTTCATGACTATTACGTGATTACCACATGATTATCACGTCACATTAGCGACCAAAATGTCACGTGACAATCACATGATATATATAAAAAAATACACCACAGAAAATAATCACGTGATACAAGGAAATAATCACACGATAATTACGTATTTGAAGAAAAATCCCTACCGAAAATAATCATGTGATTATCACTCGATTATCACGTGTCGTTAACGAGCAAAATGTCATGTGATACGTACGTGATAATCACGTGATTTTAAAAAAGAAAAAAAAAACTTTACTGAAAATAATCACGTGATTATCATGTAATAATAACGTGATAATCACGTGATTTAATAAAAAATATCCCTACTCAAAATAACCACGTGATTAAGGAAAAAAAATATTTAAAAAATGTAAAATTATTGCAATCTAACTTAATAATCACGTGATAATCTCATGAATTATTACCCTATAATAATTTTTTTTCTGAATCACACGATAATTGCGTGATTTTTTTTAGTAAGATATTCCTTTTTTAAATCACGTGATTATCACGTAATTATCACATGATAATCTCGTAATTATTTTCATTATATTTTATTCTTAATCAGGTGATTACCATGTGATAATTACGTGATAATTACGTGATTATTTTCAGTAAGATATCTGTGTTTCAAATCATGTGATTATCGTGTGATAATTTCCTAATAATCACATGATTATTTTCGATGGTGTATTTGTTTTTATAAATCACGTGATTATCACAAGATATTTTGCTGGTTAATGTCACGTGATAATCATGTGGTAATCACGTGATATCCATATGAAAATTACGTGATAATCACATGATTATTTTTGGTAGGGTTGTGTTTAACACATGTATTGAGAGTTCAGTGGTAACTGATGCTCTGAAATTAGCAGAAGTAATACCAATATATAAAACAGTTGACAAAAATTACTTTAGTAATTATAGACCAATCTCTTTGATTTCTAACGTTGCCAAAATATTTAAAAAGATTATACATGGTCGTATTTGTGAGTTCATTAATAAACATAATATACTGGCAAAAAATCAATTTAGATTTAAAAGTAACTTAGGTACTACGGATGCTTTAAGCGATCTAACAAATTTACTATATAACTACCTAGATAAGAGTATTGCAATATTTGTTATTTTTCTTGACCTAGTCAAGGCACAGTGGATCATGGTATTTTATTCGACAAATTATACAAGCATGGGATTAGAGGAAGTACTTAGGAGTTATCTAACGAATCGTAAACAAACTGTAAAACTGAATAATTTAAATAGCGATCTCAGTGCTTTCACTACGGGAGTCGCGCAAGGAACTATTTTTGGGTCACTGTTATTCTTACTATACATGAACGATCTTCTTGAGAATATGTCTTTGGATAACCTGATAGCTTATACCGATGACGCAGCTGTAATATCAACAGATAACACATGGAAGCAAGCAGAAATTGAAACAAATAATATTTCCATGTACAATTTATTTTCAATATGAAAAATAAATCATAAATGAAAATATATATTTATATTCAATATGAAAAATAAATCATACATAAAAATATATTTTTCAAACTGTCAAAACTCCTTATTGGTGGCTCTTTCTTACTCAATCAAAAATTTATTTTGAAGATAGTAAAAAATAGAAAAAAATAAGCCCTCGAAAAGCAATTTCTGAAGTGGCAAACAATGAGTAATTTCAATTACCATGTAATATATGTGAGAACCAATAGAAAACTTAAAAATTCAGGTCTGTAAAAAATCATGCTAGCTCTTCTCTTCATTTACAACAAGAAGTATTTTTATGAATTTTTCTCTAAAACATCAGGATTTTTAGAAAAAAATCATAAAGTTGTGACTTTTCCAAAAATTTTGAAAAAATTTTAAATTTCAAGGATCTATAGCTCTTGATCCTCTCAATCTAGATCATTGAAAATTTTTTCACATATTTTGGGTAACAAAAAGAATATATTTTCAAAGTTTCAGCGATTTTTATTTTTTTGCTCTCTCAGTTGGCGTGAAACGTCCCATATATATACAGAAATTAGAAGAGATTGCCAATGCCGTGTTAATGAAACATGCCGAATTGGATCATGACGATCTCGCAGCGTTTCTAGAATTATACGCGCAAAGCCCCTCCTTGTCTACACGCGCGTAGAGAAGCAAGCGAGAGGGGAGAAGACAAGCACACAAAACACGCGACTTCCAGTGGCGTAGGTAAACCTACGGCAAACTCGCTTTAGCCCGTTTTTGCCGTGATACGTTATAGCTTTATTCAAATGTGATTAACTGTCCCGAAAATTCGTTGATTAATTACATATTTTCATTTGAAACATAAATATATTTCTTAATAATAAAAATCCTCAAAGTATAATCAAATAAATAATAATAAATAAAATCTTTTGAGGGGCGATAAACATATGCAATCCTGTCTTGTGGTGGGACAGCGAGTGCGATAAACTCAGAAGAATTCGTAAGGCCAGTTATGAAAAATGGGAATTTTCAGGCTCAGATCATGATTACTTAAAATACGTTGAATCGGACAAAACATGACGCAAAACTTTTAAGAAGAAGAAAATTGAAAATTATAGAAAATTTACACAAACCTTAGATTTTAGAACCAACAGTAGATACGTCTGGAACAAAATAAAGATTTTTAAAAACAGGTGGGTCAAACCATCCTCTCCTAATCATGATAGATCTCTTTTCAAAGTGCAAGTAGATGCAGTCTTAAACAAAATTGCTCCTCATACGGAACCTATCAACAAAGTAAATCCCATATTAAATAACGTAAATCCTACCGACTCATTTTTTTATATGCCTTTCGACTTCAATGAATTAAACTTGGCACTTCAATCTAGAAATCGGCACTCTGGCTGCGGGTTGGATGGTATGGATTATCACACATTGCTTAGTATTCCGATCAAGTACAGGCTTGAACTATTAGATATTTATAATCAAATGCTGTCAACATATGAATTTCCTACAAGCTGGCATGAGTCATTTGTTTATTTTATAAATAAGCCTGATAGAACTGGGCTTAGACCCATAGCAATGACCTCATGTCTTTGCAAAATTTATGAACTCATGGTAAAAACAGGCTCTAATAGTATTGTGAACATAATTCAATCTTACATAGTACTAACTCTGGTTTCAGAAAAGGACGTTCATTTAATGATAATCTCTCTAATTTAATGCTCTACATAGAAGATGGGTTTTTAAGTAGTAAAGATACTTTGGCGGCCTTTTTCGATGTTCAGGGAGCTTTCGACAACGTGAATCCGGAAATACTAATAAATAAACTCCTAGAAATCGACTGTCCACTTTCTGTCATCAGATTAGTACAACATCTTACTCTTCAGCGTACCATCTTCACAGAATTTAATCTCGAAAATCTACGTTATTCTAATAAGGGGGTTCCTCAAGGAGGAGTTTTTAGTCCATTATTATACTTAATATACGTAACCAATATAACAGAAGGATTATCTAAATTTATACAAGTCTCACAATTCGCAGATGACATTGCCCTCTACACAAACATTCGGCCTTTTACTAAGGCTAGAAAATTATTAGAAAAAGGAGTCGAAACCATTCGTACTAACCTACTAAAATTAAATCTCAATTTAAATCTCAAGAAAACAAAATTAATCCACTTTAACAGAAAAAAATAGTCCTTGGTCATACCTCAATTATAATAAATGGACAAAAAATTATATCAATAGAGTCAACAAGATTTCTTGGCATCATATTCGACTATAATCTTACATTCAAACAACAAGTTAAAAATGTTGCTACAAAGAGCCAAAAGGCACATAAAATTTTGAAGTTCATATGTGGTACATGGTGGGGATCTCACCCAGAAAACTTATTACTTCTATACAAAAGTCTAATACGTTCAGTCATCGATTATGGTTTATTTATTTATTACCTTAAAACACAATCATTATCAAATACAATTGAAAATCTACAATATTCATCGTTAAGAACGGCCATGGGTTATAGATTATCTACACCCAAAAACATCATCTTAGCTGAAGCCAACCTTACATCTATTAAAGACAGAGCCTTTTATTTAGAATGCAATTACTTGACCAAAGCTCTTTCCAACGAATCAATCTCTTCACACAGAACCATTAAAAAATTTCACAGTAAACACAAAAAAAATAAACATAAAAGGAAAAGACTAATTACAGAATGCGTCATCTGGGTCTCAAACATTACAAACAAAATATTGCTTACTCGTAGTCGGAACGACATCTACTCCTTTGAATATAATACATTATTTTGTCAACCACTAATAAACTTTGAACTTGGGAAATTGTTACTAAAGTCTCATAACCCAGACAATATTTTGAATCTTTGTCTGTCTGACACTAACTCAATTAGATATTTTACTGACGGTAGCAAAATCAAAAATTCCTTATCTGTCGGGGCTGCCTGTATTACCGAAGATCTAAAAACGTTAAATATCACTAGTATTAATCATTTTTTCTCTATATTTACTGCAGAAACAACAGCAATAAACTCCGCTCTTGATCTTCTTATCAAAAACAGAAATAAAAGTCACATCATCCTTTTTGACTCACAAAGTGTTCTTCAGAGCCTTTTAAGCAACAAACTTAATACAGCCAGTCATCTATTGATAGCACAAGCAAAACAAAAAATCTGGCAACTAATAAACAATAGTACAATAGATTCACCACTGCAATTTATATGGATTCCGGCTCATGTAGGCATTCATGGCAACGAACTGGCCGACTCCTATACAAAAACGGCCACTAGATCACCTCCATCGAATTCTAAAATTCCTTGTTCTGATTTCAAAACTGTTTGTAAAAATCTGGCTCAAGATAATACAAACTATACCATACAAAACGCAGGCATCCTTGAAGGTATTAATTACTTTAGAGAATTTCACAATGACTCCAAGCAACCATGGTTTAAAAACAAAAATCTAACCAGAAGGGCTGTTGTCACCATCAATAGATTAAGAGCAAATCATTATAGCTCAGCCGCATCTTTATCAAGGAAAAACATTATTAACTCTCCGTCTTGTTTATGCGGTTATCATTACCAGGATGCGGAGCACCTGTTATGGAACTGCTCTCTCTACAACCAACAACGAAGCAAAATGTATGACAAACTCAACAAGTTCAAGATTCCAATCACCAGTGATTTAAATAGCATTCTAAAATCATTAAACGTCAAAATGATTGATATTATTAACGATTATCTTAAAGATTGTGAAATCACATTGTAAAACTAGATAATATTAATACTTTGTAATTTATTATAGAAAAACTTATTTTTGTACTGTAATTATAAAAATTTTTGTAAAGCTGTATAAGCCAAAGGTATGGCTTGGGTAGGCGTAAAAAAATAAAAAAAAAAAAATATAAAAAAAAATCATATGTAACTTTTTACCGTATTCAACTAACGTATGCGGTGTCTGTGGTCGCCAAGTTTTTACGCACCTAGCTCTAATCCTAATTTTGCCAAGTTCAAACCCAATGTTAAACCTATTTTATTTTTTGTTTTATTTTTGAATATTATATATTTTTATAATTAATTTTTATAGCAGAAAAAATAAAATTAAACATTTATTCAATACCTTAAATTCTATTTTACTTCGAAAATATAAAAAAATATTTTTACAGATAGGGATAGAAAAAAGTTTTAATGTCAATATTACATGAATATATAACTCATATCAATATGAAATAAAAACGTAGTTAGTTTTGTAATTTTTTCCCGTTAATTGAAAGATATTAAAGATTGAAAAAAGTTATTATAAATAATAGTTATTTTTTCATTCTCACATGTAAAAATGTATGACATTTTTAACTAATTTAATAAAAATAAAAAATAAATATAAATAATTCTAATTTCATTTTAGAAAAGTAGAAACGACCTTTTCTAAATTTATATAAATGTATGACATTATGAAGATAGAACATAAATATGAATAAATCTAATTTTATTTGAGAAAAGTAAAATAATAAATGTACCTGATAAACGCTGCCAAGTGCTTTGGCGGAATGCTTTCTCATAGAGCTCTTTGAGTTTCATTAATTGTTTTATATTTATTTAAATGTGATTTTAATATAAAAAAATTGTCTAACATTAATATTTATTTATAAATTTGTACTTTAAAAGAACAATGACAACGAAATTTCTAATCGTAACCACGCTAAGGAAGAAGATCAATGAAAAATAAAAATTTATATGATACACATTTTTAAGTAAATTCTTAGAGTAGTTTACGTAAGAACCAAAAAAAATGAAAAATTTAAAATAAATTTTTTTCAAAATTTTTTATAGATAGATAGATATTAATTTATTTTGTAAAAGATCAATCTAATACACATATTTTTTTTTACAAAATTTGAAGCCACTTTTGCACAATTTCAAAAAAACCAAAAAATGTCAATGTACATTGTAATGTACATTGGTTCTGAAAGGGTTAAAGTACACAAACAAAATAAATCAGTACGTATAATCATTTCGGCATTAAATAGCCCCATATATATATTAAACAAATGTATTGCTTTGCTTTTTAGAAAATACGTACCAAGATTGCAACATTCAGTATTAAACAGTCTTAAATTTAAAAATTAAATTGAAAATTTACAATTAGAAGAATGCCATTGATTAATGTCGCTTGATGTTGTGTCCTTGTTTACAAACATAAGTTATGATCTTATAATCGAAGCTATAAAGAAAAAATGGAAATTTTTGAGAAATGTTATAAAATTATCTAGAATAGAATTTATTGACATTATAAGTTTTATTTACAATTCGATGTATTTTAAATTTAATAATAAATATTATAAGCAAATCATGGGTGCACCAATGGGTTATTGCACAAGCCCATGATTTGCAGAGTTTGCTTTAGAAATTATAGAAGAAAATTATCTTAACGGGATGTTGGAGCTGCAGCAATCGAGTTTTGCTTTTTTTATTTTATCAATATCTTTTTGAATTCATAAATTAAACAAATATAATGACTTGTCTGCACTAAAGCTATATTAATACAATAATTTTTGTTAAAATAAAAAATCATTTGGATTTGTTATTTTTTTATGAGCTTGGATTGGAAATTAGATATCAAACTCAACAAACCTAACTTTAAAATACGATACATTGAAAGTTTTTATTATAACTTTCTATGTATAATATTTTGGTGGATTTCTTGAGTTGTCCGCACTAGAGTTTAATCTTATAAATCTTTTCTTTGTAGCAAAAAAACTCGATTAAACGCATCGTTTATTCATAAATTAGGATTGAAAATATTATTAGAAGGCGAGCAGCTTCGTCATGCTCTTGAGAAACTGAAGGGCCCAATTTTTTCGTATAG
Organism: Anastatus disparis; assembly: GCA_017163975.1. Classification (NCBI taxonomy): domain Eukaryota; kingdom Metazoa; phylum Arthropoda; class Insecta; order Hymenoptera; family Eupelmidae; genus Anastatus; species Anastatus disparis. The sequence continues at coordinate 553,518 of JAFFSR010000057.1, read as the reverse complement.
TAGATATATTGACGATTGCTTGTTGATTGTTGATAGAGATAAGATTGACGAAATCTTAACAATATTCAATAAGCAAGACAAGTTTTTAAAGTTTACGATCAAAAGAGAGGAAAATATGAAAATTAATTTTTTGGATTTACCAATAGTTAGAAATAACAACAATGAATGTATTTTCAACTGGTACAGAAAGCCAACTAATTCGGAAGAATATCTGAATTATTGGTCCCACCAACCAAACTCGCAGGAAAAAGCAATAATCTATAGCCTAGTGGACAAATGCTTATTATTATCTGATCAAACTTTTCATAAAGAAAATATAAAATATATTAAAAAAGTTTTAATAATGAATGACTATCCACGTGAATTTACTAACAAAAATATATATAAGAGAATCCAAAAAATAAATCACGAACAAAAGAGAATTGATTTTAATAATAGTAAGAAAAAACTTCCTTGTATTACCTTTTAATAAAAAATTAGAACACCAGTTCAATAATATGCTATATGAAAATAACATTCAAACTATCTATACTAGTGTCAATAAATCACCGTTCGTAAAATTAGAAAAAGATAAGAATAAGATTAGAGAAAACAATTATATTATTTATAAAATTCCTTGTACAGACTGTGACTATGTTTATATTGGCCAATCATCGCGTAACTTAGAACAAAGATTGAAAGAGCATAAAAGAGATTTAAAAAATAGAAATGAGAAATCAGCTTTGGTAACACACTCAAATCTTACCGCACATAAAATTAACATTGAAAAAACATCGATAATAGAAAAAGAAAATAAGAAAAAACGAATTTTTAGAAATGTTGAATATTCATTTTAATGACCAGACTATGAATAGAATTCCTGATATACAATTTCTTAAAAATATTTATAAAGAATCCGTGCTAAGGGAATGTAAAATACCGACATTAGAGTTTTCCAAATATTTGATTCTTCATCCAAAAGTTTTAAATATATCTCTATATTACATCCTTCCATTTTTATTAATAAAAAGCCTAATATAGAGATATTTTTAAAAATTTTCAAACAAAGATTAAAAGTTTAGAAAACTGCAATGTCGGTAACTACCCGTATAGCATGGAAGCTTCTTGGAAGCTTCTTGGAAGCTTCCATGCTATATCCCACATAGTGTGGAAGCTTCCAGAAAGCTTCCGTGCTATGTGGGTATGTATAAATCATATACTCTTTTACATCCCCTTAACTTAATTTTAAATACTAACGGAGTTCAAATAAGCATTGTTATTTATATACGTTTGACTTTTAAATTTTCTTGTCTTATTTGCAAATTGTATGTATATGTATGTGTACATTTTTTTGATGGATATTTAAAGCGTCGACTCTTATAACTATCATATAGTATTATTTCATAAGTTGACTAATATCGTTAAATTGTTACGATCTTTTTTCGATATATTTAATTTTGACTTGCCTTTGGCATAATATTTTTATATGTTATTTATTGTTAGTGCGGTTAATTTTGTTTTTGTCTTTAATTTATTCACTCGTTCTGTATCCGCAATTTATATGTTTTTTGGAATTTTGTATTTAAATACCTTTTTTATAATATAATAAAAGTGTTCATGCATTTTATTACATTTTTTCCAAATAACAGTAAAAAATATACTTCAAAAAGATATAATAAACTTCAAATCATAAAAAATATATACTTAAGAGTAGGTCGAAGCAGTTTTGATTACCGACTGAGAAGTAAAAATGTTATTTTATTATAAATAAAATAATTATACTGTTTAAAAAAAAAAAATTGTTATCCAGCGCAATTTTTTATACACACATGATTGTATAATAGATGTTTTTTTCATAAAATTTACCATATTTTAAACGAAAAGTAAGTAACCGTACTTAGAGTTTAAGAAACAGCTGTAGTATAAAATTTTTAATTTTTTAAAATTCTCTTCTATTATTTTTGGCGAGCGCAATAGAGAAATGAATTTCAGAAATGTATTTAAAATTTTAATGCATTCCATTACATATAGTAGGAGAAAATTAAACAACGGATTTTGAATTCTCAGTCGGTATCGAATCTGCTTCAGCCTGCTCTTAATAAATAAACTGCTATTTTTAAAAATTAACAACATAGATAAAACTTTTTCCTAATTAATTGTCAAGCTGAAAAAAATTTTAAATGCTTTTCATATCATGGTTCAAAGTTTAGAATCATTGTAATAATTACAAAAAAACATTGAAATCTATTTTTTTAAATTTCGGAAATATTAAAATCCTTTGTAAATTTTTTAAAAATAAAATAGAATTTAAAGTCATTTTCATTTAAAACACGCTTTAGTGAAATTTGCAAGGTTTTGTAAAGTTTCATTTTTCCCAAATCAAATTATTGACATTATAAATTTATATAAAGTTCATACAATAAAGAGACATTTTAAACCTGATATCAAGATATTTGCTACTATACTACTATATTACTGATATTAAAAAGGATATACTTTTAATAAAAGCATTTCTTTATTCTTTTATGTGTCTAAAATAAAATGACGTTTATCAACATTTTAAGTTGAATTTTTATTAAATAAATTAAAAATAATGTTATCGTGCTCCTATATAAGTTTAGAAAATGCCAGTTTCTGAGACACTAAAAGAATTAAGAAGAGGCCGAACTATATGTCTTTGTCTAATAGCGTTTTTCATTATTTATATAAACACTATCCTTTATAACAAGAAAAAAATAGCAGCCCCCGCTAGATATTAGTATAATTAGTAAATTTTGTAATAACAATCAAATTTTTTACCGCATAGTTTTTGACTAATTAGAGACCTACTAGCAATCTAGAATATAACCTATGTTTTTTTTGGTAGGTCTCTAATTATTCAAAAACTACGCAGTAAAAAAATTTGTTTGTTATTACAAAATTTACTTATTATACTAATATCTAGCGGGGGCTGCTATTTTTTTTGTGATACCGGATAGTGTTTACATAAATGATGAAAAACGCTATTAGACAAAGACAAATAGTTCGGCCCCTTCTTAAGCTATTTAAAATTGCAACGTCGTAAACTGATTTCTTTTAGGAATGGCAGAATTTTAATTATATTAATTTATTTATTATCATCGTGAAAACCTCAACGACATAATACATTGACTTTCGAACGTAATAAAGGTAATCCTTCATTATTTCTATTATATATTATCGTTCTTATATGTGAATTATACCTCCGAATATTTTATCTACAATCAACATTGATAATTATCTGTTAACTACATCTTCCGAGGATTCCTTTACATTATTATCTGGTCACATTTCATATACATTCCGTCGTTTAAGTAACGCTATTCTCGATCAAAGAAAAAAAATTCTAATAATAAATATGAACAAAAAAAACTGGCTTTACGTTAACTCTATATATATATATATATATATAGTTAACGTAAAGCCATTTTTTTTTATATATGGGACATTTCACATCAAGCGAATCACCATCACAGCCAGAATTTGTTTCGACCGATTGAGACGTATGAGGTCTCAAAATGTTCGTCTCGGAACAGACTTTCGAAATCCATGTATCACTTTTCAAAAGTTTAAAATGGCGGATCTAATATGACGGTTGAAGGTTGGATAAAACTTGAGTAAATGACAAAAATATGTTGTGCAGATTAATATTCGCAACCAACCGGGTAATTTTCAGACTCAAATTATAGCTGAGAGATGCCTTTTGAAAGCTGATGTGGTTGGATGAATAGATCCAAAATGGTGGATCCAATATGGCGGACCAAATTTGAAAAATTCAACCGATTCAGCCGAAGTAGGTAAGGGCTGAGCGACCCGGCCGATGAAGGCAAGGACTAAGTGACCCAGCCAATCAAGGCAAGGACTAAGCGACCCAGCTGATTAAGGCAAGGACTAAGTGACCCAGCCGATTAAGGCAAGGACTAAGTGACCCAGCTGATTAAGGCAAGGACTAAGCGACCCAGCCGATTAAGGCAAGGACTAAGTGAACCATCCGATTAAGGCAAGGACTAAGCGACCCAGACAATCAAGGTAAGGTTTGAGGAGGTTGTAGTTATCAAATGTATTGGTTATATTATAGACTAGTCCTTTTTGATAAGAGACTTCTTGTGTGCCTTGTTCCTACTGAAGAGGAGTTTTAGGCATTGAGATCATAGTACATTTCACTCAATGATTCGGTAGCGTTAGAAAATTGTTTCACTGCCAGTCGACCATTTGACTGTGGAATAAATGCATGTCCCATTTGAATTTTTTTTACTGCTTGACAGTTGTTAAATCTTTGTGAAAGATATTTACTAGCTTGATCGTGATCATTTTTAGTGTACAAAATAAATTTTATGCCAAAATTACGCTTATTAGCCCATGAATATAGTGCTTCAATATTTTAAATAGCTTCATTAGCAGGAACTTGTAAGCTAGTTCGTGCAGCTTCTCTTTTCACGGTTGCTCTAACTCCATTACAGCTACCTTTACTGTGAGCTCTCGCGAAGAAATGCTATTCAGCTTCTATGTTAAATTCTTTTTTATGGTACATCAAATTACACATTTGGAAACGGTTTTTGAAATGTTGTTTAGCACCATCACTAACATATTTTATTTTTTTCAATTTAAGACAAACCTTTAGAATTTCAGGAATGAACTTTTGTTGCATTATATACACTGCAGTTGCATCATGCGTATTACAATTGGACATTGCCACAGTACTAAAATGTATCACTTCTTTGCCTGACTTGTAATAAACAACAGTTGGAAAGATTGTACTTTGATCATTATTAAAATGGAATGCTTGTGCAGCATATTGAGCAACAAAAGCATAGTTCTCATAGTTGCTGAATATCACTTGATCAATATGTTCATCGTCTAACATTTTTTCGATATAATTTGAAAACTTTGTAAATTTTGGACATGATTTGCACTCATTTAAGTAACATTGTTTTGTAGGAGCCCTGCATAAAACATAATTTATACAATCTTCATAGTCTTTGAGGGTATTGTTTGATAGTTTTCCCAAATTAATCACATCAATCATTGCTTTAAATTTTGATGAACTGTGCTTACGCATACAGTACGTGTTCCTGTGGAGCCTGCTAAGACACACCATTTTGGTCTGAGCTCTGCAAATTTAGTTAATCCAATTGAATTTTCGGGGAACTTTTCCTTCCATTGAATATGCAAGTTCTTGATATCATCAAGCAATAATCTTTTTTGTTCCTTCCTTTTACTTCCATTAAATTTCACAGTAACTGTATCTTTTGTGTTAGGTAGGATCCTGCTATTTTCATCATTTTCATAAAACTGTATTACTTTTTCAACTGTTACTTCAGGTGAAATTTTACCCGATGATTTTATTGGAGAAGCCGAAATTCCTCGAGAAGCTTTTAACATTTTAGCTTTACGTGCCATTCTATATGAAGTAAAAAATTCCTTCAAACTTTACAAATGCTCCACGAATCAGGAGCAACCGTAAGAATACTCACACGAAAAGGATCATTATTAGTTAGACTATTAAATTTATCTCTAATACCATTTAACATCTCTGTATGTTCATATGGTGTAACTTCCTCCTCATCAGAAAATGTAGAATCTACAAGATCATTTTCAGAACTTATACTCATATTATGATCATTTTCGTCGACTAAAACAGAATCGTTATCTGAAGAATAACTTTTTTTGGTATGCAATATTCTGCAAGATTTACAAACTACTTAAGTATCGGATGGATCAGGAAATTTTTTATTCATATCTTTCAGGATCTTCCTTAGATCCTTACCAATGTATCCTGTAAGGTTGAATGGATTCGCATACCTATCTCTATGTCTTTTTTTAGAAGGAGAAGACATGACTTGAAAATATTAAAATAAGCAAGATGGAAAAGAATTATGTGGACAAATCTTTTATTAAATATCCTTATAAGGATGAAAAGAAGAATGCAGATGGAAATACATACTCAAAGTTTTAATCACCAATTATTCTAAAAACAACTATTGGAGAGTAAGCCTACAGTGAGAAAAGTCACCAATAAGTTCGCACCTCAACTATAACAAATAGCGTCTAAACACTAAAAAACAGTAAAATAAATTTTTTTTCCACAAATAATTATACTTTTTAGCATGAACCCCTTAAGGCCTAATTGTGATATTCTAAAATCTCTGTCATACTATATTTCTTTAAAAGACTGGACTAATCGCGTAGTGAAAATCAAAATGGCGACTTAAATCAGATAAAAAATGTCAATTTTCAAAATATCAACCGATTTAGACCAAAGTTAGTGTATGGGGGTTTTTGCGGTCGCTGACTTCGAATCTGAAGTAAGATTTGCAAAATACAAAATGGCGGATCCAAGATGGTAGACCGAATTTTAAAAATTTAACCAATTTATACCAAAATCGGTATATAGGGGTTTCTGGAGTCGCTGACTACGAATCTGAAGTAAGATTTGCAAAATACAAAATGGCGGATCGAAGATGGTAGACCTAATTTGGAAAATTCAACCAATTCATACCAAAATCGGTATATAGAGGTTTCTGGGGTTGCTGACTACGAATCTGAAGTCAGATTTACAAAACACAAAATGGCAGATCCAACATGGCGGACCGAATTTGAAAAATTCAACCGTTTCATACCAAAATCGGTATATAGAGGTTTTTGATTGAATGAATTTTTCAGATATTTGAAGGTGGGAAATCATTGGGAGAAGTTAGTAGATGATAAATAAATAAAAAGATACAGCTAGATTTTTTTATAAACAACGATCAAAGTCTGAAAATAACGATGTTTTGCTGTACAATTTTCAAATGACGTTTTAGAGAAAAATGTTATGAGTGAAAGTTATAGGCATTAAGAAGACCTAAAATTTCATTATTGGGTACGTGAAAATCGGTTAACAACTTTTCCGGATAATCGCGAAAAACACTCATTTTTACACTGTTTTATAAATGTTAATAACTTTTATAATAATTGCTATAAGTGATTTATAATACGTTGTCGGTGAGGCCATTATGGGTCTTTATAAGCATAAAAAATTTCAGCCCAATCGGTTCGATAGTTTATGAATGATTGCAATTGTTTATCCCAAAGGAGATTTATTTAAACAATCATAAGACAGAACATTGTGAATTTTCCGACATTTAACAAAGTGGAATGGATTCTTCAAAATTTAAAGTATAAGTTAAGTCGAAAAAATTAATAATTTTTTTAAAAAATTATTGTTAAACAGTTAATGTAAAATTAGGCTATTTTTTTGCTTATAAATAAATGGAATAAATTTTTGGTTTTTTGTCATACGGACTTCTAATTAGTCTCATTTGATAGCTATTTCAAAAATGCATTTAAAAAAAAAAAGTATTTCCTACGATCAATACTAACGGAGATAACATTTTTTTTTTTAAATTCATATCTCCGTTATTTATAAACATTAAGAGTTTAAATTTTCAGGAAATTTCAATGAAGACTTATATTTTTGAATGCAGTAAATAGTTATACAATCAATGCCATGAATATGATTTTCTACATCTTTAAAGTGATAGGTACATCTGCAAGATGGTCTTGGTAAGAGTGGCTTCAGCTTCGTTTTTCAACTCGCGGCGAGTATTAGGATATCGTTGCCTCGAGCGGGGACCGCGAAAAAAATGCAATATCTCGGCTTCTAGACGACGTAGAACCTTCTTTTTTTTTAATCTGGGGTAACTCGAGAAAATATTAAGAATGGGGTTATTTTCAGCCCCCTGGAAAATTGGGAAATGCCGGAAAATCTTCAATTATGCAACCATATAAAAATTTTCAACATTAATACTTACATTTTCTTATTATTATAATTCCTTGTAGTTTTAATTCTTTTAAAAAATATATTTTTAATAATTTAAATATTTATTAATTAATAAAACGGCCTTTCCTTTTTAAATAATATTATGTTTTTCAATCAAACATAAAAATGACTGATTTTTTTATGTTTTTTTTATTATTATTCAATTATATTCTTGGAGTGTTGAAAAATTGTTTGAAAAAAAGATAATGCTTAAATTGAATTCAATGTACATATTGCAGAATAGCTTTGGTCTTTGTATTTCAATATGTATATGAATATCTATTAAAGCGTACTATTGTTTTCCATGAGAATATTAAATTGTTCCTTTTTTTGTCAAATATATTTATTATATTATTAATTTTAAAAATGTTTCAAATAAATTAACGTTGTCAACTAACGAAGAGAGTGTGACACCTCCGGATCACGGATTTTGCTCAAACTTAGGGATAAGTTTTCAGATGATAAAATATGAAAAAAGCTAAAGTTATAGTCATAAATACTCAATATTTCCCTAGTTACAGGCAATTAAAGAAAATCACTAAAAAAGTTACTAGATTTTCAAACGCATATAGTTCTTTAGCGTCGATAGCTACAAGCTTGAAACTTTTTTAAAATCAAAGCTGAGCTTAAATCCTTTCGAATCAGTAGTTATAGCATGTAAAAATATTATTCTTTCTCAAAGTTAGAGCGTAATAAGGATTGGATCTAATTTCAGCTTTTATTATTAATTAATGTTTTTAAAAGAAAAATCAGGTCCAATGTTTATCACGCTCTAACTTTGAGAAAGAATAATATTTTTACATGCTATAACTACTAATTCGAAAGGATTTAAGCTCAGCTTTAATTTTAAAAAAGTTTCAAGCTTGTAGCTATCGACGCTAAAGAACTATATGCGTTTGAAAATCTAGTAACTTTTTTAGTGATTTTCTTTAATTGCCTGTAACTAGGGAAATATTGAGTATTTATGACTATAACTTTAGCTTTTTTCATATTTTATCATCTGAAAACTTATCCCTAAGTTTGAGCAAAATCCGTGATCCGGAGGTGTGACACTCTCCTAGTAAATGAACACTATACTTTTTGATAGAGATTCTTCAATTTGAAATATTTTCTTATAAAGTATACTTTTATTATCAAATAAAATATATTTTCATATATGATTTATAATTCAATTTGATAAACTACTTTATCATTATATTTTGATGTAGAGATCTATATTAAATAAAAGTTTGTGCAGGTAATATTTTATAAAATATATTGTAACTATAATATAATTAGCAATGATCATTTGTCACTAAAATATTAGATAATAAAAATATGTAAAATTGAATAAATAGATAATAAAAAAATATGTGAAATTGAATAAATATAAAAATTTTATTACAAAATTATTAAACATTTATTGTATGTCACATTAATAAAAGAAAAAAAACGAAAAAACATTTTTATATTTAAGTAAAAAATAATAGTTTTATTGTAATACATGTTTTAATGATAATAATATCATATAATAATTTCACACAAATAAAAAAAAAATATATATATAAAGAATACTTATATAAAAAACAAAAAAATCAGTCATTTTTATGTTTGATTAAAAAACATAATATTATTTAAAAAGAAAAGGCCGTTTTATTAATTAATAAATATTTAAATTATTAAAAATATATTATTTAAAAGCATTAAAACTACAAGAAATCATAATAATAAGAAAATGTTGAAAATTTTTATATGGTTGCATAATTGAAGATTTTCCGGCATTTCCCAATTTTCCAGGGGGCTGAAAATAAGCCCATTCTTAATATTTTCTCGAGTTACCCCAGATTAATAAAAAAGAAGGTTCTACGTCGTCTAGAAGCCGAGATATTGCATTTTTTTGCGGTCCCCGCTCGAGGCAACGATATCCTAATACTCGCCGCGAGTTGAAAAACGAAGCTGAAGCCACTCTCACCAAGACCATCTTGCAGATGTACCTATCACTTTAAAGATGTAGAAAATCATATTCATGGCATTAATTGTATAACTATTTACTGCATTCAAAAATATAAGTCTTCATTGAAATTTCCTGAAAATTTAAACTCTTAATGTTTATAAATAACGGAGATATGAATTTAAAAAAAAAAATGTTATCTCCGTTAGTATTGATCGTAGGAAATACTTTTTTTTTTTTAAATGCATTTTTGAAATAGCTATCAAATGAGACTAATTAGAAGTCCGTATGACAAAAAACCAAAAATTTATTCCATTTATTTATAAGCAAAAAAATAGCCTAATTTTACATTAATTGTTTAACAATAATTTTTTCGACTTAACTTATACTTTAAACTTTGAAGAATCCATTCCACTTTGTTAAATGTCGGAAAATTCACAATGTTCTGTCTTATGATTGTTTAAATAAATCTCCTTTGGGATAAACAATTGCAATCATTCATAAACTATCGAACCGATTGGGCTGAAATTTTTTATGCTTATAAAGACCCATAATGGCCTCACCGACAACGTATTATAAATCACTTATAGCAATTATTATAAAAGTTATTAACATTTATAAAACAGTGTAAAAATGAGTGTTTTTCGCGATTATCCGGAAAAGTTGTTAATCGATTTTCACGTACCCAATAATGAAATTTTAGGTCTTCTTAATGCCTATAACTTTCACTCATAACATTTTTCTCTAAAACGTCATTTGAAAATTATACGGCAAAACATCGTTATTTTCAGACTTTGATCGTTGTTTATAAAAAAATCTAGCTGTATCTTTTTATTTATTTATCATCTACTAACTTCTCCCAATGATTTCCCACCTTCAAATATCAGTAATAAATTAAGTCATGAAATCGATGTTTTTTACGTAGAATGACTGGACTATTCTATTATTGAAAAAATAGCATTGAATTAAAATGATAAGTTTTATAATGCATAAATAAAATTGAAATTTTAAGGTTCAATATGTACATTTATTTATGATTCAATTCGTTTACAAAATTAAAATCTATGCATTCATTTTTACCAAATTGAATTCTTCGCCAAATAAAAGAAAGTTTTTATTTACAGTTTGTGTTGTACAAAGAGTCTTAATCATTCATCTTCAAAAAATTTTTGTCGGAAGAAATATATTTTAAAATTATTTCTATTCCTTTTATATTTATGTTTGGTTGATAAATCTATATATAACATGAATATAAAATTTACATTCTAAATAAAATATTAGGAAAATAAAAACCGGATTAGCAGTCTTGGAACTGGCCGACAGAAGATATGCTTTCACTGTGTATATATATATAGAAACTCTCTGGTGGAAATCAAAACATTTTTTTTACCATTTTATGACCAATAGAAATGGAAACGCTTTTAACATTTTATGATCATTTCTTTGGTATTATTATTACTAATAACCTTACATTTTTGTATACACCATTTTTTATGTTCACGTTTCTTCCAGGGCTAGAAAGTGTGACATTTTCAAAAATAATAATTAATTTTTTAATGAAAACTTGTTATTTTTAATTCGATGTATAATGTATTTTAAAAAATATTAATAATATAGTTTATTAATATCAATTATTAAAAAAACATATTTAGGTGCACGTTATTGTCGTCATGTGTACAGTAAACAGAGAAATACATAAATTTTATACGCTGTTAAAAAAATATTGAATTTAATGTAAATATAAAACTAGCTTCCAATCCGTATTATTAATTTTAAAAATTAATTCTTAAAATTATTAATTTTACCTTAATTTTACCAAAATATTGTATAAAAATTAATAATTTTATCATTATTTTAAGAATTAATTTTTAAAATTAATGACACAGATTAAAAGCTAGTTTAGTATTTTACATTGAATTTAATATTTTTTTCAACAGTGTAGATAGCGTCTTTCTTTTTCTTTATTGTTAAAGTAATAATTAATAATACAACTATCTAAATGTGCACACACATAAAAAACGTATTTAGGTACATGTGATTACGATTGTAAACAAAGTAACCAAAGAAATACAGACAGATATTATATGTAACGGGAGTGCGAGAGGGTATAAGGAAACCTCATCAACATGAAAGAGAAAGAATATCCACTTTGTATTTTCTTCTAACGTTCTAGTATATGTGGATACTTTTCTCAAAATTTTACTGTATATATATATATATATATATATATATATATATATATATATATATATATATATATATATATATATATATACACTACAAGCATCAATCGCAGTACAACTAACACACACATCTACTTTGGATAGCGTATATATACACGCATATTCATAAGTGGAAGGAGAGAAAGAAAGAAAAAAGAATATAAGTGTGTTTATGTTGATAGAAGTTATGGCACTCTGTGCCATATTCATACACGGAAAAAAGTATGCAGGCTCGTGGACACTGCAATCTGAGATACGCATCGTCAGGTGGCTATAGAACCAAGTGCTTATAGAAAACATCACGGGTTATCTTCGTGGGGAATATTTATTGTCCCTTTCTAATATATTACTTTCTTATGTAGTTTCCGGTTTAGATCTTTTGTTTGTAACGGCCAATAGAAAACGCAGAACGAGGTTTTCAGTCCCTTTCTAGAGGGTCCCTAGTCTCACTAGGTTCTGCATGGTTGTAGTTGCTGTTTTGAAACACTCGCACCTCGTTTAACGGTACATGCATGGTTTCGCGCCGTGCGCAAAGCATCGAAAAAACCTGCACGCATGCCACCTAACGATGCTAATAGCACAGTGCGGAACGCGTTTAGATGGCAGTGTCTACGGGCCTGCATACTTTTTTACGTGTACATACATGGTGGCTGACATTCGTGACCTGTCGATTTTTACACGTCTTAGGCCCCTGCCGTAATTTTGCATTAGAAGCATAGCTTCAATAAATTTGTAGAATAGATTTCTACAATTTTTTCAAAAATACTAATATTATGAATTTTATTTTCTACTGATTACACTAAAGTTTAAAAAGTTAAGTGATTTTTCTAACGTATTTTCAAAGTCTTATCTTAATAAAATTATTTACAACTGTTCATTTTTCAAAAACCTTAATTATCAATAAAATTGAGTAATCTTTATCATTCGCTTTTGGAAACATTTTTATTCTAAAATGGTTAGGATATTCCTAAGTTTCGTTTATTTAATAAAGTCATTCAAAAAATATTTTGTTTCAAGCAAAGAAACGAACAGATTACGTATTTTATTATAATGAAAATTTAAAAAAAATAATTAGTTCACAAATGATGTAAGCTATATTGTTCTCTCTTATAATATTAATTTGTTTTACATATTTATGTTTTAAATAAAATAAAACAGTTTGTTTATTCGTAGAAATTGTAAATATAAAATAAATCCAATATACATTTAAAATTCGAATTTAAAGTTGGCGCATACTAAACTATACATTAGCATTGATGCCAACTATGAAACATGGCTTCTTGCACAGCCATTTAAAAAAAAAATCATTGGAACCGTTTTTAAATAGTCGCCCTTTAAGAGGAGGTCACATATCTCCGTCCTTTTCTAATCAAAGAATTAATTTTTTGAAAAAACTAATAACTTTAGCAAAAAATAAGGAGAAAGTCGAATTTTGTATCAGGAAAAGCAACATTTTCTTTGATAAGAGAAAATTAATTTTATGGTTTTGTTTCCAAGAAAACCTTGAAAAATCAAATTGTTTATCCTAACCTCTGTTTTAAGTTTTTCAAGGTTTTCTTGAAAACGAAGCGATGAAATCAATTCTTTTTTATTAATAAAAATATTGCCTATTTTGATACGAGATGCGGCTTTCTCTTTATTCTTTGTTAAAATTATTAGTGTTTGTAAAAAAATCAATTCTTTCATTATAAAAGGTTAGGTATACTCGACCTGCTCTTTAATGGTCAAAAAAATTAATTTTTGGTAATAACTCAAAAATTACGATTTAAAAAAAAAAAAAAGTATATAAAATAAAAGTTATAGAATATAAAAAAATTAATTTTTTTATATCATACATTTCTCTCTAAAGCTAATATTTTTCAGTGTTTATGAAAAATGTTGAAATCAAAGGCTTTTTAGTGATAATTTGATAAATATAATTTTTGAAAAAAATGTGTGAAAAATCATTTTTTTAACCACTAAAAGAATTACTGTTTTAAAACGGCTTGACATTTATTTGTATTATTATTTTAAATCATCCCCAATTGGAGTTATTCAGATCGAATGAAAACTTTATACAAAACTTTATTTTTATTTCTAATAACATTCGATAGATTATCCTATGCGAAACTTTAAAAAGTATAAATTAATGAAAATATATCTTTTTCACATAGCATAAATTTCTTTGAAATTATTCAACTTAATTAACGAATAAAATTTAAATTCGTTTTAGGTATAAAACCATTTACAAACACATAAGCACCATAAAGAGCCTAATCTCTCACATGTTACCGTCAAGCATTAACACAACATTAATTATTTGCAACAGCACAGAAGTGAAGTAAAACCAAATAATTAAATACATTATTTTTATTTTTGCATAAATAATTATAAATTGGTTTGTTTGATTAAATACAATAAACTTCAAGAAAGCTTCAAATATAATTTGAACGTATTTTTTAAAATTAAAATTGTCGCAACCTCTACGATTGCCGCTATTTGCAAAATTCAAACTTCCTGTTGAAAGTTGATGAAAAATACAATGAAAAAAAAATAAGATTAACTCCTAATGCTTTTGCGCTTGTAAATAGTTTGTTTCAAAATTTTTTAAAATTTTAAATGAGACAGTAATAAATAGCAAGCGTGCAGCGCGAGCATTGTCAGTCATGCCTTATATGCAAAAACTGAAATCTTTTCATGCTTTGCATCGCGAAACGATGCAAGGTTTGAGGGTATTTCAGAGCTGAGCGAAGCAAAGCTTTAAGGAGATGTAAAACGGACACTACACCTGTACTTATTGATATTAGCTTCCTTTCCATTTTATTGCTGAATTTCTAGAAAAGAAATGCATTAGCTTGTAGTATGTACCACGATGATTATTTAGATAAATTTTCAAATAAATTCATTAATTAGTTTTTAAGATGTTTGGATTCCTGTACAAAATTGAAAAATGTTAATAAATAATTTTGGAACCCAAAATTCTCAATAAGTAATAATTGAATTTATTTAAAAATTTGACCGAATAATCTTCATGGTACATACTACAAGCTAATGCATTTTTTTATTGATAATTTTGCAATAAAATGTAAAGATAGTGAATATTTATAATAACGGGTGTAGTGTCAATTTTACATCCCCTTAAAAGGACCGAGTTACGAGCCACAGCGACCCGAAGGGTGAGCTAGTTAAAAATAAAATGATCCTAAGTAGAAAATTTCCTTACGAAACACGGTTTTTGAGAAATTTAATTTTTTCGAACTGGGAAAATTGTTTTTCTGATTATCTTTGATTTCCGCTTTTTTCCGCTAATTTTTGGAGTTTCCGCCCTACCGGAAATAATCAATGATTATTACTAAATTATCAAGTGACGTTAACTAGCAAAATGTCACGTGATTATCATGTAATAATGACGTGATAATCACGTAATTATCATGAAATCATAACATGATAACCACGTGATTGAGAAAAAAATCTCCAACTTAATATAATCACGTGATTATCATGTAATAATTCCGTGATAATCGCGTGATTTAGTATTAAATATTCCTTCCCAAAATAATCACGTGATTATGAAAAAAAATATAAAAAAATATGAAATTATTGTAATCTAACTTAATAATCACATGATAATCTCGTGAATTATTACCTTATAATCATATTTTTTCCTCTGAATCCCATAATAATTACGTGATTTCTTTTTAGTAAGGTATTTCTTTTTTAAATCACGTGATTATCACGTAATTATGACATCATAATCTCGTAATTATTCTTAGTAGAATATTTTTTTTCTTATTCACGCGATAACCACGTGATAATTACGTGATAATCATGTGATCATTGCGTTAATATCAAATGATAATCACGTGATTATTTTCTGTGGTGTATTTTTTTTCTAATCACGTGATTATCAAGTGAAATTTTGCTCGTTAATGTCACGTGATAATCATGTGGTAATCACGTGATAATCATATGAAAATTAAGTGATAATCACATGATTATTTTCGGTAGGGCGCCCTTCATTGAAATCAAATGAAGTGATCTATAAAAGGAAAACTTTTTCTGATGTTTAGTTTTTTCAAAAATTGTTATTTTATGAAATTGTAATTTTTGATCGGTAAAGTAGCATGAAACCATACCCTTAACATAAAATGAAATATAAATCTACATTTCTAAGTATATTTACATAGGGAATCGCATGTTAAATTTCAAAATCCTCAAAATTCCGTGGAACTTTGAGGATTTTTGAAATAGAAAATGTTGGCGGGAAAAAAAAGTGGGATAACAATAGAAACTGCCACACACCCGCCGAGTGTGCGGGATACTAAAACAAGGACGGTACTATCGAAGCGGTTATTTTTAGATTTGGCAACGTCACAATCCTCAAAAGTCCGTAACGATATAAATTTATATATATGTATATATATATACATATATTGACGAAAAAGCTTCCGAAAGCATACGTGAAGATAAATCAACAAAAAAATGCCTTGATTCAAATTAATTTCAAAAACACGCAACTCAATTATCAGACGGTATAAACATTATTTCGACCTTCAGAAGTATTTGAAAGTATTCTACGGCATCCAATCTATCTTACTAATACGGCTGCGCAAGCTGGGAAATTCCGTGGCTCGTATGGCGGGATACCTTCGATTTCTTCAAAAATACCTGCCAAAATCTTCACATATACATGCACATGCTTCATTCTGTGTAGTACGTTGGGGTTGAACGTAGAATGAAAGATAAATATACACTCCTAAATAAATATGTATTGAAAAAAGAGCATCAAAAAGCATACGTGAAGATAAACTAACAAAAATATGCCTTGATTCAAATTAATTTCAAAATCACGCAACTTAATTATCAATCGGTATGAACATTATTTTGACCTTTGGGAGTACTAAAAAAAATTCTACGGCATCCAATCTATCTTACGATTACGGCTGCGCATGCCGGAAAATTCTGCGAAAGGCCCGCGCATCCGTATCGCGGAATACTTTCGATTTCTCTAAAAGTATTTGCCAAAACCTTCACATATACCTGCATGTGCTTATTTCTGTGTAATACGTTGGAGGTCAACTCAGAAGAAAAAATAAATGTACATTCCTAAATATATATGTATTGACGAAGAAGCATCTGAAAGCATAATCTGGTAACATGGTCAACGCAATTCTTTCGCAAGTTCTTTTGGTAAGAGCACCAACTCCATCAGCAGTGCCCTTTCCGTGTCCACTTTCAGAAAAGTTGTAAATTATAGTAAAAACATGTTCATGAAATTCGAATATATAATTAACGAAAAGCGCAAACATTTTTTTCAATCTATATTGACTGGTCGGTCCATCACTTAAAATATGTACAATATTAATACCTTGAATTTCTTTGAAACATCTAATGAAAATTGGGTTAAGATGAGCAATAATTGCAGATGGATCATGCCTCAAGTCAGTTGATAATGTACAAGAAGCCTGTTGTTTTTCTTTGATATACCACATTCCAGTATGAAGTGACACCGATTTTCTAGATACGCCAAAGTGAACTGACTGAGGTTTTACAGCATACTTGCACTCGTAATTCTGACTAAAATCTATGTGAAGAAATGAATCAGTTTTATTTAGAGATTGTCTTAGATCTCGTATTATTTTTTGCTGATGTTGTACGCGGTAAACGTGGTCCATGAACTGCGGAAGTTCTGTCAGTAAATGATTTTTTAATTCTCTTACAGTAGTTACTTGTTGCTTTATTGTTCTTTGTACTTCAATATTTTTTTAGTTTTCACAGAAATTCGAGTTTCTTTTATGTTTTGCCACGCATAATAATCAATTGATGTTTTTTTCTTGTCAAGGTTGAACTTTAAACTTTTATTAGAACATAATTGATATATTCGTTGTAGGCAGTTTTCAGTCCATTGATCACAAGTTAAAGAAGCAATTAACTTGGAAGGAGAACTTTCTTGTATGATATTTTTTCGGTGTAGAGAATTTACGATTTATACCATATTCTCGTGCTTAATACATAAGCAAGTATCTTTTCCGGAAATTTGAGCTTTAACTGTCCAAAAGGGTCGTAATTTACAAAATTTGGTGTAACTAATTTTGAAAAATGAATGTGAAATTTTGAATTTTTTATGCAGTTTGTCAATATTATCATAAAGATACATTTTTTGTTTCTTTATCTTATTACGGGTGATTGTATCTCTTTTTTCGGGACGCATGTGACTCTTATTTTCAAAAAATTCCTCAACTTTTCTTTCTATAAATAGTATTACTTAGCTTTTCTTAACTATTTTATTTTGAAGTAAAGTAGTACCTTCAAATGTTTTACTTCTCGAAGCTCCAAAATTCTCACGAGAATATTTCAACATTTTATATTTTTTTATGATAGAACCAGTTACTATACGTTTAAATAAAAGTTTACTTGCGCGATCTTTATATTTTTCATTTATAGTTTTTATTTGTTCAATTAAAATTTTTGTATACAAAAGCTTATTTTCATTATCTTCACCAAGATTCTTACCTTTAACAATTTTTTGAAATTTTGATTTTGGAGACAATGAAGTAATTAACTTAATTTTTTTCGGTATGCTCTTTGTTCAAGACATTTAATACGACTTTTTAATTTAATATTTTCATCCTGTAAATTTTTGTTTTTTCTCTAACACTTCGCTCTATCACGGTATACACGGCGTTTTCCACTTTTAATATTAGCTACAGTTCTTAAACTGATCGATTCTAAATTTTTACAGCTATCATTTTTACTTTGGGCTTCAACTTCACTACACTTTTTTTGCTTTACCTCTTGCATTTTTTGTCCATACACTCTCACTGAATTCAAAATCTTTTTTCTTCTAACCCGATTTTCTCTATCAGTCATATCAGCTACTGTTCTAATTTGTCCTTCTAATACTCTTTTTTTCATCTTTCTCGCCCACTTTTTTTATACTGTTAATGTAATTCTGGATTTTTCCTAATTTTCAACCTACGCAATCTTTCTGCTTCTCTTTTCCTTTGTAACTTAACTTCTCGTTCTGCGCTTCTATTTTTTTGGTTTGAAACTTTTTTTCCAGATAGCTGAGTATTTTTCTTAACATTTTGAACTGCAGTCTTTCCATTTTTATTGTTACTTTTAGATTGCTGACGAGTAGTAGGTCCCATTGTCTATAAATAAATCTTACTTAATTTTAATATTTAAAAGTTTACATAAATGCCAGATTTGATATATGATATTATTTAAATGATTTATTATATAAGCCACGGAGATTACAAATCCACGGAGTTTACAAATTGAAATTTTTGAATATTTTCGGGAAACAATACATGAAAAAAAAAAATTAATAAATTTACCTACGAATAAGTAGATTAATAAAGTGAATTTTCGAGCCCATACAAAATTTTGTAGTTGTACTTTATAAAGTATGATATCGCACACGGTGTTTACAGACAAAAACATACGTACCTCACTGCTCGAAATAAACGTTGCTACTGACTAGTCAACGTGAAGTTTGACTTTCCATGCAGAAGGTTGTTTATATTTAATGAGTTTACTAAATATTTAAGCAGTCATGGAACATTCCAACGATTAGAACTATTCCGAAAACCAAACTATTTTCTTATATATTCGAGTTATAATAAATTACAAGGCACGTTTTTAGTATTATTTAGCATCATATTCGAAAAAAATTATGCAGACTACCTATGATATGTTACTCATTTTAGTAAATAGAATTAAACCTTTAATATTTAGAGATTTTACGGGATACACTTAAAGAAAACACGATTTATCATTTAAAATATACTAGGAGACACCCATGGAGTTTACAAATTGTGGCTAAATTTGTTTTAAACTGGTAATATCAGGATAATTCTAAGGTTTTTTTAAGTTAGATTATCTTCAATGAAGTTTTTCAAATTATATGCATCTTTTTTTATAACGCAATTTGATAACATAAAGAAATAATTGAGTAAAGACACCGAAATTTGCATTTTCGGAAAATGACCCATATACGCAAGTAATGTAATTGCGTTCACTCCTCATGTATTGATACTTGAAGTATTCTACGAATTAATTAATTTTTTTTAAATGTTGATGAAATGATATTTCTAGTACTGCGTGCGCTAAATCCGCTTAAAGCGCTCCCTGTTCCAAGTTCTATGTTGCATTTTCTGGCAGGGTATAGTTGACGATTTTTGTGAATTTCGTATACGTATTTCACGTTAGTAAAACATATAAGTGTGGCGGCGCGTATGCGCGTATATGGACTAATGAAATGAGAGATGCTATGAACAATAAATCGGTTGCTTTACATTTGGCTTATTCTTGTATATATATATATATATGTGTGTGTGTGTGTGTGTGTGTGTATGTATGTGTGTTTCTAAATAACTAGCAAGTTTTTCAGTTTGTATATATTGTATTGATAATTATTTAATACAATTCCACGTTATAAGTATATTTTTGAAATTGTTTTGGTTTCTTTTTTTTTCGATTTATCATTTGGGGAATATCTAGTTTTACTGATACATACATTTCGTTTTTAATTTCAATTATCATTCGTGGAGTGCGTAGTTTTTGTTTAGTATTGCTTTTTAAGAGTATCCATTTCGTGCGGCGGATTTATTACACACGTACTAGAAAATAGTTTTCGATACACGTGTCTTATGTGCCATTACCCGGCACGACGTAACCCGCCTCACAGTGCCAGAAAATGACTCATAGGATTCTTGTAGGGAAAAATACTATTACAAGTTCTATTGAAATCATTATCACGTGATACTTACATGAATATCATACAATTATCATTATCGTATGTTGATCATATGATGATCATATAATTTCTATATGATTATTCCCGCAAAATCCATCATGATCATCATGTGATCTTAATGTGATTTTCATATGATTTTCCGTATAGTATCACGTTGTTATTACATGATCATCACGAAATTTGCATGTGAGTTTTTTCAGCAAGAGATTACTCAGCCAAAATATTTCTAGAATAATATTTATCAAAATTTTTATCATTTGTGACAACCTTGGGGATCAGGAGGTTGCACTAAGGTATAAATAAGATAAAATGCGGGTTTCCAATTAATCAAATAAAAAAGAGGCTTCATTTTAATAGTTATACACTTATAGTACGTGCACTCAAAATGGACGCCAGCCGCCTATAGCGTACGCGACGCCGCTTGCACTAGCTAAGGAACTATTGGTACGACGAAAAGCAGGTAGTAATAAAAACACACGCAAAAAGGGCACGAGCACACACAAAAAATAGAGTTATAATGGCACGAAGGGAAAATACGCAATAGGACGCGCACCCGATCGCCCGGCACACACGTCGCAAAATAAAGCACTAAATTATGTTATTTTATGTAGCACTAGAGCACTCGCAATAACACGAGGCTTGATTTGAAGCAAAATAAAAGAAGCTTTAATTTAGTGAATTTATCTATTCTCACTCACACGATATACGGTAATCGTAATGCACAACAAAAAAGTACTGTATAATACAGCAGGTCGTAACGCTCTTTTTGCTTTGCTGACGACAGAAAGAATGATGCAATAGCGTGTTCTTTCTGTCTACAAAGCTCATTTCTCTTGCTATACGCTGCGCGCGCCGCAAGAGAGAGACAAAGGATCCTTAACGGACCCCAGCTTAGCTACTCGAGTCAAGTGGCTTGCCAGCCATATCAGTGCACATTATACAAGCTTTATAAATTCGCGCGTGTGTGCCAAAGATCTTGGGTTATAGTGTTACATATTTGACTCGCGTGGTCTGCTTTCCGTCTTGCCAGCAGTTGGATGCTCCTTTCTGTCGTTTATATGCGTTACTAATATACATGCAAGTAACATGGTCAATCTGCCATGTTACAATCCCCCCTCCACCACACGGAAGTATACGGTGGAACCGGATACTTTCGTCAGACACAAAAAAAAACAAGCTCAAAATAAGAAGGGAAAATTTAAGTACAGATAAAAAGTAGTAGGGCTCAAATTAAGATAACCGGCGTTATCTGCAGCGGTGTGAAGTGTATTTATAAAATTCTTGTTTTGCTGTACCTGCTGACTTTATTTTAGCTAATTTAGTTGTGGGTGTTTCGCGCTGTATATGAGTGTGCTTAATGAAAACGACGCGACTGGCTTATCCATTTAGTATTTACAAAAGTTACATTTCTTAAATCTAGTTATTTCAATATTTATTTAGTAAAAACACTTATATCCCATTCTTACATGATGTTACATTCATACTCAAAGAAAAAGAAAATAAAACATTTTTATTTTTTATTTACTAATTATACCAAACAACCAATATTGAATATTAGATTATAAAACAACTCTACTTACTGAGAGATGACGCTCTGGTGCTCTGTCGATGCATGCTAGGTTTCAAGATTATTATTTTGCAGCAATCTTTAATAACACAGGCCCACAAAATGAAAAAAAATGTCTGAACTTTTGACCGGACATACATATTCCCATGTATTTTTCGACGCTGAATCCGAATCTGTAATAAAAATATAGGGTTTTCCTACCTTTACTCAGAGTTTTATTGAAAAAACCTCATTTTTTACGGTTTTTTTGCGGTTTTTCGAGTCTAGAAAAAACAAATCATGAGATACGGTTAATTGGACTTCAAAATCGAATTCTACGGGAAAAAATACACGGGAAACCATACCTTCAAATTTTTTTAACGCGATTCTAGTCCTCTGTATGGGGCTGAAAAGATGAGGAAATCGGTAAAAGTCGAAATTTTGCCTAAAATGGATTTAAACAATATTAAAATTTAATCATGCGTCTTTTGAAGAGTCGATAAACATTGGAAATACTATCCTGGGGGTTTTTCAGATTGCTGATCATGAATTTGAAGTCAGATTGTGTAAAAACTACTTCTAGAGGGCGGTGACAAGAACTGTATATGGTAAATTTATCGATTTTTTAAAAATTTTACGTCTGAAATACTAATTTTAGAGTCTTTCACAGCATTGACTGTAAATTCAAGATATTAACTTAGCCTATTGTGTACGTTAAACTTAACATTTTGTCTATGTTTGTCTCTCTCTCTCTCTCTCTCTCTCTCTTCCGATGTTTTTTTTGAATTGGCTTACGCTTACGTACACGTTTCTCTTCGAATGACCGATGTAGTGGATTTCTGACACGTTTTTGTCCTTTTTCGCAGCTGTTTCTCTTTTTATCATCCAGCAGTAATCTGCTAACATGTTGATACCCCAGTTTCCTTGAAATCTACGTTCAAACTCCTTTAAATCTTGGTGAAATCGTTCACCATGCTCTTCACTAAAGTCTCCGTTATTTTCAGGAAACTGATCAACGTGTGAATCAAGAAAATGAAGTTTTAAGTTCATTAGACAACCCAATTTTTCAAAATTACGTACCATTCTTTTCACAATAGCTTTATAATTCGTGTCTTTGGCATTACCCAAAAATTTCGTCGATACCTCTTTAAAACTTAACCATGCTGCCTTTTCAACATCAGTCATGCTTTGTTCAAAGTTTTCGTCTCTAAATAAAGTTCGGATTTCAGGACCATCAAAAATACCTTCATTTAATTTAGCATCAGATTTATGGGGAAATACTTTGCTTATATATTGGAAGCATTGACCGTCCTTGTCCAAAGCTTTAACTAATTGCTTTATCAATCCAAGCTTTATATGCAGAGGCGGTATCAAAATTTTCGAAGGATTAACGAGTGGATCTTTTATAACATTCTGTTTTCCAGGTTCAAACGATTCTCTTGATGGCCAAATTTTCTTTTTATAGTGTTTTTCTCTATCTCTGCTATCAAACATGCATAAATAACATGGGTACTTCGTAAATCCAGATTGTTGTCCAAATATCATAGATAAAATCTTTAAATCGCCCCATATTTGCCATTTATGTTCTCTATATTTTATTTTCGTTAAAAGTAGTTCAAGATTGGAATACTCTTCTTTAAGTACTGTTGAATGTGCTAATGGTATAGGAGCATATTTATTTGTGATATTGAGGAGTACTGCTTTAAGGCTGCGCTTTGATGAATCAATGAATAGTCGCCAATTTTCAGGTTTGTATATGTTGGGTTTCAATTCATCAATAAGACCTTTCACGTCCGTGCAATAAACCATATTAGAATCATTCTTGAAATAATTTCTAAAGCGCTTTTCTCGATTACGATATGCACATACTTTAGTACCCTTTGTCAACATATTTCGTCTCTTAAACTCTGAAGCCATAAACTCTGATTGTTCCTTAGATAAACCACTCTTTCTAAATAAATCGTTCAGACTTTTTTGATCAAACTTTTCAACAGTTCGTTCTTCACCCTTAGGAATATACTCTTCATCACTATCCAGAGAATGTTCTTCAGGTGAACTTAGATCTTCTTCATTTGGTGTGTTTGTGTCAGAGACAATTTGATCTGTCAATTTTTTATTTATACTTATTCTGTTGTAAAACTGGGTACTGTTGTTTAGAAATGAATTCGGTTTCATTTTAAAGCTCCGTTCAGTTAATCACTGTTGTACACTGTCATTGATCTTAAAGCATTGTTTATAAACGAATGGGACTTATGATCTTTTTCCAAAGCTATATATATATATATATATATATCAGTACTCTATAAGGGTACCTAAAAAAACCTGCTGCTGCGAAGTATTGGTCACGATGACAACTGCCCTGAAAATGGGATGTGTAGAATGATTGGGTGTACTCAATACTTTGCAGTAACGAACCCAGCGAAGGCGCGCTGTCCTGCAGGGGAGCACTAGGATGTGAGAATGATGCCGTAGTGTGTCCGACGACGAGTTGACATTGTCCTCGTCAAAGTCGGAAAGCTCTCATACTTAGGCCTGGGGAGGTATGAGAGTTATCACCCCTAGGACGGCGGACTCACCTGCGATCGGAACAGGATTCCTAGTGTGTGGGGTTTAATTCAACAATATGGCTAATTCAAATTTTCAACCTTTTTTAAACTGCGCTGGTACATCCAATAACAGTTTTAACCATACGTGTAATGGATCTCAAGATAATTTCTGTTATGTATGTTCAGAATATATTGGACAACAAAACAAAAGAAAAATCACAGATAATATTAATTTTATCTATCAAAAATGTTTTGATATTGAGATTTCTCAACAGGATAAAATTTGGGTTCCTCATTATATATGTGATTCATGTTATGCCATGATGAATCGATACAACACCAGTCAGGCTAGGTCCAAATTAAAATTTACTATACCTACAAAGTGGAAGGAACCAAAAGATGAAAATGATTGCTATTTTTGTTTAACAAAGATACAAGGTTTAGACAAGATACAGAAAAAAGGAATAGTATATCCTAATACTTCTTGTATAGAATTTCCATCCAAGAATTTTATAGATATTTTTGAAAATGAAGATTCGAGAGATAGTTTTACAACAGGCTTAGGGAATCTAAATGTAGATGAAAACTCGACAGATGAAACAACTGAAAATCTGATTGCCGCAGACGGAAGCTCATCAAATGAAGAAGATCTAAGTTCACCTGAAGAACATTCTCTGGATAGTGATAAAGAGTATATTCTTAAGGGTGAAGAACGAACTGTTGAAAAGTTTGATCAAAAAAGTCTGAACGATTTATTTAGAAAGAGTGGTTTATCTAAGGAACAATCAGAGTTTATGGCTTCAGAGTTTAAGAGACGAAATATGTTGACAAAGGGTACTAAAGTATGTGCATATCGTAATCGAGAAGAGCGCTTTAGAAATTATTTCAAGAATGATTCTAATATGGTTTATTGCACGGACGTGAAAGGTCTTATTGATGAATTGAAACCCAACATATACAAACCTGAAAATTGGCGACTATTCATTGATTCATCAAAGCGCAGCCTTAAAGCAGTACTCCTCAATATCACAAATAAATATGCTCCTATACCATTAGCACATTCAACAGTACTTAAAGAAGAGTATTCCAATCTTGAACTACTTTTAACGAAAATAAAATATAGAGAACATAAATGGCAAATATGTGGCGATTTAAAGATTTTATCTATGATACTTGGACAACAATCTGGATTTACGAAGTACCCATGTTATTTACGCATGTTTGATAGCAGAGATAGAGAAAAACACTATAAAAAGAAAATTTGGCCATCAAGAGAATCGTTTGAACCTGGAAAACAGAATGTTATAAAAGATCCACTCGTTAATCCTTCGAAAATTTTGATACCGCCTCTGCATATAAAGCTTGGATTGATAAAGCAATTAGTTAAAGCTTTGGACAAGGACGGTCAATGCTTCCAATATATAAGCAAAGTATTTCCCCATAAATCTGATGCTAAATTAAATGAAGGTATTTTTGATGGTCCTGAAATCCGAACTTTATTTAGAGACGAAAACTTTGAACAAAGCATGACTGATGTTGAAAAGGCAGCATGGTTAAGTTTCAAAGAGGTATCGACGAAATTTTTGGGTAATGCCAAAGACACGAATTATAAAGCTATTGTGAAAAGAATGGTACGTAATTTTGAAAAATTGGGTTGTCTAATGAACTTAAAACTTCATTTTCTTGATTCACACGTTGATCAGTTTCCTGAAAATAACGGAGACTTTAGTGAAGAGCATGGTGAACGATTTCACCAAGATTTAAAGGAGTTTGAACGTAGATTTCAAGGAAACTGGGGTATCAACATGTTAGCAGATTACTGCCGGATGATAAAAAGAGAAACAGCTGCGAAAAAAGGACAAAAACGTGTCAGAAATCCACTACATCGGTCATTCAAAGAGAAACGTGTACGTAAGCGTAAGCCAATTTAAAAAAAACATCGGAAGAGAGAGAGAGAGAGAGAGAGAGAGAGAGAGAGAGAGAGAGAGAGAGACAAACATAGACAAAATGTTAAGTTTAACGTACACAATAGGCTAAGTTAATATCTTGAATTTACAGTCAATGCTGTGAAAGACTCTAAAATTAGTATTTCAGACGTAAAATTTTTAAAAAATCGATAAATTTACCATATACAGTTCTTGTCACCGCCCTCTAGAAGTAGTTTTTACACAATCTGACTTCAAATTCATGATCAGCAATCTGAAAAACCCCCAGGATAGTATTTCCAATGTTTATCGACTCTTCAAAAGACGCATGATTAAATTTTAATATTGTTTAAATCCATTTTAGGCAAAATTTCGACTTTTACCGATTTCCTCATCTTTTCAGCCCCATACAGAGGACTAGAATCGCGTTAAAAAAATTTGAAGGTATGGTTTCCCGTGTATTTTTTCCCGTAGAATTCGATTTTGAAGTCCAATTAACCGTATCTCATGATTTGTTTTTTCTAGACTCGAAAAACCGCAAAAAAACCGTAAAAAATGAGGTTTTTTCAATAAAACTCTGAGAAAAGGTAGGAAAACCCTATATTTTTATTACAGATTCGGATTCAGCGTCGAAAAATACATGGGAATATGTATGTCCGGTCAAAAATTCAGACATTTTTTTTCATTTTGTGGGCCTGTGTAATAAAACAAGCTATCTAAAAAAAATTTGAATTGAATAAAATTTAACTAAGACAATTTCTGTGTTGTATTATAATCATGCAGTAATATATTAAAACAAAATATCGTGTAAACCTAGCATTTGAGCCTTGGTATATGACAAAAATTTTTGCAAATAGCTAGCAATTTTAGTGAGCTTGATAATAAATGTGAATGAGTGAAGGTTATTTTATCAAGTTTACTAACAAGGAGAGTATCACATGTGCGGGTCACAGATTTGTCTGAAACGGCGAGAAATAGTTGATCTTACCTAAAAAACATGTTTTCTAGAAGTATAGAGTCTAACGCTCAATATTTCGCTAGTTACAGGTAATTAAAGAAAATCACTAAAAAAGTTACTAGATTTTCAAACACTTACAGTTCTTTAGCATTGATAGCTAGAAGCTTGAAACTTAAATGAAAGCTGAGCTCAAATTCTTTCAAAAAAGCACCTGCAGTATGTCAAAATATTATTTTTTCCCAAAGTTATAGCGTAATAAAGATTTGACCTTAATTTTCCTGTTTAAACATTAATAAAAATATAGCTAAAATAAAAGCTAAAATTCGGTCCAATATTTGTTACGCTATAACTTTGGGAAAAAATAATATTTTGACATACTGCAGGTGCTTTTTTGAAAGAATTTGAGCTCAGCTTTCATTTAAGTTTCAAGCTTCTAGCTATCAATGCTAAAGAACTGTAAGTGTTTGAAAATCTAGTAACTTTTTTAGTGATTTTCTTTAATTACCTGCAACTAGCGAAATATTGAGCGTTAGACTCTATACTTCTAGGAAACATGTTTTTAGGTAAGATCAACTATTTCCTGCAGTTTCAGACAAATCTGTGACCCGCACATGTGATACTCTCCTTGTAAGCACACACAAAAAGAATGTTAATAAAAGTAAGTAATGATATAATTAGCTGAAAGGGTAATGGATTTGGGTTGGTAAGGTTTTATAAATAACTAGATTTTTTTTCTAAATAGGGTTATCTTATTTTCTGTTTAGATTTTATTGAAATGCATTTTGCCTACATCTAATGCAAGTTCTCTTAGTAACGCCTGGTTTGCCACACCCATGGCAGAAGGTGCGTTTAGGGGCTCTACAAACGGTCCAATTATGATTGCCTTCCTGACAATTTCAACAATTGGGTCTCATGGCTCTGATTGCTCGGTTTGAGTTGAGGCAGAGAGGATAAGTGTAGTAGAAGTGTGTTAGAGGAGGTTGCATTGGTAACGGGAGCTGGATATGATTGAGGTGGAGCTGGAAGGGTGGTAGAGTTCGACGGCACATTTTTATCATCCTCGCGTCTATGAGGTGTAGTCTCTTTAGCCTCTGCATCACACAAGTGGCGAGTTCCTTTCATACAGGCCCAAGTGCGTTGGTATTGCTGATTTTGGTGGCCTCCCACGCTTACGTGTATTTTTTCTTGGGGTGGGTGAAAGGTTAGGTCGTTGTAGTACCTCCTGCCGGATCCTACGTGAACAGTCCGTCTCATCTGATGCAAACTGTTCGGCCTTGCTCGTTGCATTTCCTAAAATAGAAGGTGATGTTTTATGAGGTTGTGGTCGTCTAGGCTGTATATATCTTTTTAGATCATTGACAAAAACTTTAGTCTGTTGCTTGGTATCGATGTCTTCAACTAGGTATACCACCAGTGAGAATATTCTAATAACTCTGGCCGGGCCAATGAATTTCGGTGCTAACTTTGCAGCGAATTTGTCAATAGCCGAAAATAATGCGTACGACTTACGAGATATGTATATGTCATTATAAACTCGTCAAATTTACCTTTTATAGTGGTAAAACTCTCAATTTACTCTTTTACAAGTAAAAAACTACTTTTACTCTTTTAAAAGTAAGAAACTATACTTTTCTACTTTTTGTTTCCAATTTTTACTCTTTTGAGTTTAGAATGTACTGATTGAATATTAAAGTTGAGATTAAAACCTTTCGATTAAAAGAAAACGTGTCCGAAAAGGGATGAAAATTGAAATGAATTTCTGACTAAAATGTTGCATTTATTTTTTATGCATTTTTTGAGCTAAATATTTGCGCTATTTTTATTCGCCCATAACTTTTTAACAATTTGAGCTTTTTGGACACGTTTTTTTTTTAATTGAAAGGTCTTAATCTCAACTTTAATATGCAATCAGTAAAAATCTTCTAGAATAAGTAGTTCAAAAACTGTAAAATCATAAAGCAGCCCATCTATATTAACTGAAGTACCATCAGCAACGCTAACAAAGGCAGACTGAGGTGTACTTTTATCCTTCCATTCTGATGCTACATTCATGCCCAAATACGAATGCACAGAACCACTATCCAACAAGCCTTTTATTTTACGTCCATTGAGGTTTAAGACTAAAAATTGTCGTGGTTCTCCCATGATATTGAAGTTTTATTGTATCAATGATACGGGTTTGGGAGATGCTACATTGCTCGTTGCTTAAGGGGAATATTTGAAGTTGCTAGAAAGGTTAGATGGGCGGAATTGATTATTATCAATAATAGAACATTGGTTATTTGTCCCAGTTTGCGCTATTTTGCTATCTATGTTCTCACTAGAACGTATTGCTTGTTTGCTCTGCTCGATTTTTACTTGCTCGCTCTTCAAATT
The DNA here is from genome assembly GCA_017163975.1 of Anastatus disparis. NCBI lineage: Eukaryota > Metazoa > Arthropoda > Insecta > Hymenoptera > Eupelmidae > Anastatus > Anastatus disparis. Next base: position 523,477 of record JAFFSR010000057.1, on the reverse strand, counting down.
TATCGATTCTTCGACGTTGTAATGGCTGCCTGCCATATTGTTCTCTACTAATTTATGATCCGCTTCTAATGGCCGAATTATGTTTCGCTCTATGATGTTGGGGTTGTTCGAGCATTTAGCCAGATTAAATTGCCTACTTAGAAGCGGTCGAGTCTGACGCGCTTTATCGGAAGAAACAGCGACTCTTATTATTATATTATTATTATTAGTTCCGGATTTATTGGTAAAGCGCGTGTTAGGATTTTTTAAAGCGGGTTTCTGCTGAATTCTGCTACATTCCGGTTTCCTCTGTGGTTGCGTGACAGCTGAAGGGTTTGTCACAGGTGCTTGATGGGTACTGGCGGCAGGAGCTAACACAGAAGTTTGGTCATGATGCTGTTGCTTGTCAGTGTAGTCAAGAGGGGAAATGAGAGCAGTTTTATTTAATCGAAACTGCTTAATACCTGTGCAAGCTGTATTAGGAAATAACGACTCATTAGGGGTTGGAGGGGGCGGGTAAGCTTTATATTGGGCTCTGCAGGTTTCTTCTCTTTTGCCAAGGCGTTGCAATTCCGTGAAACTATCAAACTGGTCCCGGTAAATTCTTTGACGATAGCTAGGGTGCAGATTCCTATAGGTTCGATTCAATTGCTCATCTAATGTCATGACCGGACGAACTTGGTCCATAAGATCTCTCAATTTCGATAGGTAAGTGCTAACATCTTCTTGAGAGCCTTGTATTCTGCGCTCCAGTTCGATTTTAAGATGTTCTTGCACGTCCTCCATGCAGAACTGCAGGCGAAAAGCTTCGACTAGATCTTCAAACGTGCGCCAATTTTGATTTTCTCTACGAAACCATGGATAGGCTTTTTCATCCAGTACTGCAGGTAACGCCCTAATAATTGTATCCACAGTGAGGCCATGGGCTACTCTTCGAGCATATAATACTGGAGGAAGCCTCCCAACTATTAACTGCGTTACAAGGCGAAGAGAGAGAAAGCCTCTATTTTGGTACGTGCTATCTCTCTTTCACTTTCTTAGTGGGGAACAAAAGCAGCCAATCAAATCAGGCTAGAGAAAGACAGCACGTACCAAAATAGAGGCTTTCTCTCTCTTCGCCTTGTAACGCTTGCTGCCATTCGGAGGCTTCCTCCAGTAGTATATGCTCGAAGGGGCTACTCTACACCCTTGCAAGTTAGTCAAAAAAGATCCAGGGTCCTTTCTTCGATCTCCTTTAAAGGAAATATGCCAATTGGCAAAAATCTGGCTAGTATGTTCCTCACGATGAAACAATGATGCGTTTATGCTCGAAGGAAAAGGATCTGAAAAAGCATTACTGAATTCACATCAAGGGGCTTCTTTGGCCTATAGACTGTTGGCCTAGTCGTAGGTGTGTGTTGGAACAGCTGAAAGGAAAGGTGGCGGTGGGATCAGAGGCGGTGATCGGGGCATATATCCAGAAGGGGGTATAATATGAGGGATCTAACTCCACGGATGAGAATTGGAAGGTACATGAGTATAAGGGTATGAATAGGGACCTGGTACGTGGTTAGGCCCTCCGTAGTTGGTTGTGGCCGTGTTACCACGAAGGGTGCTCGCTGCTCCATACGAATGGCTCGAAGGGACTATTGAAGAGGGGAAAGTATGAGTGGTATTGGTGGGAACAACGTTCTCACTTGTACGTATAATAACAGTAGGTTGTGCGCTCCCTTGAGCGGCCGCTGACATTAAATCCATCGCTTCGGAATATTGGGTGGTATCTGGCCACGTTACAGCTCTTGAAGTAGTAGGGTATTGGGTGGATTGGGCTTGAGGAGTGGTCAACGGTTGACCGTCAGCATTCCCAACGCTGGGAGGTGCACGAGTTTCAGATTCACTCGCAGGATTGATGAATGGGTTGCTACGTGATTGTGCTGTTGAGTTATTGAAATTTATCGGGTCTCGATACATTCCGATTGTTTGACCGGTGGGCAGTGCTGGCTCGTCAATAGCATGAATTTCCGCCTGTACATTCACCTGAGCCTCGTGTTGGTCGTTTAACATGGTGGTGGAATTGCCTGTGGGGAGTGTACTACACCCTAGTCGCGACTCATCTGCGATTTCATCAACTAGTACATTCCAAGCAGCGCTTCGTTCGCCTAGATGTCTCCTGAGCTCATATCTCAAGACCCGATGTTTGAAGGTAGCTAAACAGCCCGCCATACTAACTTCTCTACGCCGATATTCAAACAGCTGATCGGCTGAAAGTTTATCAGCTAAGTTGGTGATCTCGTCAGCCGCCCTAAAAACGTCCCGACGACACAAATCGGCCGAAACCCAGAGGGGTTCTAAGTTTAAATGTCAGATTTGCATGACAAAAAAAAGGAATTTTTCACGCTTATATACTATATAAAGTTTGCCTACGACAAAAAAAAAACAGTCGCTAATAATTTAATACGAGACCTTATCTCAGGAAGGTTGCTCAAAGGAAATTCTCAGTACAGTAGTTCCGGATTAAAATTAAAACAAAATTGGATTTTATTTAACTGTAAGGAAAAGTTAATTGAAAAAAAAATCATAAACTTAACTTTAAAGCTTAGGCACTCTACTACTATTAGTTGAGTTAAATTAAATATTTATACTATTAAATTCTCAAACAGGCTATGCAATCAGATTTTAGGTTAACAATCAAAAAAAATTTTTTATCACCAAAAGCAAGCAAAAAAATTTAGAACACTCAGAGAAAGTATTAAAAAATTTTCAATTCACAAAAAAATAAGCGTCTTATAGTAATATTAAAATATTTTACGTATGGCACTATTTCTCTACAGAAGCAAAAAAAAACTGTTAATTTATAGCCAGCGTTAATTTATAGCCAGCCGTTAAGAGAATTTACAAAAAAAAATTTTTAAGCGAGTGTAACAAAAAAAAGTTTTACTTCAAAGCAACTAACAAAATTATCTCATTAGCAAAAAAAAGAATTAGTTACGTAAACCGAAGCACACAAAAAAAATTTTCATTAAGCTACTACTCCTAAGCAAAATAAAAAAAAAATTGATGTCTCTAATACAGCAAAAAATATTTTCTTAATGCACTCTAAAAGCTATTAAAAATTTTATCTGTTTTTTTCAAAGCCCAAAAAAAAATTGTTCTTAATTTTCAAAGCACGAGAAAAAAAATTGTTTTAAATATTTTACGTTTAATTTCAAGCACAAGCATAAAAAAAAGAAAGAACTGTTAAAGGCAAACTTGCTGCAAAATAAAAAAAATTTTCTCTGTACCTTACCAAGTGACAGCATCAAGAAAGGACAAGAGGAGAGAAAAAGAAAACGGCTGCCAGAGCGCCTCCTTTCAGCCTAGTCGTGTGTGCGTCGTTCGTAATGGCGACCACGTGGCGAAGCGGAAACGCATGAGTATATATAATAAAAATGTTCTGTTCACTGACACAAACAATCGTCTCTCACTTTCAGCGCAGTTTCTCTTTTATTTTACGCACAGTTTTTTCTCTTTTTAATTGTAAGCACAGTTTTTTTTCTATTTAATTTTAAGCACAAATTTTTCTCTTTTTAATTTTAATCACAGTTTTTCTCCTATTTTACGCACAGTTTTTTTTTCTTTTTATTTTTTAAGCACAGTTTTTTCTATTATTTTTAGCACAAATTTTTTCTTTTTAATTTTCGATCCCGTGATTCTACATAAAAATTTTCACCGAAATTTTAGTCGGCTCCACGTTGGTTGCGTTAGTTGTGACAACCTTGGGGATCAGGAGGTTGCATTAAGGCATAAATAAGATAAGATGCGGGTTCCCAATTAATTGAATAAAAAAAAGAAGCTTTATTTTAATAGTTATACACTTATAGCACGCGCGCTCAAAATGGATGCCAGCCGCGTATAGCGTACGCAACGCCGCTTGCACTAGCTAAGGAACTATCAGCACGACGAAAAGCAGATAGTGATAAAAACACACGCAAAAAGGGCACGAGCACACACAAAAAAAAAGTTATAATGGCACGAAGGTAAAATACGCAATAGGACGCGCACGCGATCGCCTGGCACACACATCGCAAAATAAAGCACTAAATTATGTTATTTTATGTACCACTAGGGCACTCGCAATAACACGAGGCTTGATTTTAAGCAAAATAAAAGAAACTATAATTTAGTGAAGTTATCTATTCTCACTTACACTATATACGGTAATCGTAATGCACAACAAAAAAGTACTGTATAATACAACAGGTCGTAACGCTCTTTTCGCTTTGCTGATGGCAGGAAGAATGATGCAATGGCGTGTTCTTTCTGTCTACAAAGCTCATTTCTCTTGCTGTACGCTGCGCGCGCTGCAAGAGAGAGACAAACGATCCTTAACGGACCCTAGCTTAGCTACTCGAGTGAAGCGGCTTGCTAGCCATATTAGTGCACATTATACGAGCTTTTTAAATTCGCGCGTGTGTGCCAACGATCTTGGGTCATAGTGTTACATATTTGACTCGCGTGGTCTGCTTTCCGTCTTGCCAGCAGTTTGATGCTTCTTTCTGTCGTCTATATGCGTTACTAATATACATACAAGTAACATGGTCAATCTGACATGTTACAATCCCCCCCCCATCCCCCACCACACAGAAGTATACGGTGGAACCGGATGTGTATACATACTATCATAAATTATCGATAATTTTTAACATTATCATTAGTCCAGTAGAATTAGCCGAAAAAGACCTAAAATTTAATGTAATTAGTAACAGGTGCACACGACCAAAAATGGCTTTGTTGGATGATTAGAAATGAAATTCTTGAGAGTTCCTAAAAATTTAAGCCGTCAGGAATTTGTAAACAATGATTTAAGGTGCAAAATTCGTAATAATCACTGTTTTTTTTTTAGATAGCTTGAAATCGTTTGCGATATGAAAATTATATTTAGTATATGAAAATCATACGATTTGTAGGTGTTTCAAAGACGATTAATTTGAGACGTCATTGATCAACATCGGTTAATAACCTTTTTTTTCGCAATAATTATTTCAAATGAAAAATTTTGAAAAAACAAATACAACAGTTGTTATTATTTTCACGCGCTATCCCGATTAAAAAAATATATCGAAATTGGACAATAATCAACCGAGATACAGTGAATTTATAATCAGAACATGAATTACAACTCGCCAGATCAATTTTCTTGCAAGGCAGGAGAGGTGACTCTGTTTAACTAGTAGCAATCTTGATTACTTTCATATTAATTTTTAACATTGCAAAATGTTTATTTCATCTCTGATATAATGGAATCATAAACTTCAAGTATTATACTAGCTGTGATAAAAATATCAGTCCCTAATCTTTATAAATAAACAATTGGCGAATTTAAAAAAAAAAAATTATCTTGGCTTCTAATTGAGCTAGAGCATTCTTTTTTTTTTAATTTGCGTAAAATTGCCAGTAGTAAGAATATCAAATCCCTATATTGATATCTTTATTAGTTGCAAAACTATTATAATAACCATTAAGAAAAAAATTTACTGTTTTATTTTTGCCATATTTAGGTTGAAAATAACGAAATGGACACGATTTCACATCAAATTTATATATAAAATCTACGTTAGTATCTAAATATATGATTATCATAAAGCCTCTACCATAACGAAATTGGGTGAAATTTTTGACGTACATTTGACCTCTTTTTAATAAACAAATAGAATATCTCATAAAATAATTAATATTTTTCGATGAAATTTTCATGGTAACTTAAGGATAATAAGAAGCACATTTTTGTTGAATTATAAACATGTACATCCTTTTTTTATAAAATGATAAATATTTGAAAATTTCACGATTTTCAATTTTTGTTTATCATTATTTATAAAAGTTATTAACCGATTTTGATCAATGACGTGTCAAATTAATCGTCTTTGAAACACCTACAAATCGTACAATTTTCATATACTAAATCGCAAACGATTTCAAGCTACCTAAAAAAAAAGTGATTTTTACGAATTTTGCACCTTAAATCATTGTTTACAAATTCCTGACGGCTCAAATTTTAAGGGTCTCTCAAGAATTTTATTTCTAATCATCTAACAAAGCCATTTTTGGTCGTGTGCACCTGTTACCAATTACATTATGCATTTTGACTAATTCTACTGGACTATATCAATTTCACAATAAAGAGACGTATTAATATTGCATGCATGGCGACTTATCAGTCAAAATCTATATAAATTTATGATTCATTCTACATTTTCCCATATTCAGATATTAAAAATTATTGTAGATCTTCAAACTAAAACAGAGTGGATATTATGTTATAGTATCGACACATGTAAACATAATATATCCAAAAACTTAAAGGCATTTTGTAAAATTCTTAGAATCAGTAATAGCATGTGTATTGTTCTAAAAAATCAAATAAAATCTAGCTGTGTTTTGATGAAAATAAAACAAAAATTTATATAGGTGCTACAGCTAACAAGCTATTTCATTAATGAAACAAAAAGAGCTTTAATAAAACGAGTTATATGCAATTAAAATCAGTATTAATAATAATGTGAATATTATCGTAATTTATGAATGTTAAGGCGAAGAAATCCCAATACATATAATATTTAAAAATTTACTTTATTTTTTTTAAAAGTTGTGTAAAAATTATCGGTCAACCATGAAGTAAAATTTTGGCTAAGAAATTATTGTTCTTGTAACAATGGAACACTTTGTTTTTTATTAAAAATTATTTATAATAAAAAAAAAACAAAATTATAATGTTATTCGTTAAAATCACCATAGATATGAATTTTATTGGTAAAAAATTGAGAATATCATAAATGTAAAATGAATCATAAATTTATATAGATTTTGGCTGATAAATCGCCATGCATGCAATATTAACACGTATCTTTATTGTGAAATTGATAATAATGTTAAAATTATAGAAAACACGTAGAGAACAAATCAGGAATACTTCCTTGCGCCCCCTGCTGTTAAAGTTTCGTACGCACGTTTTTGGATATATGCCTTGTGCACAAGCAACCATTCCATAAGCCATTGGGAAAAAGTCCGGACGCTTATGGAGCATACGCACTTTTTCCCGATGGCTTATGGAATGGTTGCTTGTGCACTAGGCGTATTTCCAAAAACGTGCGTACAGAACTTTAGCAGCACACTACAGGGCGCAAGGAAGTATTCCTGATTTGTTCTTTCCGTGTAATTTATGAAAGTATGTGTACACAATTCGCCACAAAAGTAATATTTAAACGTTTTGTTCGTATAAAAAGTATATTAATAATGATAAAAATTTTGATAAATATTAAGCTAGAAATATTATGAAGTTTGTCTAAGGGGCAGGCCGCTAGGGTCCCCGTACCACCGCTGGGCGTTTTCGTTGTATCAATACTTTTTTTGGTAACGATGCAGTTCGCGTCGCGAACTAAACAGAACTCGCTTATGACGCTGATCGGTTATATAACCGATGATACAATGCACCCGAACAAGTATTTCTCGAGGAAGAGACACTTGGGTATCGCACTGTATATTTATACTTACAGTAACGCGCTGGCTAGCTTACACTAATTACCTACGTGCACGTAGACGCCGCTCGCTCATTACCATAACTTCTCCCCTGTACGTGACCAATACGTAGATGCTCTGAAATAGATCGAGGAATACGTCTCTTCCTGATCGTTGAATTCTGCTGAGCTCTGCCAACGTGGTTACTTGGCGTAGATCGGTGGAATCCTATACACGCCGATCAACGTATTTGCTAACACTTAATGGCTGACCACTAAGACGCGCGAAAAGCGGTCGAGCAAAACTCTACAGAAAGAATTTCCAAGAGTTGCAACTTGCAAATATAATATAATACGCAAGTCGGTATAAACTCACGACTTTTAATTAAGACAATGTTTCGTGTTACCAATTGCGAAGTTAGTCTAACGTATTATAAGACCACGTGGCGAAATCTTCTAACGAGCACAGCGCGGCTTAGGTTTCATGTTAACGCAACAGTAGCCGGAAACTCTCTGAAGCGCCTCACGGTCGGCGAGCTTCTCTTGCGTGCCGGTCGTCAAGATACGCACTTCTTTACTCGTCTTAGACGAGATATATGACCGAGCGTTCATCTTATTTTAATACCCACGCGCGCAAGATTCAAACACGGTAAAATACCGTGATAATATGTGCCATTTATATCGCGACTCTTAGAAAATCTGACCTCATTGGGTATCGGTTGATTGTTGGTCACAAAAGTGGCTGACTATCCATCGGTAGTCAAAGTTTTCGGTATGGTGGGTCTGACAGTCTAGCCTGATGTAATGTGTTGAACGGGAACCGGGCTAGGCTCCCTCGACATCACCATATAAAAAAGGTTAATTACATAGAGGACAATAAGCTTTATATATTAATCTTTAAAAAAATATATATATATATATATATATATATATATATATAAATATTTTTGGAGATTTTATTTAATCTTTTATTATTCAAATTTGGGTTTATTTCATGAGTTCAAAAATTAAGAATAATCTATGAAGGCTTAATTCATCGGGTGGGAGCAACGAGCTACTCATTCGATCAAGCGTTGATAAAGATGCCGATTTGGCTAAGTTCTCAGAAAGACTTAAGCTCACCAGAGTTTCTAAAAAGACGCTAACTCAGAAAAGCAAATAAAAACATGGTAACTTAGCGCGAGCGCATGGAAAACTCAGCGTAAGTTAACATGTTTTTATGTACTCTTTTGTATTATCGTCTTTTTAAAAACTTAAGTGAGTTAAGAGCAGGCTGAACTGTCTGTCTTTGTCTAATAGAGTTTTTCATCATTTGTCGAAACACCATCCGTCGTATCAAGAAACAAATGGTAGCCCCCGCTAGATATTAGTATAGTAAGTAAATTTTGTAATAACAATCAAATTATTTTATCGCGTAGTTTTTGAATAATATGAGACCTACTAGCAAACTAAAATATAACCTATCTTTTTTGGTTGGTCTCATATTATTCAAAAAATACATGATAAAATAATTTGATTGTTATTACAAAATTTACTTATTATACTAATATCTAGCGGGGGCTACTATTTATTTCTTGATACAACAGATGGTGTTTATGTAAATGATGGATAGCGCTTTTAGATAAAGACAGATAGTTCGGCCCCCTGTTAAAGTCTTTCTAAGACTTAAGAAGGGGCCGAACTATCTGTCTTTGTCTAATAGCGTTTTTCATCATTTATGTAAAGACTATCCGGTATAACAAGAAAAAAATAGCAGCCCCCGCTAGATATTAGTATGATTAGTAAATTTTGTAATAACAACCAAATTTTTTCACTGCGTAGTTTTTGAATAATTAGAGACCTATCAAAAAAAGATAGGTTATATTCTAGATTGCTAGTAGGTCTCTAATTAGTCAAAAACTATGCGGTAAAAAATTTGGTTGTTATTACAAAATTTACTAATCATACTAATATCTAGCAAGGGCTGCTATTTTTTTCTTGTTATACCGGATAGTGTTTACATAAATGATGAAAAACGCTATTAGACAAAGACAGATAGTTCGGCCCCTTCTTAAGCCAAATCGGCATCTTTTTCAACGCTTCATCGAATCAGTAATTTGTTGCTCTCACCCAAAGAATTGATTTTTATGGGTTATTGTTAAGGTTGTTTTGGATATACAGTCTGTATCAAAAGTTAGTTTTTCGATAATCGTTAATATTTGTCGGTAGAAAGTGTTTATTTAATTTTTAGCTTATTAACCTATTAGATAATAGTAAAACAATCATTTTAAACTTTGTTTTATTTAAATATAACTAATTATTGAAGAGCTATAACATGTTAAAGCTTATAACTTTACATAAATCTAATGCAATCATAAAAAATCGCGCCAAAGTTTGAAAAATGATTTTATTTGACAGCAACGATTTTTTTTTTTTTAAATGTAAAATCTGACAATTATAGAATTTTCATTTTCATTTTTTTTCAAATTTGTCACCATTTTTTTGCAAAAAGAAATACATATATTAGATGGTACTTACGGTTTTATTGCAGAAAATTCGCAATGAATTTAAATAAAAGATAAAAATTGAAATTCTTTTATATTTAATACAATCTAAATTATAAACTGAACAAAATAAACTTTATTGCTGTAGAATAAAATAATTTTTCAAACTTTGGCACCATATTTTTTGAATGCGTTAGATTTATGTTAAGGTTATAAATTTTAACATGCTATAACTTTTTACTAATTCATTATATTTAAATTGAACAAAATTTGAAATCATTGTGTTAATATTATTTAATTAGTTACGGAGCTAGAAATTGAATCTACACTTTTTAATTATAAATGTAAATTATAGGAAAAACTAAATTTTGACATGGACTGTATAGCCAGAACAACCTTAACACATTATGTCCTGAACGGACAAATTTTCACTAAAGTTTGCAACGCTTATAATTTTTGTGAAAATGAGTTGTAAAAAGTATATTAATAAGTGTATTCGACGTAAAATTTGATGAACTTTCAGAGTCTTTGATTCAATTTTTCAAAAAATTTAACTGTCAAATACTGTGTATGTTTTTTTCCAAAAAAACGTGGTTTTCGGAAAAAAAACTTTCTTTTTCGATTTTTCAAATGAAATAGGTTCAAGATTTAAGGAGATGTAAAGCGGACACTATACCTGTACTCATGAATATTAACTTTCTTTTCATTTTATTGTTAAATTTGTATAAAAGAAATGCATTAGCTTGTAGTATGTGCCATGATGACTATTTAGTGACATTTTGAAATAAATTCATTAATTATTTTTTAAGATATTTGGATTTTTGTTACAAAATCGAAAAATTTTAATAAACAATAATCAAGCCCAAAATTTTCAATAACTAATGAATGAATTTATTTGAAAATTTAACTGAATAATTTTTATTGTATATATTATAAGCTAAAGCATTTCCTTACTGAAAATTTTGTAACAAAATAGAAAAATAGCCAATATTTATGAGTACAAGTGTAGTGTCAATAAGTAAAGAAAACGTGTCCTAGAGACTTGTTGTAAAAAATTTGTTCGTTTTTATTATTATTACATCGCCAAGTATAATTATGCTCGAATATGGTTCAAAATCATAATCCGCAATAGCATGCTTTAGATTACGATTGTTTTGTAAATATAGAAGGTCTAATTAGCGTGAGATTTATTTAATCGTAATATTACAATATTTATATAAATTACTTAAATTATAGACCAAATTTCAGATTTGATGTCGTTGACGTTGATTACAGCTATAAGTGTAGGGAAAAATAAAATTTTTTTTGCACATGAGATCTCACGTAAGATCAGGTATCCAAAAAAATAAAATTTTCTCCCACACGAGATCTCACGTGAGATCGGGTGTCGGAGAAAATTAAACTTCTTTGCACACGAGATCTTACGTGAGATCTCACGTGAGATCTTATGTGAGATCGGGTATCTGGAAAAATTAACTTTCTTGTACACTAGATCTCACGTGATATCGGGTATCGGGAAAAATTAATTTTTTACACATGAGATCTCACATGAGATCTTATGTGAGATTGGGTATCAGAAAAAATAAAATTTCGCGGTACATGAAATTTCACGTGAGATCTCATGTTATTTTTTTTAACAGGGTACAATAAATGGTCTGTCTTCAAGAATTATAACGTAATTTGAGGGGGGATTAGGGAGGCTTGAGGGGCGGGGGGTCGACTAAATCTGATCTTACAACTATATATATATATGTATGTATGTATGGAAGATTTCGCACCAACAAAAAACCCTAAATTCTATCATAGAATTTTTTAATAAATTCTATTTTCAATAATAAAATGCAATAATACAGGCAATTCGAATATAAAAAAAACATGTGTTTACGGATGTACATTTATATAAACTTATATAGACGCATTGACCGGCGCTGCAAGAGGGCGTTTGCGGGACCTTAAAGGCGCGGGTTGGCGTAGCTACGGTGCCGATTTTACAAACTATACGGACTGTAAGATTTGGCGTTACTACCGACAGGTGGACGCCTGTAGTACACGGAAAAAAGTTTTCACCTTAAAAACTAGTGCTAAATAATAGAAGGTTAAAATTGCGTGTTTTATAATGAAAAAAACCATGACAGTATCATTTTAATCAATGCTAGTTTTACTATTTTACCTTCTAAGGTTCAGCACATTGATTTTCAATGACTAGCACGGTTTTTTCCAGTGCCAACATCAAAATTTCAGTTCTGCGCAACAGAGAAATTCTTAATGCATGGTATCAGTTTTTTCACAAAATCAACTTATTACTATCATAAATAATCTTTCAAGCCAGTTATATTTTATTTATTTATACATGTATGTATGTATGTATATATATATATACATGTCTGTGAAAACAATGACAGAGTTTTATGTTCAAAGTTCAACAAGATTTCTTTTTCAAGAAAAGTTATTTAGTTATTTTAGTACGAAATTATACGCGAAAACTGGTCGAAACGAACTTGCAATTTTTTTATTTAAGGTAATTTATACTTACACTTGAAAAGATTTGTTAATTCAGTGAGATTCCACTCATTTAATATTTTTTGTATAAAATTATCCATTTGACACTTATTTCCTATGCAATAAATAGAAAAACTTTTGTGTGAAACTTCACAATCGTGCACACTGCTACAATCGAAAATTCGTATACACAAACATACACCAGCGCCGTTATTTGACGTGCTTGGCACCCGAAAAAACCGTGCCAAAGGTGGCACTGTAAATTCACGCGTCAGTTATCGAAAATAAATATTTATAGCACTAAAAAATACTACACTGGTATGAATTTTATTTGTGCTGTCAATAGAGCGAAAAAAATTAATGCCATTCATTACTTTAGAACACACTAGCATTGGAATTTAAACATCTAATCGAATTTAGCATTAGTTTTACCGGTGAAAACTTTTTTCCGTGTAGTGCCGATGTCTTTTCAGTATAGCAAGCACACTGTGTAAGTTAGTTTTAACAGAATTTTTTGGTTTATTTTTAAACTGCAAGTATGAAAAATTTTATGTCAATTTTACAAACACATGTAAAAAATTTTAAGACAAAAATTTTTGTAAAAAAAAGAAATTTGATAAATCACACAAAATTTTTCAGTGTATATATTCAATTTCAATTTAGTAATTATAAATATTTTTGCTTATCATAAATCTTTATATTTCTTTATTGATTATCATAAACCCTTTCAATTTAAAAATGTGTTTATGCTCTTTCGAATTTTTATTCCTTACTAATTAGAGAAAAATGTTCTTAAGAGGAGGCCGAGTATATCTGTCCTTTTCTAACCAAAGAATTGATTTTTTTACAAAAATTAATAATTGTAGCAAAAAATAAGGAGATAGTCCCATCTTGTATCATAAAAAACAATATTTTCTTTGATAAGGAAAAATTATTTTTATCAATTCGTTTTGAAGAAAACCTTGAAAAACTAAGAAAATAGAGGTTAGGATAGACAACTCAGTTTTTTAAAGTTTTCTTAAAAACAAAGCAATAAAAATAATTTTTTCTTATTAAAGAAAATATTGCTTTTTATTATACGAGATGGGGCTTTCTTCTTATTTTTCGTTACAATTATTAGGTTTTGCAGAAAAATGAATTTTTTGGTTAGAAAAGGATAGTGATATACGACCTGCTCTTAAGAGGAGGTCGTAACCATTCGCCGCTTGCTATAGGGTAGTGCTGCGGTCAGGTGAGAGAAATATATAAAATATTTTTTATACAGCGATTTACAATTTACCAACACAATAATATGCTTCTAATGTTGTCAAAGGCACTAGACATATATATGTAGAATAATTATTGATGCTAATTTTGTTTGAAAAGTCTAAGATATTGTCATAAAACGAATGATGCGGCGCGTAGTAGAGCCGATGTAAACATATGGGTATTTTTCCTAAGTGCAACAGGGAAAGTAATATTAAAGAACGACATATACACATGCTCGTGCAGGCTCTACTTCACACTGTATTTTTCATTTTATAACAATATCTTAGATTTTTCAAATAAGGTTATTATTAATTAATATTCTACATATATACGGCTAGTGCCATCGACAACATTAGAAGTATATTACTGACTCGATAAATTGTAAATCACTGTATAAAAACTATTTTATACTTTTCTCTCACCTGACCGCAGCGCCATCAAACGGCAAATAGTTCCTACCTCCTCTTAATACCAATATTTACAATTAAAATTAGAGAATTTGCATCCATCTTCTCTGATTAGAGGTAATATTTTCTATGATAACAATAAATTGATTTTATTGTTTCATCATTAAAAAGAAATTGAAAAATTAAAAAATCGTATTTTTGGTCCTAATCTCATTTTTAAATTTTTCAAACTTTTTTTTCAAACAAAGTGATATAATAAATTTTTTTTAATTATAAAAATGTTTTTCATTATGCAAGATACAGCTACTTCTTTGTCCTATGTTACAGTTTTATGAAACAATAAATTTCCTCATTCGAAAATGATAGAGAAATTCAACAATATTTTAATTTCCTCTACGTTAAAAATTGTTTTTTATTTATATATTCTCAATATTTACACAATTTTTTGTAATTTTACAAAAAATTAAAAAAATTAAAAACTGTTAGAATGATCTCATTAATCAAAAAATAATTTTTAAACGCCTTTTTTGTGTGCCTTTTTATAAGCAAAAATTTTAATGTTTATAATTTTTTTTAGATACATATCATTATAAAGATACAGAAATATATAATAATACTCCAACTGTTCAATACATAAATATGTCATTTGCAAAGATTTATTTTTAAGATGAATTTTTTAAAGCATAATCGTCATCTATTTAAATCAACTCAATTTTTTTGCGAGTATTTTATCTAATGTTATTTTATGTAAAGTATCTTTTCATTTCAGGCGAGTTCTCCATCGTGATGTTAAGCCTCAAAATCTACTTATTAGTGAAATCGGTGAGCTGAAACTGGCAGATTTCGGTTTAGCTAGAGCAAAATCGGTGCCATCTCATACTTATTCACATGAAGTTGTCACTTTATGGTACAGGCCTCCAGATGTTCTACTCGGCTCAACTGAGTATTCAACTTCCTTGGATATGTGGGGTGTTGGGTGTATTTTTGTTGAAATGCTAACAGGCGTACCAACTTTTCCTGGTGTGAGATGTACTTATGATCAACTTGATAAGATCTTTAAAATTCTTGGTACACCAACCGAAGATACTTGGCCTGGTGTCACGCAGCTACCCGGTTATAAACCCAATAAATTAGCGTTCTATCCATCTAGAAAACTTGGTCTTTCATTTCCCAGACTTTACGATATAGCTGAAGTTGATAATATGGCATCTTCTCTTCTTCAACTTAATCCAGACGAAAGAATTGGCGCAGAAGATGCTTTACATCATCATTATTTTTCTTCGTTACCGAGAAAGCTCTATGAGTTACCTGACGGTGAGTGCGACTATTTTTTTTTTTCAATTCTTTAATATTTAGTCTGGACGCCCAGTGGGCTACTTGGGATGCATTGGATTCACAAACAGTAAGTAAAATGATGAAAGTCTATGATACAACAAGTATGTCCGCATTAAATGAAAATAATGAATGTAAAACATGTGATAAATGACTCGAAAATATTAAAATTGCTTTAGTTAAATGTTCAAATTTTTTTGAGAAAGTGCGGTTATTAAGCCTTGCATCAAGCAATATTTCCAAAGATGTTTTATTATCAGTTTTACCAAATGTATCTGTTCATATGATTGATCAAGCTCGATCATTGGTAAATATTAAAGATATTTATAAATAGCTTCAGAACTATTGTAGATATTCTTTAGATAGTGAAATTATAACGAAAGTTAATTAAATTATAACAAAGATAATTAAAACGATGATTTCAGTTGTTCTCGTCAAAGTGCAAATAAAAGTAAGTTTTCTTACGTGAAGCATAAAAGAGATGTATCAATTATTTATAGAAGAAATTTCTGAAATGAAAACGAAAATTGATGCATCAACATTCCATGCTTTCAAACCAAAGTGGGTTATACCGATTCATGTATTGGCGTTTATCGCTAGAATCTTCCACTTCTATTGGATGCTTCAAGTAATTATAAGAAAAAGAATAAACATGACATTGTAGATTTGGAATTTTTATAAATAAAAACATAGAATTTTTCAAAAAAAGAATATAATATTTGAGAAAATCGCGTTTTTTATGAATAACTCAGAGGGTTCAACTTATATCGCAAAAATCGGAACGGCTTTTAAAACTAGACTGAATTCTGCACATTCCCGTTAGAAGAATGTCCAAAAAGCTCAAAAATTGACGTAGATATATCAATTTGAAAATTAGGTTCATTTTCAATTTTTCAATTTTCATTTCGACATCTAACACTAAATACGCTGTAGCAAGGAAAAAACATTTTTTCGAGTGTTTCATGAGGTGAATTTAATCTTCATGTTAGAAAGTATTTTTATCACTTAGGAGAGAAAAAAATATTCGACCAGTGACGGCCTGTATGAATCTTAATGGAATCAGTCATATATATATATATATATATATATATATATATATATATATATATATACTTAGGGTGTCACTTATTTCTTAAAGTTGAAAAAACCTTGCTCCCAATCCTTAACGGTAGGCCGGAGTAGAACCTGATACCGACCGAGTAACAATTGAGCTGTTTGTTATTTATTCAAGTTTTAATCGGTGTATCTTCAAATTAAAGGTCGAGCGCAATAGATATTATTATTATGAACATCTATGCACAAGAAAAAAAATATCTACCGGTTTGTTTTTGAGAAAAGTAAGTAACGCGAAAATATTATAAACATAAACTTTTACTTTGGCGTTACTTACTTTCCTCAAAAACAAACCAGTAGATATTTTTTTTCTTGTGCATAGATGTTCATAATAATAATATCTATTGCGCTCGACCTTTAATTTGAAGATACACCGATTAAAACTTGAGTAAATAACAAAAATGCCAATTAGACAAGGACAGCGAATCCGGCCTGCTCTTAAATCATTAATGTGTCAATGAAAATTAAGAAACATATTAATATATCACTCTTGATTAGAGTGTAATTACCCACGTCTATCCAAAAACCATTTTTTAAATTTCTTTTCCTACTTTTCAATGTTGTCAGTTATTTAGACACCCCTAACGTTTTTTAATCATTACCTAACTGTTTAAATAGTTGACTATGCTTATATATAAGCTATTAAAACTCTATTCAGACGCAAGAAATTTTTTTTTAGGATAGTTGAAAAGTCGAAAAGTCAATGAAAAATTCCAAAAATATACCTAAAATTGAATATTTTTGGATTTTTAATGGCCTTATCGTATAGTTAAGTATTTCGCACTTATATCAACGAATATAGACGCTTATAGAAGCGTACTCTTAAATGGGAAATTTCTGCCAAAAATGAGTTACCCAGCTGCTGAGGACGTCACTAGATCCCATGTATTTTTATATCTATAAATATCAAATTTTTCATATGTATAGATATACAATCAATGTTAAAGTGTTACCCAGCGTTTTGGACGGAAAATTTAACCCAGAAGTATCCTTCTATAAGCGTCTATCTTCTTTGCTTATATGATATTAAAGTAAAGATAAAGACCTTTAATTTAATTTTTTTTAAATATTTTCAGTTACACTAGAATCAGAGATGTCTTCGTTCAAATTTGATAAAAAATTTGAACCATCAAATCGGTGAATCTGTTAATTTGGATCTATACATTTTTTTTCTTTACTTTTGTATAAACATTTCTTAAAAAGTATCTTCAAAAGAAAACTAGAGGTCTTGAATTTAAGTTTATCATTTCGTATACAACAAACTCCAAATCTATGTACAAAACTAAAATTAGCGCAATTGAGAAAATGGGAAAATTCTATGAAAATACAATTATATTCTACAATCTTAGATCAATTTGAAAATTATATTCCTTTTTAGATTTCCATGTTGTATGTAATAAAATGCAAACAATAAAAATACTTTTGAATAATTTTCGATATTGATTATTTACGTTTCGAATGTGATAGTTTCATGAATACGAGACGTTGCATCGTAGACAAATAAACCAAATAAATGGAAGGTTAGAGTTGGAATTTAAAAAAAAAAATTTTTTTGTTCTTTATTTCCGCACTGTTATAGATATTTTTTTGAAAAACGTAATATATCATGGTGGTCCGGAACAAGTTTCAAATGCGATAGAAAATCATCTCCAATTTTCTTAGAGAAATCGATTAAAGAACTCTTAAGAGGCGGTCGGAACCAAATCGATGACTTGCGGTATATATCAAGTCAGCATTTTTCGCTTTACGATAATATTTTGTATATTTTTATGGCTTAAACTATTTCAAATTATTCTTTATATACATGACTAGAGGAAATGACTATATTTTTACCATATAAATAAGTAAATAAATTATTATAAGCATTTATTACAAATATCAAACTAACTTGACATATACCGCATGCAAAAAACTGTCGTGTCGATTGTTAGGTGGCATTTTTCGCTTTATAACAATATTTTGTATATTTTTGTGGCTTTAACTATTTTAAATTATTCTTTATATACATGACTAGAGGAAATGACTATATTTTTACCATATTAATAAATGAATAAATTATTATAAGCATTTATTACAAGCACCGAACTAAGTCACCGATTTGGTTCCGACCGCCTCTTAAATATTATCTAAATCTACTCGGCCGTTTTTAAAAAAGGTCGCTTTAAAGATTTCATTTTCTATTGGTTTATGGTAATACGTATCGCACATATCATAATTAAACGTCAATAGTAAATAAATGCGCATTATACAGCGTGTCCAAAAAGTAACGGTACACCTAAGAAATTTCCAAAGTTGATAATTTTTTCAATCAGGTGAAGGTCGTTCTTGGAGTAACTTTTTACGAAGTATCCGATGGTGACCTTGGATTTGACCTTGAACCTCATTTTCAAGGTTATTTTGAGGTCAACCTCATTTTTTCAAATGGGAACCCCTACTTTTTATAGCGGAATCGAAAAGAGCGGAAAATTTTACGTCCGGATATGTATCGTAAAATTATCCAGTAAAATTTTGGTACAGGGTGTCCCATTTTAATATACCACATCTGATATTTCTTCAGATATACAATTTTACGATGAATGTTTCGGACACAAAATATTTTTTTCGAAGATATTTAAAAAAAATATATTTCTTACAAAAGATACACTGAAAAAAAAATTCGTTATGTTCAAGTAAAATTTCTTTAAACTAAGTAAATAGTTTACTTGTATAGTGCCAAATAAATATTTAATTAATATAAGTACATAAATTATTTAATTTAAAAAATTATATTTATTGGTCTAAAGTAAATATGTACTTAAAACTAATAATGATTTATTTGATTGAAGCAAATTGGTTCTAAATTTAACCATCAATATTATTTAATTTAAAAAAATCTTTATTTTATTCAAATAAACAAAACATTGAATCAAAATAATAATTTCTTAGATTTAAAATTATTTATTTGAATTAAAAAAATATTTGTTTCAATCAAAAAATGTATATACTGAATCAACAAAATCATCTCTTGATTTCAAAAATATTTACTTGAATTAAATAAATATTTTCTTATTTCAAAAGATGCAAAGATTGAATCAAAATAATGATATTTTGATTACAAAAATGTTTATTTATTTGAATTAAAAAATTATTTGTCTATGCTAAATAAATTATTTAGTTATCTTAACAAAATATTTATTCAAGATAAATAAATATTCATTCAATTTGAAAAATAAGCTTTGTAAATCGAAATAAATATTTATTTAAATTAACAAAATATTTATTTGATTTAAATAAATATTTGGTCCCACCAAACAAATATTTCTTAAAAAAAAATAAAGAATATTTAGTTAATTTGCATATTTTGATTAATATTATCAGCACACAGTATTTATTTACATTACTGATGATGACCAACTCTCTAGAACAGATGAATATTATAACATTATGTGTTTGTATGTGTGTATATATATATATATATAATTAACAAAGATTATATTAAGATTTTAACATTAATACGCTCCATACAACTATCGCAAACATCGTAGATTTGACATAGATATCGCTCACATTACAATTTTATTATTATCTTCCATTCTTAGTTTCCTTATATATCAACTTAGAAGCCCTCTTACCACTTGCGAGCTTCAGAAAATTAACGACCCCACCAAGCGGTAACATCATCAAATCATTGAATTAATTAGAATTTGTTGATTCAAGTAAATGGATTATTTGATTTAAAAAACTTTTTTTTATCGAAGCCATCAAACCTAAAGATTCCAAATTCGATTCCAACATGAAGATTTTTTTTTTTTTCATTTGCGATTAATATAAAAATAATTAATTGAATTTTTTATTAATTAATTATTATTAAAATTATCCAGTTTTAATTATTATTATTTTATTTTTTAATTATTTACTATTATTTTGTTATTGTATTGTCCAATTTTATTTTTATAGTATTGTCCAATTTTATTTTTATTGATGTCATGACAGTGATTCCTCTTTTAAATTATGTATTTTAATTCAATGACTGATAGATATTTAAGACTGTTTTTTATTGTAATTTATGTTTTCTGCGTGTATTTAGAATAGTCTGTGATATCACTTTTACATGGTGACTTACTGATACAGTATTATATATTAATTTTAATAATTGACTGTGATATCTTATCTTATTATGTGCAATACTTTTTATAGAATTATTACTTACTATTTCATGTATTACACGCCTTTTTGTACTCTTATTACAAAATAAATAAATATCTATACCTATATATCTATAATTAAAATAATTTTAATTGGTGTTCTAATAGTTATTTTTTATATTTGTTTAGTATATAGTTATTTTTGAAATGATAAAATAAAAATTTCTCAAGAGGAGGTCACGTATCCTTGTCCTTTTCTAATCAAAGAAATGATTTTTTTACAAAAACTACTAGTTTTAGCAAAAAATGAAGAGAAAGCCGCATCTTGTATCAAAAAAAGCAATATTTTCTTTGATGAGAAAGAATTAATTTTATTGCTTCGTTCTCAAGAAAACCTTGAAAAACGAAATTGTCCATCCTAACCTCTATGATTTAAGTTTTTCAAGGTTTTCTTGAAAACAAAGCAATAAAATTAATTCTTTCTTATAAAAGAAAATATTGCTTTTTTTGATATGAGATGCGGCTTTCTCTTCATTTTTTGCTAAAGCTATTAGTTTCTGTGAAAAACTCGATTCTTTAATTAGAAAAGGACAGAGATACGTGACCTCCTCTTAAAAGAATTAATCAATATTAAATAATCAAATGATAGATTTATTTAATTTAAATTATTAATAAACAATCGTACTGCAGTATTATTAGTTAACTGTAGTTGTACTGCAGCCGCTATCAAATTTATTGTATTATACGACTAATTATTTAATCAATAAAACAATGATTTTATTAAATTCAAAAAATCTGAAATAGTTTGAATAGGTTATTTATTTAAAATATAAAAATATTTTGTTAATTTGAATAAAATACTTTTTTATTATAAATAAATATTTTTTATTCTAATTATTTTATGACTGTAATTTAATTAAGCCACTTTAGATAATATTTTTGTTTTATTTGAATAAATAAGTTTTTAAGATTGACTAGATTTTCATTAACATAAGTTTAATTTATATTTATAAATTATGTTTAAAAAATAAATTGAATAAACCAGAATTTAAGCAAATTATCTTATTGTAATTAAATAATTTATTTTATCAACTAAAAATTTATTTGAATTAAATAAATCTGTTTTAGTAAACTTTCTTTAATGCAACAAAATCTGTTGCTTTCATCAAATAGCAAATTTATTTAATTTAAATGAACTTTTTTGATTCGAATAAATAAATTTTTCAATTTGACTGAATATTTAACATATAAGTTATCATTTAAAAAAAATGAAGTTATTTGTTATTTCCTTGACACAACAAATTCATTATTCCGAACAAATAAATGAGAATTTGAGTAAAAGGTTTTGTTATTTTGACTAAATAATTTATTTAATTCACCAAAAGTTTATTTGAATCAAATAAATATTTATTCAATTTAAATAAATAAAAATTGAATCAAATAAATTTTTTTTCAATATAGGGTGCATTAAATAAATAGAATAGTTTCTTGGATTTAAAAGTATTTGTTTCATTAAGAATGAAATGTTACCGGTACCATTTCTTAAAACTTAATAAATAGTTTGGATTCAAGAAATGAGTCTATTGAATTAAAAGGAAAATTATTTGGTTTCAAAACTATTCACTAAAATTTCAGAAATAATTTGTTTATTCAAAGAAACTTGATCTTGATCCAAATAAATAATTCTTTGATTTAAGAAAATATGCATATTTTACTAGTGTCCAAATTTAAGTAAATCAGTTTTCTTGATTCGAATAAATTATTCATTATTTTTTAGTAAATATCGGAATAAATAGAAATTATTATTTTTCTTGTTTTTATTAAATATTTTTCTAAATTAAATTAATAAGTCTGAACTACAATTTATTAGTTTTAATACAATTCACTAATGCAAAATGATATTTACTTAAAACAAGTAAAGTAATCTTTTGATGTTTGCAATCTTTATTTAACTTAAATAAACGTCTAATGTTTCGATACAATCAAGTAAATGTTTATTTAATTGAAATAAACATATTAATTTTAGTAGTTTGTCATATTTCAGCGAATCGTTTTTCTTGATTCAAATAAATCATTCATTATTTTTAAGTAAATATTATACTGAATTGGAATGAATATTTATCTTGTTTTTATAAATGTTTTTAAAATCAGTTTATTAAAAAATGAACTACATTTTGTTAGTTTTAAAACATTTTACTTAATCCAAAATTATATTCACTAAAAACAAGTAAACTTATCTTTTGATGTATTAAATACGATAAGATAATCTTTATTTAAGTTAAGAGGCGGTCGGAACCAAATCGGTGACTTAGTTCGGTGCTTGTAATAAATGCTTATAATAATTTATTCATTTATTAATATGGTAAAAATATAGTCATTTCCTCTAGTCATGTATATAAAGAATAATTTAAAATAGTTAAAACCACAAAAATATACAAAATATTGTTATAAAGCGAAAAATGCCACCTAACAATCGACACGACAGTTTTTTGCATGCGGTATATGTCAAGTCAGTTTGATATTTGTAATAAATGCTTATAATAATTTATTTACTTATTCATATGGTAAAAATATAGTCATTTCCTCTAGTCATGTATATAAAGAATAATTTGAAATAGTTTAAGCCATAAAAATATACAAAATATTATCATAAAGCGAAAAATGCTGACTTGATATATACCGCAGGTCACCGATTTGGTTCCGACCGCCTCTTAAGGGGATGTAAAATGGACACTACACCTGTACTCATAAATATTCACTATCTTTACATTTTATTGCCAAATTTTCAATAAAAAAATGCATTAGCTTGTAGTATGCACCATGAAG
The DNA here is from genome assembly GCA_017163975.1 of Anastatus disparis. NCBI lineage: Eukaryota > Metazoa > Arthropoda > Insecta > Hymenoptera > Eupelmidae > Anastatus > Anastatus disparis. The sequence goes on along the minus strand of JAFFSR010000057.1, from coordinate 499,994 downwards.
ATTATTCGGTTAAATTTTTAAAAAAATTCATTCATTAGTTATTGAGAATTTTGGATTCCAAAATTATTTATTAACATTTTTCAATTTTGTACAGGAATTCAAATATCTTAAAAACTAATTAATGAATTTATTTAAAAATTTATCTAAATAATCATCATGATACATACTACAAGCTTATGCATTTCTTTTCTGGAAATTCAGCAATAAAATGGAAAGGAAGCTAATATCTATAAGTACAGGTGTAGTGTCCGTTTTACATCTCCTTAAATAAATAGTGATTTCTGATGTTTTGATACAACTAAATAGATATTTATTTAATTTAAATAAACATATATTTTAGTGGTTCGTCATATTTCAGAAAATTATTTTTCTTGATTCAAATAAATGATTTTTTTTTATTCAAGTTATTATATTAAATTAAAATTTCTAAATTACTTGTTTAAAGTAAATATTTTCAAGTAAATTTAAATTTAATATTCAAATAAATATTTATTTGATTCAAATAAATTATTTATTTATCAATAATCCTATGCATTAAGTTTAACTAAATAATTTATTTATTTGTAATAAATATTATCAAGTAATTTAACCGTTTACTTTGAAATAAATATTTATTTTTAGTAGCTTTTTATTTCAATTTAGACAATATTTACTTGATACAAATAAACTAATATTAATACATTAGTTTGTTGGGATCAAGTAAATTATTTTTTTTTTTTTAATTTTTGTTTAGTCTAGTAAATATTTATTTGTTTTTATTAAATATTTATTTTAATTTAGTAAATTTCTTATGTTGACTCTTATTTATTTGAAGAAAATATCTATTTTTTTCATTCAAAGTTCCACTTGTGTATTTAAAGTAAATATTTATATAACAGTGACTTCTTAAATTTAAATAAATATGTTTTTTGATTTAAGTTGTAAGGGTGGTTTTTATTTGGGATATTATAAATATATCTAATTAAATACGAAATAATAATTGGCTTATAATCCCCAAATTCTGAGATTTACCAGCCTACAAAATTAATAATAATAGTATAAGAAGGGAATTAAATACTCTACCTTTAAGTTTCTAATCAATTATAGAATCTCTTCAATAAACAAGCTAACAAATATTTAATTATAGGGAGTAAAACTCACTAAATAAACTTTAAATAATGTAATTAAAAGAATGTAGGTTAAGTTATAGACGATTTCTCTAAATTAAGTTAAAATAATAATAAAATATAGAAAATCAATTAAAATATACTAAATTACCGAAAAGAAAATCATTAATTTAAACTATTAAGCAATAATAATAACCTGAATCTCTTTAATATCAAAACGAAATTGAGTAATGGAGCAACACGTGCTCAATATCTATTTTAGGTTATGTAAGGGTAGGGCTCGAACAACAGTTCGTATCTCAGATTACGCAATTCTCCAATTGGTGGCGCTAGTATCGAATTTCCTCAGAGTCTTTCTCTCTTTAATTTTCAGCAGGCGTTTTATAGAAGCGAGGTTATATACTTTATCACAAATTAATATATATATGTAATATATAAATATCCAGAAACTAAATTACTATTACCTTTGATTCTAGTATAACTAAAGCTACTTGATATAAATTCAATAAGATCAAAAACTACGTAAAAGAAAACTAAGAAAAAGAAAAGCTTCTAGAATTAATTATGAACTACTATTTTTGATTTATAAATAATTAAATATTTCATTTACAGCAAATATAATTAACTAGAACGAAATAGCATTTATTCACGATCACTTCTTAAGTTACTAAATTTCTTCTTACACTTTGATGTTTTAGGTTAGGAATATAAAAGGAAATCTCACAATTAATTTTTCACTATTTAATTTAATAACAAATTTCTCCTCAATAATTAAATGAAACAACAAGTTAAGTTTTCGCTATTCCACAATGATGCTACGAATTACTTTTAGGTTAGAGAACCACGTGGCTATTTATATAGCCTGCCGTGATTTCTCCGCAAGAATTTTCAAATATTACGACAAAAATACAATTTTGATTACTTTCTAATTTCTTAATTGTTAATTAATAGCAACAAATTCAATTGATTTATACGTTGCTATTAATTCACCACGAGAGAGAGAGAATTTGTATTTTCAACTTCGCGCACTATCACTTTTTTATCACAATTTTAAATAAAAAAAAATTTAATTTAATACAAATTATACCTGTTTCTGTTCGTTGCTACGCTCAACCTCAGCCATCCTTTAATAATCTCAAGTAAAAGGAAACAACAGCAAAACTACGAAAATCTGCCCAGGCGCTATTCAAAATGGCCGGTAATTGGTGTTAGGGACCCTCTAGGCTAATGGCTATCGTTGGCGTTTGGTATTAATCTCCACTCGACCGATTATTTTTATTTAACAAAAGAAATTTTAATAACAATGATCTATAATCTTTAATAACCACCAAGAAAACTCAACAATAATAATTAACGATAATAATTTTAATGAGTAACAATAAAAGAGTTTAGCTTTAAAGAAAAAAAAAAGTAATAACGTATGACTTTGCAACGGGGCTACCGAAACGATAATGAGGCACGAAGAAGAAGGAAGCGCACGCTGAGCATCAGTGGCTTCTTCTTCTCTATTGCTCTCTTTGTTACTCTCGTTATTTCCTATTTGCTATCTCTTTCTATTTCGCGACTCACTAATCAAATAAGGTTCTTTTATCATTTCATTCTGGTGTAGTTTACTACTCGCTAGTCAAATTACATGTTACTTCCTATTACTAGTGTAGTATTAGTACGCTTTACAGGTTACGCCATCTGCGCGCTTAATTTGATTACATTAATTCTTATTTTCTTTATGAATAATTAATGCGTTATTTCATTACAATAAAAAGTTTCATTTTTCATCAAATAACATAAACAAACATTAGTTAATAATATAAGTAATAATTTCTGATTATTCATTATTTTAGGCTTGCTTGAGTCTTTATTCTGTTAACGATTTTCATTTTTAATTATTTAGTACAATTGCAAAGTTATTTTATTTGTTTGTACTGTAGCGCCATCTATAAAAATATACTAAAATGTCTTAACAACAAGTGAATAGAAATCATTATTTAAATTATATCTAAATATCTTTAGATTTAGCGCGCCACCTATAATGTGACTCATTTCAGTTTCTTATCTGTTAATCTAGCATCTCTTTTTACTATAATTAAGTTTTTTATATATACGCTATCTTTTTATCATATGCGTCTATCCTACCTTATCGACTTTAGTTAGTATAGCAGTCTATTTCTATCTATCTCTCTCTCTTTCTACTTTTTTAATTAACACTACACGAGCGCCACAATAGCACGTTCGCGCGAGCACGTGTTCGTATATTGTTTGTGCCGTCGGCGCCGCTTCGCCGCCTCCTAGACGTTTGGTGGTGAGAATCGTCTGCTCGGGGCTTCCGTCGCGTCTCGTGAGTGAAGTGCTTACAACCATGTGTGTGTGTGTGCCTTGGTTTGTGGTAGTGAGTGTCCCCACCTGGCATAACCTCCAAAGCACGGTCTCACGTGTTACTGGTTGACAGGTGTAAGCATCAGCACCGGGAACAACAAAAATCAACAACCAGGTGGATTAATACCCTGGGTTTTAATGGCGTGTTCCTGGTGTACATGTGTATGCAGCGTTTGAGTGTGCAGTAAGGTAGTTATCATTTTCATTCTATTAGTTTTAAGAGGGAATAGAAAGAGATAAAAGGTGGTCTTGAAGTGAGAGAGAAGATGTGAGTATAAACAACATCTTCAATCTCTCATTAAGACACGAAAAAAAAAAATTTATTAAGGGAAAAGAGAACCGCGTTACAAAGTAAATGATTTTTTATATTTAAGTAAATATATTATATTTAAATTATTAAATTACTCTTTTGAAATTAATATTTTCAAGTAAATCCAATTTTAATATTCAAATAAATATTTATTTATTAATAATCCTACGCATTACATTTGATTGAATGATTTATTTGTTTATAATAAATATTATTAAGTAATTTTATCGTTTACTTTGAAATAAATATTTATTAATTTTAAAAGCGTTTTATTTCATTTTAGATAATATTTACTTGATACAAATAAACTGATATTAATACATTAGTTTATTGGGATCAAGTAAATTATTTTTTTGAAATTTCTGTTTAGTTTAGTAAATATTTATTTGTTTTTAGTAAGTATTTACTTTAATTTAGTAAATATGTTATGTTGATTCTAATTTATTTAAAGTAAATACCTATTTTTTTCATTCAAAATTGAACTTATTTAATTCAAGTAAATATTAATTTAACAGTGATTTCTTAAATTTAAACAAATATGTTTTTTTGATTCAAGTAAATGATTTTTTATATCTAAATAAATATTCTAAATTTAAATTACTAATTTACTTGTTTGAAGTAAATATTTTCAAGTAAATCCTGATTTAATAATCAAATAAATATTTATTTGATTCAATAAATTTTTACTTAATTTAAGATACAATTTACTTGATACAAGTAAATGAATTTCAAGTAAACCAATGTACTTGAATCCAACGAATTTTTTTTTCAGTGTACATATTTTTTCGGAGAATCCAACTATGTGTTACGTGGGATTCTTGATACGCACTCCTATGGGGAGTGTGAGGATGTAAAATAATTACAAGAGAATTAATACGAAGTTATCTGTTATTTATTATAAGAGTAATTACAGTGAGAGAGAGACTAGTTACTACTTTGTTCTAGCGCGTCCGACGATGGTCTGTCGCTCGTCGTCGTCTAAAACGACGATGTAAGTTGCCCGCGACGAAGTGCCGAATCAGCACTTCGCGCATCGTGCGACTCTTGGTCCGGAAACTCGGAGTCGCATTTCTCTGAGTTTCTACCTTATTTTATGTTGTATATTATAATATACGTACAATATAATGTACGTAGCACGTCCGAGGCCGCGAGGCTTCGGCCCCCGAAGCCAAGAACGTACACATGAATACAATAATAAAAAAATTTATTAAACTTAAGTCCCTACAGTGTAACTGAGAAAAAAATTTTGTGTACCTATACAGGCCGATGCCTGTCCTGGCTTACAATTTCGCTTTTTATCTATTCCATGTTTGTATGTTGTTATGTATGTGTTGTTTGTGTTCTAATTTATTCTACTGTTTTATTTTTAAATATTTTTTTCATTTAAACTACGAATTTATGGTCTCTCTCTTTTTTCCAAAAAGATATATGACATTTATAATAAAATATTTTACAAAATTGTACAAAAATTAAAATGAATTTTAAATTAATAAATAATATAGCTTTAAATACAAAATTCATTATCTTATTTTCTAATGTTAAGAGATGTTTCTTCTGAAGATACACGTGCGCATCATGTTGCACTCTTGATAAGATAAGAAGCCTTTCACATCACGAAATACATTCTTCCTCGGATGATATTTAATTTTATTCTAAAGTGATTTAAAGAATCTTCTACCTGTTTTTGTGTGGGTTTGAAGCGGGATTCGAACGTGGATTCGAACTCCTTTTTTTTTTGTCGAACTTTTATAATAAAATTTGTACATGATTTTTCAATAATTGTATGATTTATCTGAAACAAAAATTAACTTATTAGTAGAAAAGGGTCCCCCCTCTATTTCTAACTGTTTAACCGTCATTTATCTATTTTTTGGTTCCTCCTTCCTTATAAAATACTTCTTTTTTTATTAAATTGATCACTGATTAATACTCTATCATGTATCCTCAAAGCTACGTCTTACAAAAAATTTATTTATTAACTCTATGTGTTCTCTTTGACGCTTTTGTTTATCTTTTTTTTGGTTGACATTATCGTTTAAGAAGCGTTGCGTCAACTAGAATATGGCCACGGTTTCGACCACGATTGGCTTGATAATCGCCTTTTTTTTCTAAAATTTTACTTTGCTTTCAATATTTTCTATGTGTTATTATTTTAATTTTATGAGCAATGTTATTCAACTCAAAAACTCATTGGATTTTCACTTTACTTCTTTTTCGAACAAATTTATAAAGGATACTTGCGTTCGATTCCCATGGGTTTTTGGGATATGTTCAGTTGTTAAGGTGATATATTTTTTTTTCAGATCTTAGTCCTTTAGCTGAGTTCTTAATAATTCATAATTATTATTAATATTCAACTTCTTTTATCACGAAGTTGATAACATATGCATATAATGGTTCACTGTATTTAACAGTATATTTTTGCTTTTTTTTCTCTTTAACCTTTATTTCCAATTTTTTTTTCATGTTTTATTGATTAAACTATGCATGTCATGTTGCTTTATTTACAACATAGAGAAGATTTACTTCTCGTTATAATTTTTATTTACATTTTATTTATTCTTTTTCTTTGAACTCATGCCTGTTATTACCTTATTTTTTTTTTATTCCTTGGACTTATATTTTTCGTAAGGGTAAGGGGTAAAAGGATACTCATAGGGAATCTTAGGCGAGATCCTGCATTTCTTTTATAGTTGTTATTATTATTTGAGTTGCCTAACTTTTGCTAATTTTACAATTTTGTTGATAATAAAAATATTTTTATCACAATCATCTTCAAAAACAATTAGCTAATTTATTATTTTTATTTATTAGTAAGAACGTTTCTTTTTCTCTTGCGGCCAATTCTTTTGACGCTTTGCTTTACAACTGAATCTTATCTACTAATTATTTTTCTTATTTATTTTTTGCTTTTATTCAAAAGATATTTGATTCTTTTTTTTCACTAATACAATATTTTGTTGAAACGTCGCGCCTTTAAGGATATCTTATTACTCTCATTTCTTAATTTCAACCATTATTATTAATTTTCATTTTTTTTTTTATATATATTTTCTATTTATCTTCTGTAAAATAAGCAGTGATCATATGTCGTTCTTTCTTTTTCCTCGTCCGAAGGCCGCGGAAAAAGAAAAGTTTTCGTTGCATTCCATATTGAAAAATTAATTACTTGCTTTGTCTGTGAAAGGAGGAGGTGCTTTTACTGTAGTTGCGCGCTTTATTTTGTCTACGTGAACCGTTTTTATCTTACTCGCGTTTTTTATTGTTACATTATGTTTCGCGTTATTTATCTCTATGATTTCGTACGGTCCCTCATATTGCGCGTCGTATTTACCCTTCTGCGGTTGTTTTAGTAAGTAAACGCTCTCACCCTCTCGGAAGTGTTTAGTGTTTAATTTCTTATCGTAGTAAAATTTTGACCTGTACTTGGCCTGTACTAAGTTCATTGCCGCTAATGTTTGTAATTGAGAAAGGTTTTCTACCGTTTCTTTTAAATATTCATCATATGTTTGTAATTTTTCCTTCGGTGGAAAGCTTGATGGCATACGTGCTTTGTATCCGAACACTAGTTCGTAAGGGCTGTATCCTGTTGCTTCGTGTTTTGTACTGTTATATGCTAACTGGCATAAGTCTAGCCATTCGGCCCAATCTGACTTTTCTTCCATATATGCTTTCAAATATTCTGTGACTGTATGATGCATGCGTTCGATTCCTCCTTGACTTTGAGGATGATACGCAGTTGTGCAATATTTTTCTATTTTAAATATCTCTGCGAATTCTTCTAGTAGATTATTTACGAAATGCCTGCCCTGATCTGTAACAATATCAGATGGCGGCCCAAAATATGCCAACACTTTCCGTGTAAGGGCGTGTGCTACTTCTTCTGCATCTGCATGCACCGTCGGTATTAAGACACAATATTTAGTTAGCCAGTCTTGCACTGTCAGCACATATCTATATCCTTCTTTTGTTTGTTTTAATGGCCCGTAAAAATCCATAGATAACTTTTGAAAGGCTTTTGCAGGTGTGTCTGTAATCAACATAGGCAGCCGTGTTTTAACACGTACTAGTTTCTTTGTTTGGCAATTTTTACAGCCTAGGACGAATTGTCGCACATCTGGTCTCATGTTTCTCCAATAATAATCTGCTGCTATTTTGCTATACGTTTTATTTATTCCTCTGTGCCCACCTATCGCTGCCTCATGATATTCTTTGAGTAATCTATATCTATCTTCTACCGGTGGTACTGGAATATTATTTTGGTAAAATACTGCTACCAATGATATATTTGCGAATATTTCATTAAACATTTCTATGAAGTATGTCCAGTCGCTAATTAAGAGCATTGCTAAGTCTCTCACGACGCTAACGTAAGGAATTTCATATTGCAAAATTATCCTTTTCAAATTTTTAATACATTTTTTAATATCTGCTTTTAGTGCTTTATCGTCTATATGTGTTTTAACGAATGCACAAAATATGAAATTATCTTTGTAATTAGATACATGTACCTCGCCGACTGCAAATTTTCTGCTTGATATTTCTTCCGGATTTATATATTGCCGCTCTATAAGCGCTTCAATTATTTCTGTATTTAAGTAAAAATCTGTTGAAATCGTATAAATTAAATTTTCTTTATATTTAAATGGGTGATCTCTTAATATTTTTAATTTACTAAATGGCTGTGGTACTTCGTCATCTAACGGAGCCCAAGGTGGTTTCTCGCGCGGCGGCCTTGCATTCTTTACAAGGCAACGCTCGAGCGCATCACTTATCTTATGTGATTGACTCTTTTCTCTTTGCGCCAGTAAGTCTGTCGTAGGTGTAATAGGAGTACCTGGCTTGTTGATATTATTATCTTGTTGTTCGTTGTCGTTTTCGCTCGACGCTGTACTTTCTTCGTTTTCTTTATTATTTTGATGTCTTTTTACTATATCATTTTTCCTTGTATAAAGGTACGGCGTAAAATGCCTTCCTTTTAAATGTAGATGAATGAAATTATTTGAACTATTTGCCTTGAAATGGCAATATAGTGTTTCATCATAATCTGTTATAAAATGTACGCATATGTTTTGATTAAATTCACAAGAAAATATAAATACACAATCAACATCGGCGTGTCTTGTGCGTGACGTCAAAATAGCTTCTGCTGTTTGCGGATCTCCGCATGCTCCTAATGATATTGCGTCTAATAAAATGTCTCTTAATTCATTCGCGGACATTCCTAAATTACATACTTTAATTACTGAGTGAAAAAAACAATTACCGTCTTTCGGTATATTGTCATCCCTTATCAAATCTAACCAGTATTGTGCGCATTCATCACTTGCATCATATACTTCGAATACACCTGCACCATCATTAAAAGAATTACTCCAACTTATTGGTCCATTTTCGTCATCGTTTTGTACTGTTTCTATTATATTCATATGCTCATTTTCTTCGTCAGTTTTTTCTTCTTCTTCAAGGTCCTGCGACTCAGTCTCATCTAAATTATTTTTATCTAATTCTACGTCACTCTCATTCTCTTCCTGCTCCATGCTTTCGTCTTGCGACTCAGATTCACTGACGTCATGCTTATCTCTCTCGCTTTCACTCTCGCTTATAATTTCTTTCTCTTGATTTTTATTTGTATCTTGTACCTTAAACTCGTCCTCGAAATATGAACCTTTGTCTGTTTCACTGTCAATAATTTCGACTTCAGAACTTATTCTTAATGATTTTTTCTCTTTATCTTTTTCTAAGCTTATGTTTGGTACTAATTTGTAGTATTCTCTTGGCATTTGAGGTCGAACTTTTTCTCGCTCATTAAAATCTGTTTGATTTATCATTTCTTGAGGTACGTCGCCTCTTAGTGCTTCTGCTACTTCTCCTGGAGTTTCTTCCCATATATTTATTTGTACACCTTCTCTACCATTTATCTCTCGTTCTTGCACATCAACTAAAAATCGAGCACGCATTTTTGTTATTATTTCTGGAATCATATTTAATATACTTCCTCGGCTACTTTCTTTACTTTGCAAAGTGTGTTGTGAATCATCCTGTGTCTCCTTCTCTTTTACTATTTTGGTGCCGTTGTGTTGAGATGCTTTCGATTTTACATTTATTGTCTCTAATGGCGATTCTACATCACAGCTGTTTCTATTATTTTTCAGTATACTTTTATTTTTTGATATTTTGCTCGCTGGCTCATACGTATTCCTTTCTTTTCTTGATGACACTGCATGTGGCTTATCTACTGGTGTACTAGCTGCAAGAATTCCTTCTCGCATGTTTGTGCTCTTTCGCATATATGCGAGCTTACCGTCGTCTTGTGCTTGACTTATTATATTTTCAGCTTGAATTAATTTTTTCTTTCTATCTGCTTGACTTTTACGTGTTTTTAACACTTTCTTATTTCGCCTTTTCCTTTTGTACGCCGATCTTTTCCAAGGGTCTTTCTTTCTTTTTGCATAATTCCAATTTTCTTCAGATCCGGTTATACTATTGATTTCTGACTCGTCACTTGTTTCTTCAATAAAGATTTTCTTTTTAGGATTTTCAGAATTTTCTGAACTTGAATCTTTTTCTTTAGTTTTATTCGCATTTTTATTTATTGCGCGTGTAATAAAAATTCTTGCTGGCGGACCGCATTCGTTTGCGTTTGGTTCCTGATTTTCTTGCTTATCTGCTAGTTGATACATTTCTGCGCGTGGTAATTCAGGATTTTCTTCGCCATCTGCAATTACCGGATTTCTAGACAATGCATCTGCTGCATTATTTTTCCTTCCTGGTCTATATACTACATCAAACGTATATCCTCGTAAAGCTGCTTTTAATCTGTTGAATCTTAAATCCGGCTTTGTGCTTGTATGGAAATGCTTTAACGGTTCATGATCTGTAACTACTGTGAATTTTGTACCGTATAAATAAGGTCTAAACTGTTCCTTTCCAAAAACTACTGCCAACAATTCTTTGTCATATACAGTATACCTAAGTTCGCTTCCTTTTAAACATCGTGAGGCATATACACAAGGTCGATCTTCGCCGATTTTTCCTTGGCTTAATATTGCGCCTATTGCATAATCAGATGCATCTGTTGTTACTATAAATGGCTCACTTAAGTTAGGCGCGGCCAGCACAGGCTCCTCGCATAGCTTCTCACGTAACGTGTCAAATGCTATTTGATGTTCTTCTAGCCACAGAAATTTCTCTTTCTTTGAACTTAATTTATGTAACGGTCTTGCTATGTTCGCAAAATCTTTTATAAATCGACGATAATAACCAACAAAGCCTAAAAATTGTTTTACTTTCTTTTTACTTGTAGGTATAGGATAATCATGCACTGCTTCTATCTTTTTAGGGTCTGTTTTAATTTGCCCTTTTCCTACTATATGTCCTAATACTTTCGCCTCACGTCTTAAAAATTGACATTTCTTTGGTTCAATAGTTAGATTAGCTTTCTCAATGCGTTTTAAAAATCTTTTAAAACGAAGAGCGTGCTGTTCTAAATTTTCCGCGTGTATAATCACGTCATCTAAGTAAATTTCAAGCTCTGAACCTTGCAAGCCCTGCAAAGCTAGAGCCATTGCCCTGCTAAAGGTCATGGGTGCTTCACATAACCCCATAGCCATACGTTTATATTGATATGTACCTGATGGCCCTGAAAACGCAGTTTTATGTGCGTCTTTTGCATCAATTTTCACCTGATAATAGCCGTCTTTAAGGTCTACGGCGGTAATATAATTTGCTGACGCTAAATTTTCTAAGATGTCACAAGTTAACGGCAGTGGATAGCAACTTCCCACAGTGATTTCATTTAGTTGGCGAAAATCTGTCACCAAACGCCAGCGTTTCCTGCCCTGAGGGTCAGGTTTCTTGTTAACTATCCATGCTGGGCTACTATAACTCGACATAGATGGTTCTATAATATCTTTTTTCAGTAACTTCTCTATTTCTTGCTGCATAATATTTTTTAATGCTATCGGATATCTGTATGGTTTCACACGTATTGGCTCTTCATGAGTCGTTTTTATTTTATGTGTTAAAATATTTGTTGCTGGTAGCAACTCATCGTCTAGACCGAAAACGAAGGGGTTCTCGGATATCAACTCTCTGACGTGCATTTTTTCTTCTGTGTTCAAATCTTCCAAGTCTAAAATACTCATTATTTTTTCAACTCTTTCTTTTATTTCACAAGGAGTTTTATTTGCCATGCATCTGTCTACATATTTTATTTCAGCATCAGCACTTTCTTTCTCTGAATTTTGTTGCGCGTACTCCGACATTGCGCGTCTAACTATTTTGCAATCGGAAACTTCGTTTCCTTCGTGGTTGCCGTCCTCACCGGCATAAAAATTATTATCTTCTTTAATAACCTCGCATGGAAAAATTTCTACCTCTGGAGTCGGAATTTCAATATTTTTATGATTCGTATTTATACATATTGCATACGCTCTACCATTTTTATTTTCTGTAATAAAATTTCCGAATAATATTCCAGGCCCTAAATTTTGAAGTGGCACCCAGCCTACTTCTACGTCATTATTTATAACTTTTGCAGCAATAACGCGTCTCATTCTTGCGGGAATTTCCACTGTTTCCACCCGCTCAAAGGGAATCGATAATTTTATAAAATCAATGCACTTATGTACGGCATTTATATGTCCGTTGTGCTTACTAATAGTTTCCCAGCCTAGTAGCCCATCTGTTTTTACAGGAAAGCTATCTGGGACAATATGGACCTCACACTGCAGTCCTTGAAGAGTCATATCTGCTCTTCCTAACGTATACATTTCTCCTGGTACGACGCCTGTAATCTCTAAAATATGCTGCTTATCTATACTTGTATTTTCATTTATACATTTGGCCTTTATTACGGAAATATCTGCTCCTGAATCAACATAAAATCTTGCACTTTTTTCTTTTAAATTCCGACTTTCCAGTTTAACAATAGGCGGGTTACGCCCTGCGCACGCGAGTTTCATGTTTATTGTGCGTCTAATTTTTATGCTTATTATTACTATTATTTAATTTATTCTGATCATTATTAATTAGTTCCTGCCCGGCGCCTGAGGATTGCGGCGGACATCCTGTGAGTTTAAAGGCTCGTTCATTTTATCACTTTGATTATTTTCATTTATCTTTGCGTTTGAATCCCGCTCTCTATCCGGGCCGCGCGTTTGATTCTCGTTCCTGTTATATTGATATCTCTCACGACTGTTGTCTCTACTACGACCTCTATTAAAACCTATATCATTTCTATTGTCGTTACGTGCATAATTATTATAACGCGGCGGTCCTTGCGCATTATAATTATATTCATTATTGCGTGAGTCATAGTTTCTGTTTCTATTGAACCCACTGTTAAATCTGCTATAATTATTTCTGTAATTACTATTAGCATTCACGTTGTTATAATTATTATTAGAGTTATTTCTGCCATAATTATTATCAAAATTTCTATTGTGACTATTACTATCAAAATTTCTATTGTAGTTATTATTATTGAAATTTTTATTGTAATTATTATCATTGAAATTACTTCTGCTATAATTGCTTCGCGGACCGTTCGTATAATTTTTGTTATCGTTTGATTGTTTTCTTTTATTATTATTAACATTTTGCGAATTATTTTTATTTTGTGCATGAATAATACCATTTTCGACATCATTTCTTAGTGTTTGACACTCCGCCGTCGCGTGCCCCATCTTATCGCAATAAGCACATTGTATTTTATCATATTTCTTCTTAATGCACGAGCCTTCTTTATGGCCTTCTTTATCACAATAGCTACATTTAACTGCACTTGTACCTGTTTCTATTTTTACAGGCGTAGCTTGCATTGCTTTTATTTGTGCTTCATGCACTTTATTTGTATTTAATAACTGATGTTGATTTTGTGTCATTTGCATCATGCTATTAATATTCGGTTGAGACCATAATGACAGCGATTGCGTATTTTGTGCTATCGAATTTACGGGTTGCAGGCCGTTTATAAATGAGTTTTGCATCTGTGCAAAAAGTCGCGTCTTTTGTTTATTTTCAAAATCGGCTGCAAGTTGTATAGCCTTTCTTAACGTCTGAGGTTTTTCGCAACGCACTTGCATATCTAAGGGCGATATTAATCCGAACAAATAATACTGTAAGGCGTCTCTTTCTATTAACTGCTTCCTTGCTAATCGATCTTGTACATTTAATGCAGGTATTGTATCGTAAATCGTTAATAATCGATTCAATAGAGCTTGTGCCCGCGCACCAAAATCTGTTGCCGACTCGCCTTGCTGCTGTGTTATCACTTTTAATTGTGTAGATAACTCTTCTAATATTGTTACGTTATTATACTGTGCCTGTAAGTCTGCTATGAGAGCTTCTATCGACTCGTATTGCATCAACCGCGCCGTAAAAATATCCGCCGCTTTTCCCGTGAGTTTTGTCGCTAACTCGTACATAATGAAAATTTGACAGCCTGGCCCGAAATTATTTACTATGCTTCGCAGTACTGAACAGAATAACGGTAATCTATCTACGCTGCCGTCAAAAGTTGGAATTTGTCTGACTGCTTGATGTAACGATAAATAAGGCGTATTTTGAAAATTTGTGCCTTGCATATTTAACATAGGATTTATTTGTTGCGTATTTAATGCGTAATTAGTATTTATCGGTGAGTTTATTGGGAAATTTGGGTTAACTTGAGCTGGTATCATATTACTCCACGGTTGTGGAATTTGTTGCGGAAAACTCGCGTAATTGTGTGGTATCGAAGGATAAGCTAGCTGGTTCGGGCCCTGGTTCGCGTATGTTAACCACGTTTCGTTGGTTTTCGGGCTTTCCTCTGATTTCGATTTTTGAGTCTCGGTTTCCCTTTTATTCCGTGGGAGCGTGCCGTTACTTACTATGTTTCTTTCTTTCATAATGTTTAATGATTCTTTGGGTAATTCGAAACCCTGAGACGCGGCTCTTTTGTATTTTTCATTCAATTCTTTCATTTCTTTCTCTGACAAATTGACTGTTAAATTTTCACCATATCTTGGAGTGTACATTGGCATATACACCGTGTTCTGTGACATGGTCGGAAATGATATCCTTTCGTTCCCGAATTCGGCTAAGATTTCTTCACTACGCGAACCTCTAATAGGAGACAACGAACGTCCTCTACGTCTCGCTTTTCCGTCCTTTTTCGAAAATAAATTGATGAGCGACATCTTTGATAAACAAGATTTTACAATTTAATTTTTTTTCTCAAAATTTTTATTACTGCTTTTTAAATTACGCGTGAGAAGGTGAAGCGTTTACGTTTCCTTATGCGCGCTGATAATTAATTAACCTTGCCGTAAACGTTAACGTTACAAATCAACTATCAAATTAATATAATCCAACGTTAACTCCTTCTATTTAACTTCTCTTCTTTACTGCAAAATTTATTATTTGATCACGTAAATAAGCTAATATATTTATAATAATTTTTTGATAATATGCTTTTGAAATTAATTAGACTTTTTTTGAAAATTGAAGAAAAAGAAAAAAATTTAATAAATAACCCGGATATTGAAATTTATTATTTGCACGCACTCGCTTGTTTGAATTTAATTTTTTTTTCACAAAATTACATATAATTTTTAAATATTTATTATTACCGGTCGACACTGTTGGTTTTCGTAATTATATTCACGCACTGATCAATTTTATCTAACGATTAAAAAGATTATTTTTTTTTTAGTGTGCTACACTACGCTTTGGGACACTTTATGTATTACTTAATTTCTACCTACCTGTTACAGTATAGAGTGAGCAGCAGAATAAACACTCTCATTTCTTCGGATAGTATTCTCGGATGTCCTTCCTTCCTTCCTTCCTTCCTCCTTCTTCTTGTTCTATTTGCTAAAAATCTATTTGCTCGCTGTACCATTAATCAAATCACCTATCTCTCTCTTTTTTCTAAAAAACGCGCTTTAAGTTTATTTCTTAAAAAAATTTTATTTTTTTCTAAAACCTCACTGCGTATCCCACACCGCTGCCACCAAAATGTTACGTGGGATTCTTGATACGCACTCCTATGGGGAGTGTGAGGATGTAAAATAATTACAAGAGAATTAATACGAAGTTATCTGTTATTTATTATAAGAGTAATTACAGTGAGAGAGAGACTAGTTACTACTTTGTTCTAGCGCGTCCGACGATGGTCTGTCGCTCGTCGTCGTCTAAAACGACGATGTAAGTTGCCCGCGACGAAGTGCCGAATCAGCACTTCGCGCATCGTGCGACTCTTGGTCCGGAAACTCGGAGTCGCATTTCTCTGAGTTTCTACCTTATTTTATGTTGTATATTATAATATACGTACAATATAATGTACGTAGCATATGAAATAAAAATAATGTTTTCATTAAAAAAACCAAACATGATCTTGATTTGACCTTTAAATTACTTTTTAAGGTCAACCACAAGGTCATTTTTGGATGGCCCCTCCAAGTTCTACAACTTTTATCTAAAAAATTTTTCGTGAATTGCATATCTAAAAAGATATCAGGGGTAACACATTAAAATGGGACACTCTGAACAGTCCTAGATCGAGTGAGGTCCTCCTTCAGGGCTGTAGGGGAATGATTTTAGACGAAATCCTGATCAAAAGCTATTCGCACTCCTGCCTTTCCCAAGTTCAATTAATCACATTCGATATAGGTCTCCACCAATTTTCATTCTGCAAATTACAATAATTTTTTTTTCTTAATATTTGGACTGGCACCACCGTATACGACAGGGTTGCGAAAAAAATAATTAAAAATTATTTGAATCACAAATCATTTTTGAATTTGTAATTAAAATTTTATTTAATTAACAATTCCTTTTGAATTGAGAATTAAACATATTTTCAAATCAAAATCTAATCGTGAATTGCAAAGGCTTTAATTAAAAAATCAAAAGGAATTCTTAATTAAATAAATTTCAATTCAGAAATCAAATTCTAATCGTGAATTAAAAAGGCTTTAATTAAAAATTCAAAAGGAATCCTTAATTAAATAAATTTCAATTAAGAAATCAAAATGTAATCGTGAATCGAAAGGGCTTTAATTACAAATTCAAAAAAAATCCTAAATTAAATAAATTTCAATTAAGAAATCAAAATGTAATCGTGAATTGAAAAGGCTTAAATTACAAATTTAAAAGGAATTCTTAATTAAATGAATTTCAATTAAGAAATCCAAATGTAATCGTGAATCAAAAGGGCTTTAATTACAAATTTAAAAGTAATCCTTAAGGGGATGTAATAGGGTGTATGATTTCTACATAGTTACCGACATTGCAGTTTTCCAAAATTTTTATCTTTATTCAAAAATTTTCAGAAATATCTCTATATTAGGCTCTTTATTAGTAGAAATGGAAGACTTTAATATAGAGATATTTTTAAAAATCTTGGATTAAGAACCAATAACTTGGAAAACTGTAATGTCGATATTTTACATCCCCTTAATTAAATAAATTTCAATTAAGAAAATAAAATATGGTCGTGAATAAAAAGGACTTTAATTAAAAATTCAAATGGAATTCTTAATTGAAGATATTTTAATTAATAAACAAAAATGTAATTGTGCATTGAAAGAGCGTTAGTTATTATTATGATTTGTGAATTTGAGGGCTTTTATTGAAAATTCCACAATTCCTTTTTAATTAAATGTACTAAGGAATTTTCATCATATATATATATATATATATATATATATATATATATATATATATATATATATATATATATATATATATGTATATATGTATATATATATGTATATATATAGAAAAACATATGTGGACACGCACATACATACGCACCTGGGCTCATATATATGTAACATTTCATGTCGACCCACACGCACCCCGCGTAAAAAAAATTCGTATTGCCAAGATATTGGAGAAACAATATCCAATATATTGCATTTATTTAATAATCCCTTGGCAAAATTTTTCCAATATTTCGCCAACATTTAGCATTTATCAATCCCTAGGGCCAAAACCCACATTATTCCCACATATTGGCAATATATTGGATATTGCTGATATATTGGATATTGCTATATCAATATGTATAATGATAAATAATTTCAAATAAAAAATCAAAGTTTTACCACATTTAATTGAAAACTTTTTAACTTTTTTTTATATCATATCTATAAAGTATACAATATAGGTGATATTAAAATCTTTAATATAATATATAAAAATAAAATATTGGTAAATTAAATTCAGAAATCTTTTTTTTGCAAAACAAAAAATATATTTAGTAAAATAATTTTCCAAGTCAAATTTTACGAATATAAATATAACAAAAAATATATTATACTAATTGTATATTTACATTACAATTTGGTTGAAATAATTTTTGAGTAACAGAAATGTTAAATCAAATTTAATCAACACAAATCGACTTATGTCATTTTTGTAAATAAGAAAAAGATTAAATCATTTTTAATTTTAATAAATACAACTTAAAGAAAATAGTTCATATATTTTATTGTTCAAAATTTAATCGCCCAAAAAAGTACCATTTACAGCTTACCTATGTACAGTCCCTGGCGTCGCAGGTCAGCGCGCGGGTGTGCGTATACAGTACTTTTTGAGCGATTAATGGGTAATGTACTCATTATAAATACTGTCGCCAACTAATGTAATCTTTAAGTTTACATTTTAATAAACAATTTAAGCTATTGTGAGTAAAAATTAAAGCAGTAGAAGCTGAGCTATAAGCTGTCAAATTTTTGAAAAATCGCGTTTTTTCAAACTGTGATTGTTTTCTGCCGATTTAGTGCATTTTAGCAATATGTTCATGAGAACCTTTTTTGCTCAAAATAACCTAAAAAACATGATAACATTTTTTTTTCTAGAAAAAACGCATTTCTATAATTTGTTTATAAAAATTGTTAATAATTCTTAAATGCGCCATTTTCAGACTTTCTACCCAAAAAAATTCGAAATCGGCAGGTCAAAATATATAAAAAAAAACCTGGTTAGAATCGAGGACCTTGGTCGGCCACGACTTATGTAGTTTGCCCCTGGACTACCGGTTAATGTAATGAATTTTGGTACAATTTTAGAGCATTGTTGGTCCCTCAACATCGCAAACTTTAATATTACTAACATATGTTTGTTGACCGTGCAGAATGGTTTCGCTATCAGTTCGCAAAGTTAATTTCTTTTCAAAAGGGTATACTCTTGATTTGTCAATCAAAATGCTTTCCTGTTTGCATATTTGACAACCGAATTCACCGTTGTATTGACACATATTTCGAAAAATTGCTTTAGCTGGCGAATTGCACGTGCCATTTAAAGTTATACCTTTAACATTAATATGTTTATCTACGTTGGGTACTTCAAAATCTATGCCTTTATACAATTTTTTTAATGAATTTTTTAAGGAAGTTAAAAAGAGACTAACTTGAGGTTTCAGTTTTCTAAACCACAAGCCAATTAACAACACATTTTCAATATTATGTTGTTTTTTGTAAGGAAATTCATTAATTGTTAAATAAAACGTCCAAATATTGTATTTGGAAGATTTAAAAATTCTAACGCCGTCAGAATACCATGTAAAAGATATATTGTTGGGATCACTTAATATTTTATTTGGACGGAGCATTTCTTGATACAGCAAACCATCATAAATATCAGAATAGTACATTGTTAACCAAGGGAGTAAAATAGGTGATTTTTGCCTGAGTCGAGTTTGAAGCCTGAGCGAAGCGAGGGTGACAATAAAGACGAGGGCAAAAACACCTTTACTTCCGTAGATAACATATTACTTTTTCATACACGAAGGACGTCAAATTTAGCCACATTAAAAATAAATTCATAAATAATACAAAAAATAACGTCATTAATAGATGATAAAATTAAAATGAAAATGAGAAAATAAGACTGTCGAATTTGCCTCGGCAAGAAGCAGTTGGGTACGAAAGGAGGAAAATTAAAGAAATTGCCCACGAACCCATCAGCCCATCGACAGATCAACTCATCAAAACCAATGACCCATCGGCCCATGAATCCATTGACCCATCATCCTGCCGATCCACGTACTCTTTGACCCATCTACCCATGCAACCATCAATTTATTGAACCATGAACCTATCGACCCATTGATTTATTGACCAATTAACCCATTTACCCATGAATTCATCGATCAATAGACCTATCAACTTATCGACCCATTCAACTTCTGACATCCACCAAAAAATTCATCCATCCATCCATTAACCCATCAACGAATTCTTTTTCCACTCATCAACAAATTCCGCCCATCAACCCATCGACAAATTCATCTATCCGCCCAACGGACCGTCAACCAATCGACAAATACATCTATCCGCCCATCGGCCCATAAACCCTTCGAAAAAATTCATCTATGCGCCCATTAACCCATCGACTATTTCATCTATCCACCAATCAGTCTATCAACCCATCGACGTATTCATTTAGTGATCCATCGACATTAATATTTATCCGCCCATCGACCTATCGTCATATTTATCGATCTGTCCATCAAACCATTGAGCCGTCATTTTATCGTCCCATAAATCCACCTATGAATTCATTGCGCCATGCACCCATTACTCAATTTATACATCGACTCATCCGCCATTCAGTATAACTCTGAGACACGAAAAGTAAATTTCTTGGTAAAAATCAATTACGGTTATTAGAAAATTACTTTTTTGCCCTTGGGTAAAAAAGAGCTATTTTAGCCTCTAAGAATAGACATAAAAAATTGAATTTCACGCCCTGAGTGTGAAATAGTACATTGTGCAACAAGGGAGCAAAATAGGTGTTTGCCGACGAGTGCGAGTTTGGCGCTTGAGCGTAGCGAAAGCGACAAATCGCACGAGTCGACAAACACCTATATGCTCCCGCGTTGCACATACTATTTTCTCACACGAAGAGCGCTAAAAATATTATTTATAATTTCATACATGTTTTGACAACTCTTCAAAATAACTCGTTATACGTAGCTGTATATTTCATTTTAGACTTTTACGGTAGCAAATTTAAAGTAATCATCTTTGCCTGTTCAAGTATTTCTGTGGGCACTCCACTTTTACTATCAGATTCTGATTCGTTATTCATTTTTTTAATATTCACATATTTAAAATACACACAAAACGTGAAATGAAAGAATTTCTTTAATGCGACGAGCAAGGTACGTCTGACACTGAACGAACGAATTAAAATCAGCTATAAACTTTTTCGTGGAATTTGTCCACCCTTAACTTCTAAGAATTTATGATTTGGGGTTGAGCACTTGGCTGATGTGATGAGCAATATAACTATTAAATTAATGATCCTAAAAAAATACTAAATAGTTTGAAAACAGTTATTAATTTATTCGAATTTTTCCAAGAAATTTTTCTACCCCTTGCAATTCGGAGAATTTTGCAATTCGCAGAATTCTCAATCCAAAGTAAAATATTTGACTGGCTATAAAGATAACGGGTCACAGTATCGAGTTACACATACTGGCTAGCGTATAAAGATATCAGGTTAGGTTCTCGAGTCTTTTATAAGTTCGAATTCATTTTTCTCCCTAGGGAGGCAAAGAGGTATTTTGCTCCCTCACAACAGCTGGTCAAAATAGTATTTTGCGCTCTGAGTGCGAGAAAAAAATTTTTTGAGCTTGAAGTGACTGATTTCTAGGACATTTAATTATTTTTTCGTAAAAATAAAGTCGTTTGTATAATGTTTTTAATTGTGAAATTAAAGAAATTTCAAGAAAATAATTTATTGAATTATTATTACATTAAAGACATAAAGAATCGTCATTATTCAAATTAATGAAACATTTTGAACAATAAAATATATGAACTATTTTCTTTAAGTTGTATTTATTAAAATTAAAAATGATTTAATCTTTTTCTTATTTACAAAAATGACATAAGTCGATTTGTGTTGATTAAATTTGATTTAACATTTCTGTTACTCAAAAATTATTTCAACCAAATTGTAATGTAAATATACAATTAGTATAATATATTTTTTGTTATATTTATATTCGTAAAATTTGACTTGGAAAATTATTTTACTAAATATATTTTTTGTTTTGCAAAAAAAAGATTTCTGAATTTAATTTACCAATATTTTATTTTTATATATTATATTAAAGATTTTAATATCACCTATATTGTATACTTTATAGATATGATATAAAAAAAAGTTAAAAAGTTTTCAATTAAATGTGGTAAAACTTTGATTTTTTATTTGAAATTATTTATCATTATACATATTGATATAGCAATATCCAATATATCAGCAATATCCAATATATTGCCAATATGTGGGAATAATGTGGGTTTTGGCCCTAGGGATTGATAAATGCTAAATGTTGGCGAAATATTGGAAAAATTTTGCCAAGGGATTATTAAATAAATGCAATATATTGGATATTGTTTCACCAATATCTTGGCAATACAAATTTTTTTATGCGGGACGGCACCCACAGACAAGTTGATATATATATATATATATATGATCCGTTTCATGTCAACTTGAACCCGTTGACCCGTATATTTTTTGGTTTATATATATATATATATATATATATATATATATATATATACACACACACATACATACATACATAAGACATTCAATGTCGTTTCGCATGCATGCACACACACGTTAATATTCATGGGATTTTCCATGTCAATTGAAAGGCAAGCACACACAGATTCATATATACGGGACATTTCATGTCAATTCGCATGCATGCACACACACGTTAATATATATGGGATTTTTCTCGTCAATTCGAACGCACACATACAGGTTTATATATATATATATATATATATATATATATATATATAAGGGGGTACCCCCCTGCTCGCACCGCTCGCCAACCCCCTATTATCATGTTGCATATACATATATATCTTACCAATTATAGAAAACATTATATTAGCTTAAGCAATATTTTGTTCTATATATAACAAAAAAAATTGATGATTTTTTAAAAAATTTTTAATTATTTTATTATAAATGTTTTTAATAAATACATAAAGCTCATATATCATTAATTAAAAATACTATGTTACATAATACAAATTTTTTTAATATCAATGTTCCAACTGCGGATAGTTTAAGGTCACATGAGTAATAAAATAATAAAAATTTAATCAATTTAAAAAAATAGATTAATATTGTAATTAAACATTCAAATTATTAAATAATAATAATATTATATCATTTTAATCAATTAATCATTAATTTTCATTAATTATATACCGCATTAAAAATTTTCCTACTGCGAATTGTTCAATCTTTCACGTGTATAAGAACCCCATTTTGAATTTTATGAGTTGAGACAAGACTGCTGTTTTAATATTTTTTAACTTTTTTTTTCTGCTCAGCAATAATGCGGAAACGCGCAAAAATATTTTAATTAATAAAGTGATTTTTTTCTGTATATTATAAATATTGCCTTTTTCGTAATACAAAGAATATAAAATTATCATAGTTGGGATGCTATCCGTAGTTGGATCATTGACCTTATATTCAATTTTATTTTTTTAAATGTAATTTCATATTTAATTGTTTATCGATATAAAAGTCAAGACTTATAGTCTTGAGTAACGACTTTCCACAGCACCTTACATTTCGAACTAGTTATTATGATAAATTGAATTCATATATTTAATTTGATTGTATAAATTTTGTAATATTTAAATATAGATTTTAATTTAACTAATATATTTTAATTGTGTGAAATATAGAGGTAACGTTACGGCGCGTTAGATTTTTTGATTAGTGGAAACCCTCGCCAGGAGTCCTAAAAACCACTTTATTTTAAAGATCATATTACATAGATTAGTTATATGTTTATAATATAATTTATTTAATGTATTGAATATAAATAAAAAAATAGTGATATTGTACAATATATAAGTAAAAAAATAACTTATTATTAATTAAATGATATTAATGATCAAAGTTACAATAAATTTAAAACTATACAAAAATTTTTAATTTATTATTTTTTATAAAAATTTTGTTAGTATTATATTTGATATATCATAATGTTTATTTATGTCTTAAGATTTATAGGATTATTTTGATATAATTCCTTTTTGATATCTTTTTGACTTATTTTTACATTTTTTAAGATGTATCAACATTTTATACTAAAATTTAAAAATTTGTTTACTTTGATATTCAAAAATAAGTGACGTAATCATTATTAATATTCATGAGATCATTGAATCATTATATTATTTAAATGATTTTAATTTGTATATATATAAAATGAAATTATTTTGAAATATTAAACTTACTTTGTACAATACTTACTTTTATAATTTTTTAATCTAATATTTTCTTAATAATATTAGCTAATCGTAATAAATATCTAGAATAAATTTGATAATTTTGATTAATATAATATTTTGTTATTGGTTCACATATTTGGATTTTATATTCTATAATTTTATTAACGTTACATTTATAATATTCTGGTACTTTATTCCAATTATTGTATTCAACTTTTTCTTTATTCTCGCCGATATATGAATTAATAATATTATTTAATCGAGAAATTTCTGTATCTTCTGAAATATTATCATTTAGGCTTTCTAAATAATATTCATATTCTTCTTCATAATTTAAGTGGTCTTCAATTTGATTATTTAAATAATCCATTGTTTGTTAATCGATAACATCATTTACTTCAACATGATTTCCTTCAATTGGATTCCATTCCATCATTTCCGTTTATATTATTTATTTATATATTTAAATTTTTATTATTAATTTTTATAGTAATATTGTAATTTTAATATTTATCAATTTTATTATTAGTTTAATAATTAATATAAATCTAACCTGTAAAAAATAAAAATTAAATTATTATATAATTTGTTTAAAATAATTAATGTAGAAATATTAAATTTAATATTGATAAATTTTCAAAATTTCATGTTAAATTATAATAAAATTAAGAAATTAAATACTTAAATTTCGAATTAGCATTATAATTGCGTTTACTTTTAAATTTAATTCATGCGGAGGTAATCCTTCTCTTATATTATTTAACATTTCTATTGGATAATTTAAATGAATATTATTTTTTTTTTTTTTTTTTTTGTTTTAAGCCATTTCAAACCTAATTGGTTTATTTGGGCTACTGAGTACAAAGGTTTTATTACATATTATGTCCTATTACATTTATACAGTATGTTATATTTACAATAAATTTTACATTGAGAAAATATCGCGTTTATACGTTGATTCCAACATCTTTCAGAAACATTGTAATGAAAAAACATGTTTGACTTTTCGGTTCACACAAGACAGAAGTAACGTCAAGAGGGGGACAGACATTTATGCGTTTTAAGTTCATTATGAGTTTTTGTCTTTTATTATCATATAGTTGGCACTGCCAAATCACATGGTTTAGATCCTCATGAGACATCTCACACCTACATTCAGGCGAGTCTATTAAACCAATTCTAAATAAAGAGGCCGCTAAGGCATAATGATTAGACCGCATTCTACATATATTAACAATATTTTGGCGGGGGATGTTATAATTTTTGTACCACGGTGTAACACTTTCTTTATAATAAAGTTCAAAATATGTTATGCCCTTAGTTATACCTTGTTCTTTAATTTTTTGAATTGTATTAGCTGTAGCCGATTTTTTAAATTTTGTGTAGAGGTCAGTGTATGGTATGGTGTAAGAGTCAGACGGTACCACAGTAGTTGCTGATTTAGCTAGAGTGTCAGCCTCCTCATTTCCACTAATTCCGGTATGAGATGGTAACCAATAAAAATTAACATAGGTGTTATGTGAGTTATCTTGATAAAAATTGTTATACTTTACTTTTATTTGAAGAATGTAGGGGTTTGTTCTGATGCCTAGTTTGTTTGAATTAAGTGACTGTAAGGCACTTAATGAATCAGTGAAAATGAGGAAGTTGCAGTCTTTGTGAGAGTTTGCCAAATCTAATGCCATATTAAGAGCGACACATTCAGCCGTAAAAATAGAGGCCTCTTTATCAATAGACAATGTTCTGGTGATGCCCAGATCTAGACAAACACACGACGCCGCTACCGCGTTCGCCCCTAAGATTTTAGAACCGTCGGTATATATCGGAAAGGCATTGTGATGATTTAAAAATTCAGAAAGGATGTCATTAGGATTGTGTGTGGCAGCCAATTTATGTCCTAAAGATGAGTCAAAGGATATTCTGGTAATCAGTGTGTCGTAGTTGTGACAGTATAAAATGTATTGGGTCTGCTTGTATGTGTTGTAGTCATCATTTTTAACAGAAGCAGCTATGTTGAGTAGTAGACTACGTTCGTTCATATTTTTCTTATGACAGATTTGAAGATATTTTGTGATAGTTTTATAACTTAGAGTATTGGTGTTGGTGTAAACTTTTAAAATGTAGTTTTGTCCCATTTGTGCTATTCTGTCTTTGAGCATTGTTAATTTGGCTTCACCAATTAGAATGTTGGTAGGTGTACTTCTACGCAGCCCTAATGCTATTCTAATGGCAGCAAATTGCACTTTTTCTATTTTATCTTGTAACGAATTACTACTAGGATATGTAATGAAACTGCAGTAATCAATAATAGACCTCACAAAGCTCTTGTATAGTGTTATTAGGGTGAGGGGATCTGAGCCCCACCAAGTGCCACAAAGAAATTTGATGATATTTAGAGCCCTAGAGCATTTCTGAAAAACTTGTTTTAAGTGTGTAGTAAACGAAAGTCTATAATCGAAGGTAACACCAAGGAAACGTACTGAACTGCTGGATGGTATTTGACAGTCACTTATATTTATACTAATTGTGCCGGGCAGGATTCTTTTATTGTTGAAATGTACACTGAGAATCCATTAAGAGCGTAGCCTACACAAAAAGCCGATGCGCGGCGCTATCAAAAATTGTAAGACTGCTTTCTTGGTTTTGGGGCGCTGCGGCCCAACTCACAGAAGCCTGCGCACTTATAACAGCAGACAATAGTAATGTTCAGCTGCGTTCTCACCTTTTTGGACGGCTGAGCGCCAAAAAAGAGAGACCAGCCTCGCATATTCGTAGTGGCGCCACGCTACGTCCCTTTGAGAAGGTTACGCTCTGAATGGATTCTCAGTGTAGGAATTTCGTTTTATCAGGAGCAAGAAGCAAGCCAAGATGTAAGAGGTTCCTCTGAATAATGCCAATAGCATTCATGAGTATTCTTCTACCCCTATTGATAGAATTGCATTTAATGTACAATGCTATGTCATCAGCAAATTGAGAAATATGCATTGTTTTTTGTAAGCCGGAGCATATTCTGGAGACATACAAAATGTACAATAATGGGCTTAAAACGCCCCCCTGTGGAACGCCTTTATATACAAAATGAGGAACATGACTTGTTTCGTTGGTGTAGATGACTCGATTATGCATTATGAAATGAACATAGTGCAGAAGAGGATCAAGACATCCAATTTCAGCAAGTATTTTCAATAGGATGTCAATGTCAACATTGTCAAAAGCACCTTGGACATCAAGAAAGGCAGCTAGAAGGTGTTTTTTTTCTATAAATGCTTCATCAATAGTTAGGTATAAGTTATTGATGTTGTCTGTACAGGATCTCCCTTTCCTAAAACCATTTTGATTGTCCGGTAACAATCCCATTGTTTCGGCCCACCATTGCAACCTATTTTTAATAATTGTTTCGAATAGCCTACAAACACAAGAAGTTAGAGCAATAGGCCTGAGGCCTTTACCTTCGGGTTTGCTAACAAAATGAATGAAGGAATTCTTCCAGCCTTGAGGAAAGTCATTATGACTGTACATTAGGTTATAAATATCGAGAAGTAAGAATCGGTATTCCATAGGTAGTTTTTTAATGATCTCAAAATCTATGCCGTCCATTCCAGAAGCCGCACCGTTACGTTTTTCATTAAGAGCTGAGTCTAACTCATTCATAGAGAAAAGATTTTCTAAAAATGGGTTAGCATTACCTACAGGGACCTGGTTAGGATCAGTTTCAACCCAAGGAGGGCTTAACTTGTTTATTGTGTTTTGTATGTCTACGTGTTGTGTATTGTTTTCTGTGTGTTGTGGTGTTATTTTGACCCATTTGTTTTTGAAGATTTTACATTTTTTCCAGACGTAACTCTGACTGGTTCGAAAGTCAATAGAAGCTGCAAAATTCATAAATGATTCTTTCTTTTTTTGCTTAAAAGTTTTAGTAGCTATCGCACAATTTTTATTATAAATTATTAGATCACTAGAAAATCCACACGTGCAAGCGCGCCCTATATCTAATCTTAATGAATATAAATTTCTAATGATTGACTGTTAATATAGTGTTATTATTTTCTGTTCATTATTAAATAATTATAATTTCATATCTACTAATATCAGCATCAGTAAAGAAATTGATGTTATATATTAATGTATCAGAGCAGTTTACGCAGCATCAATGAATTTATAGACACGGAAAACTTCGAGAAAAATAAATGTCATCTAAAAGATATATTATCACTATATTCATTTTCTTATTATTATTTTAAAAAATTGAAGAAATAGTAAAGTTTTAAATTATTTTTTAGACATTTCGTAAATCTTTCAAAATTTATACAACGTAAATTATTACAAAATCAAAAGTTGTTTTACAAATATATAACTTTTCATAAACATAATTTTTAATATCAATCTTATGCATTTGATTTTCAAGATATATCTTAATAGAATTCCAAGATCGATCTCTGGACATAGTCATGTAAAATTATTCATGATTAAAAACATCTGTTTTTTTTGGTTAATTGGTTTATAAAAACGACTTTTTCAGTGTTATCATCACTTAAAATTTTACATTTTAAGAAGACATAAAACGGATACTACACCTACACTCATAAATATTGACTATCTCCACGTTTTATTGCAAAATTTCAGGAAAAGAAATGCATTAAATGGTATAAATTTTTAAATAAATTTATTCATTAGCATTTATGAATTTTTAATTTCTGGTACCAGAAAAATTTTAATATGTAATATTGGAATCCTAAATTCTCAATAACTAATGGGATGTTTTCCGAAATTGCTGACATAGTACTGGCCAGTAACACAAGTGGCAACTGCGCAATAAATTTTAGCGATTGATTTGAATCAACAAATTCAATTCATAAAATTTAATTATGTTATTATAATAAAATTATAAAAAAAAATTGTTTCATTAGATTATTAATTAGTATTATTTTACTTTATTTTTTATTTTTATTTTAGAGTATAATTTATAGTGAGCTGTTAGCTGTTGAGTTACATCAGTAGAGCATATGCAAATAAAAATCAGCTGATTACTGGGTTGATGATCGAATCAAAGAAAATTTGTTAAAGTAATATAATAAAATATAAACCGACGCTGCTATATACACCGACCCATTCCGGAGAGGGTTTTCCCAGGTTTAACCCACTGGGTTTGCCTATGGGTTTTCCCCTCTCCACGGGCATTACCCCCGGCGAATGCGGAATGGGACGGGTAAAAAACAAAAAGAATTGGAAGTATAAATAAAGGTGTGGGGAATATATTAAAATCGTAAAAATGAACGTGGAAGCCACCAATTTTTATAATAAAATATAATAAATAATACAATGAATCATAATATATGATAATACAATTAAATTTTATGAATTAAATATTTTAATTAAATTCGTTGATTTAAACAGACCGCTAAAATTTATTGCGTGGTTGCCATTTGTATTACTGGCCAGTACTGTCAGCAATTTCGGAACAGACCCATGAATGAAGTTATTAAAAAATTAATATTTTCAGCAATATGAAATCCATAAAATATATAAAAAATAAAATAGTTTAAGTCAATCCTTAACGATATGTGTATCGTTCCTGTTTTTAAAATACAAATAAAAATGAAAATTCTAATTTATATTTTCTTAATTATAGTAATTATATCATTCTTTCAAACAAAAGATTTTTAATTTTATTTTGCAGAGAAACTGTTTATTCTAAGCGTGATTCAATTTGAATTTTGAAATTAAATAAATAAACTTTTAAAAATAGTACATTTTAGGCAATTATTATACTATATTTATGAAAAAAATTTTTAAGCTATCAATCTAGAAATATTTTATATACTAAATTATATTATCGAAATTGTATTACTTATCGGTTTTTTTTAGTATTTATTTTTAAATATTCGGAAATATTTTAAATCTTATTTTAAATTTACCAAATTACTTGCCAGGCTCATAGATAAATATTTTATGATATTGTTATAAGCTAAAAAGTTCATGACATCTGTACTTTCTAAATTTATTGCTTAATATACTATTTTATAGTACAATTTTTAAAAAGAGAATTCAGAAGTAAAAGGCATAGAATTGTTAACATGTTCTAATTTGAAATATACAATAAAAAATGAATAGAGCGGTACTTCGCACTCTCGACAACTTCACACAAAAGGGATTTTTGTGAGCGGAAGTTAGTGATGATTATACTAATAATTTTATTTAAAAAATCAAATTACAACTAAATAATTATAATTTAATTATTTTATCAATGATTTTTATTATTAAATTCTGAATCGATAATTTTATTTAAGCATATTGTAGTAAATCAAATCTCGTTTTTCGCCAATCATATGATTCTATTCAATGCATCAATCACGTTCTTAGTATAAAATGTTTCACAACATCCGGCCATCGTTTTTTTAAAAGAGGATCTAATTTCTTAGTGAATTTCCACTTTTTGTAAGCTTGAAGTCTTAATCTTTTGACTTTTTCACAGTCAGAGTCCCACCATGGGGCTGGATTATGGTGCTTCTTACGTTTGGGTTTATCATCATACCGAATTTTTGCTTCGCCGTTTGCATTAATAATCGCTGATTCTAAAGTGTTGATAAAATACTCATATTTATCACTGGGTGATAAATACTTATATTCTTCAGTAATAAAATTATCGTATAACTTGATAAGATTGTCTGAAAAAAGTGACCAGTTGGTACGCACAGTTTTAAGTTTAAAAGTTTTTTTGATAAAAGTAGTGTTACTAGATTCGAAATTAACAAAGATAGGAAAATGGTCGGAGCCTAGTGTCTCCTCGCAGACCCTATAGGCAATCTTATCGGCAATGTTGATGCTAGAGAAAATTAAATCTAAGTTAGATTGATAATTGAGACGCTCATTAACATATGTTTTTGTATCACTATTATGCAAAAATAAGTTGTGATCTTGTAAAGAGGTTTCTAGCCTTTCCCCGTTTAAGTCGGTAATATCACAATTCCACATATTGTTATGAGCGTTAAAATCACCAATGAAAAGGCATCGTTTGCTATTGAGCGTGTTTTGCAACAGATTGTCCCACAGGCTCTGCGATAGAGAGAGACCAGGCGATCTATAACAAATGATTAAATCTAAGCTTGGCACAATACTAGTTAAGCGCACGCCACACACTTCTACACTTTCATGACACGACTTGACATTATCCAAATTAATATATGAGATGTTTTTGCGTATGAGTAGTAGAAGGCCCCCTCCTTTGCCGTTGTCTCTATCTTTTCTGTAAGAAAAGAAGCCTGGAAAGCTGAAGTAATTCTTAGGTGTAAGCCAGGTTTCCACACATGCGAATATGTCGAGTTGAGGAAGTATCGATGAGAGTTCGTTGAATTTTGGAACGACACTGCGCGCGTTCCAAAACATTATTCTGAGATTTTTATTTTTATTTTCCATAACTGTAGAATCATTATTAGTCTCCATCTTGGGAGCTAACATCATCAAGCTGTGAGTCATTGTTGTCATTTGCTTGTAATCTTTTAACAATCCTAAGCATGCGACTTTTCAAATTTCGATCTATAATATGGTTATAAATATTATTAAGCATATCCATCAAAGCTGTAACATCACTTACATGCTGTACTGCTAGGCCAGGAATATTAGTATGACCATATGATTCGTACAAAAATTTGACAAATTCTGTATAATTTAAAGGAAACTTATTATTGTTATTCTCAATATATTCTTTAGCAGGCAAAACTTGTTCTGCGACCTCATTCTCCGTAGTTTCAAGCCTGGGCTTTTTCCTGGTTGTTTCTTTATTCTTTTTATGTAGCTTGTAGGCGTTGTCATTATTAGAGTCTTTGTTAGTATTATGTACCGTGTTTTCTGTAGAGATTGAAGAATTTGAAGCAGACGATATAGACAGAGGTCTTTTAAAATTAGAGTCGGTATTATTCACAGTATTATTTTCATGCAAAGGTATATCTTTGTTTTGTATATGTAAATTTCGTAACTCAGTCGAGGTGTTGTTATTAGAGAGTGTTACATTGTCATTAGAAGAGTTCCCTTTTACATTATCATTGTTTATGCTAGTCTCTGTTTCCTTTACTTGCTCATCATTATTTTGTTTAGGTAATTCCGGGAAGTTTGCTGTGTACATGCTATCCTTATTGCTCACTATATTTTCATTGCTTTGACTCAGTAAATTTGATGGACATTGCTTAGCTATGTTACGTCACAACGTATCTTTTATATTACTTTTTAATTTACAATTTTTAAAATATCTTTTCATTAATATGACATTGATGAACTAATTAAACGGTTATCGAACAATAAAAGAATGTGTTAACCTAAGCAGTAAAGAAAACTTTAAGTTGATATTAAGCAACAAAATTCGTTGTTTCAAAATTACTAAGTCATAAAACAAGCAAGATCCACTTATTTTATAATGAAATCATGTCAAGATAAATCTTATAAAAGCCAACTGCAATTAACGAGAGGGGGCACTACCCCAGGATCATCGTTGGTACCAAGTCGTAAATCCTGTAGTTCAAATTCAAATTCAAATTCAAATTCAAATTCTAATAAAGTTATTGTATTCAATATTTAATTATTTTTACAAGTGTCAATAAATATCTTAAAAGTTTCTTATATTCGACTCGAGTCTTATTTTTAATCGTGCCTATATCTATTCTTTGTTTGTCTGTATCCAGCCTTCATCTACTTGAATCAAGCAAGGTAAGAATATTCAATTTATATATTCTCTATTCAAGTACTCTAAATAAATATCCTGCAATATATTTCAATTTGTGAGAAACGATTTACTCAATTAAATATTGGTGGAGTTCAATTCACCACTAGATTATACATATATTTATCTTTCATAATTATAATTTAATAATAAATTCAATTATTTCAAATTAATTCAAATTCATATTTAAAATCATACAAAAATATTCAACATAATCAAATTATACACTTTTATTTAGTCCTGGTGAAAGCCAGGACTTAACATTTTGGTTCCGGTACGAATTAGTTTGACCGTAACATTTTGGTTCCGGTACAAACTTTTTAATTGAGGAATCGTATTGAATATATTGAGGGATCATTAGAGAAAATTCTCTATATATATATATATATATATATATATATACGAAGTGCATAAAAATATATATGAAGGACCAATTATAAATACAGTGTTTAAAAGTGAATTACGAAAACGCAAAAGTGCGTCAAATAAAATATTATATTCCCACGGGCACAATAAATATTATACGCAAAAGTGCGTCAAATAAAATATTATATTTCCAAGGGCACAATAAATATTATACGCAAAATAGCGTCCATTGAATAAATTATTTATACGCGAAGTGCAATATTTAAAGCGAATAGCGTCATTAAAAATAAACACAAAGTGTGTCATTAAATATTAATAGTGTTATCTAAAACAAATAAATATATATACGCGAAGTGCATTATTAGCGAATTGCGTCAATTAATAAAAATATATATATTGTATTTAAATACATATATCATACGCATAGTGCGTAATTAAAATATACAATCGTGAAGTGCGCGATTAAAGATTATTTTCAATTAAAATAATTGAATGAATAAGTTCATACATTCTTAATAATTGTAAAACATTTTTTTTTTCATTTCAATTATATTAAAAAGTTTCTTGCATTGCATTTATAATATCAGTAATCTGATACATTAACAATTCATTAAAATCGTGAAAATAACATAATTTTCAATACATAGTTTTGAAAGTGAAATACGTTTCAGTGAATAAAAGAAAACCTGACTCAACATTAAATATTGGAAGTCAGAACAAAACGGCATTTAAAAAAATAGACGCTGGTAATCAAATAACTGTAAAGAGTATCGAACTCATAAAAATTTTGACTCAGCAAAATTACCGTGTGATGTACTCGCGGGTATTTTCAACAACATTAGGTCAAAGAAAGAAAAGAATTTAAAGCAAAAGTCAGCATTTTTATCTAGTTTTAAAGTAGGTCAGTGTCAAAGAAATTTTAAATGCATTATTTTTGGTTAACAAACGATATTTAAAAATATAATCATTAATATTTATAAAATAATATTTCTTATTTTCGTGTTATGTGATCTTTATTGGAAAATAAATAATGAATATTACAAATGAGTAGAATAAATTTTAAAGAGCTATCGGATAATTTAAAAGAAGGGAAAACACAGTGTTTATTATCATACTCTAAATTAGAATTATTTGAAATTTGTCGAAAATTTAAAATATCTACTAAAGAGAACGAAAATATTAATGCTATTCGCGATAGAATCAGAAAATATAGTAAACAAGCAGTTTTAAGAGAGAAAGAAAAAGAGGAAAAACGTATCTACGAAAATATCGATCCATTTCGCAAAAGTACAAAAGTTGCACGTTCTCCAAATAAAACTTTAGACACAACAATTGAAAATAATACATCAAATTTGACGAATATTTCACAAGAAACAATCGAAAATAACACCGCAGATCTAACAGAGGACATAGATATTCCACAAGAAACAAATAAAAATAATAGTCCAAATACAAGCTGTACAGATATTTTAAACAAACAGAATACACCATTAAGTAAATCTACAGGAACAATTCCAAAAATAATTTCCAAAAGTACTAAAACAACACAAAAAAATAATCTACAAGACAGTTTTTTAGACAAATATACTTTAACGAGAGACGTGACGATTTATTCTGAAAATAATACAACAGCAGACGGAATATTTAACGATACAGAAAATTTATCTATCAAACAAGAAAGTTATCAAGATATAGACGAAGAGAATATTCTTGTGGGTAATAATAACAATTCGATTGTTGAAATTGGAAACTTACTAGATAACACAAACATGGCAAATACATCAGGATACTCACTGAAGGAAATTTCAAGATTAGTACCTGAATTTGATGGAAAAAATTTACCTTTAGAAGATTATATAGAAAAATTAGAAATCGCAAAAGATATGTTAAGTGAAGAAGAACAATCGAAATTTATGAACTATTTAAGATTTAAGGTATCAGGAACAATTCGTACTGCTATAAAGGGTAGTAGAATTGAAACTATAGAAGAATTTATTAAATTCATAAAAAAATTATATCCAGAGATTGATAATTTACACTCTTTATATGCAAAATTAGAACGAATTCAACAAGCAAAGCATGAACCAGTGGTCGATTACATAGAAAGAATAACAAAATTAAGTACAAAAATTACAGATAAAAAGAAAAATGAAAACGGCATAACAAGAGATGCTTTACAACGTTTTAATGATGAACTGGGTGCAAATACATTAAAATATTTTAAAGAAGGCTTAAATAGTGAAATTAGATATGAATTAGGAGAAGTCCAGGATTTTTCACAAGCAACTGAAAAAGCAATAAAAATAGAAAAAAATTTGGAAAAATATAAAGATATTAGAACACAATCGGATCAAAATACAAAAAAAATTATGGTTAGTGATATCTTTGAAAAATCACCGAAACAAATAACATGCTGCCAAATATGTAAAGATATAGGTCATGAGGCGTTATGTTGCAATATTGCAAGTTGTGTATATTGTAAAGAACCAACTCACTCGTCATATCAGTGCACTAATACAAAAGATAAAATAAAATTAATATGCAAATTTTGTAATCAACTAGGACATTCAAGAGGTATGTGTACACTTTTAGATGGCAATGAACAATATTGTCAATACTGCCAAGAAAATACTCATCAAGTGAGTCGTTGTCCGATTATAAAAAATATGAATTATGCTGGAAATGCAAAAAGAACGGACACAATGCTGAATTATGTAATCAAATTGAAGAAAAGATTAATATACCCACACAAACTTGTGACATTTGTAATCAGAAACACAGCACTACAAATTGCGAAAAATTTAAGATATTTGTAAATCAAATTAAATCAGATGATCAAATAAGATGTCAATTATGTGACAGATGGGGTCACTCAGGTAGAGACTGCAGAAATAATTATAATGGAAATAATCGATATAATAATGAATATGGACAAAGAGGTCAACATAAATTTTGTAGATACTGTAAAACTAAAGGACATAATATAGAGCAATGCAGGAAACGAGATTATCAAAATAAAAAAACTCAAAACAATAATCAAAATATACAATGTCCATATTGTAAAAAATTAGGACACTCACTTGATACATGTTTTACAATTAAAAATTTAGAAAGAAAGCAAGAAAAATTTTGCACATTATGCAAAAAAACAAATCATACGAATGAACAATGTCAATCGAAAATACTTGAATTAAATAATACACAGGGAAACGCTTAAACTCATCTTGGAGAGAGCGAACAAGAGGAGTTACAAAACAAAAGTCGCTCAATAATTATGAAGACATTCAATATTTTGCAAGAGAACACGAAATTGATTATGAATTGGAAACATGTGACACATTTGAAAATATGGATATAAATAATTTAAGTGTTACATTAAACTGTAGTGTAGAGAAAGAAATGTTATACGATACGATAGAATTTAAACCACAGGTGAAAAATGACTCAAAATTAGTAATAATACATGAAAACAAATCCAAAAATATAAACAATATAAATAAAGAAACTGAAATAAGTTATTCTGAAAATGATATAGATAAAAATATACCAATTTACGTATTTAAACTAGGGGATACACTACAATTTATTGAAATAAAAAATCCATTTACAGACGAAGTATGTAAATTATTAATAGATACAGGTGCTCAACTTAATATAATAAAAGAAAAATTAGTACCACCTAATTCTATTAATGATAATATTAAAATATATTTATCAGGAATTTCAAATACACCTATGAAAACATGTGGTATAGTTAATTTTCCTATAAACAAATTACAAACAAATTTTCATGTAGCGTCGGAAAGTTTTTCGATACCCTATGACGGAATATTAGGTATAAATGTTTTAAAAGTAAATAAATTAAGATTGGATAAAGGATATTTAGAAATAAATGGGAAAAAATATTACATTCAAACAGACTATAAAGATGAGCAAAATTCAAGTTTAAATTTATGTATACAAAACAACGAAAGAAATGACGCAGCAGTTACTAACATATTTCAATTATTGAATTATATTATGCCTATGCAAGATACTAAATATATAGCTTCGATTACACAATTTTTACAAGATAAAAATGAAAACATAGAAAATCTTATGAAAGATATTAACTGTATTTTAGAAAAAATCAATTTAAAGATGAACAAGATATAGATTATTATAAATTCCTTTTAAAATTACAAGATAATATAAATTTTAATATTGAAAATAAAGATAAACAATTTCTCACTTATTTTATTGAAGGAGATATTACAACATTAAATATGCAAGAAGAAGAATCTGAAGAAACTACAACACATGAAAAAATAAATCATATGTATGAAGAAAATATCGATCGTAAAGAAAAATTATTAAATAAAATAATTTTAAATCATTTAACCGAAGAAAATAAACAAAGTATAAAGGATCTAATTATACAAAATGAAGATATATTTTGGCTTGAAGGAGAAAAAATGGGAAAATGTAATTTAGAATATCATGAAATAAATTTAACAGATAATAGACCAATATACGTTAAACAATTCCCATTACCATACAAATCAAAAGAAATCGCTATAGAAGAAACACAGAAATTAATAAACAATGATTTAATAAGACCTTCTAAAAGTGCTTACAATGCACCAGCATTTGTTGTAAAAAAAACCTGGTATTGATGGAAAACCAAGATGGCGTTTAGTCATAGATTATAGAAAATTAAATGAAAAAACCATACCTGACCCATACTTAATACCATCTATAACAGAAATCTTCGATGATTTAGGTGGAAATAAATACTTTACAACTGTAGATATGGTTTCGGCCTTTCATTGGGTACCAATGAGAGAATCTGATATTCATAAAACAGCTTTTAGTGTACATCCCTTAGGAAGATTTGAATTTAAGGTTTTACCTTTTGGTTTAACAAATTCTCCACGGACATTTATGAGAGTTGCCAATAATGCTCTTGGCGAACTTATAAGTAAAAGAATATGTCATGTGTACATTGATGACATAATAATAACTGCTAAATCAAAAAAAGAACATAATATCAAATTTAATTTAGTAGCCTCAAAATTAAGAGAAGCAGGACTAAAGTTAGAACCTAAAAAGTGTGAATTTATGAAAGAAGAAGTTATATTTTTGGGACATATAATAAGTGAAAATGGCATAAAAGCCGATCCTAAAAAAGTTGAAGCGGTAAAATTATTCCCAATTCCAAAAACAGTTAAGAATATAAGAGAATTTTTAGGATTGGCAGGATATTATAGGAGATTCATTAATGATTTTGCAAAAATAACAAAACCATTAACACAGTTATTACAAAAAGAAGTAAAATTTATATGGGACCCTGGAAAGCAAGAAGCTTTCGATAAACTTAAAGAAACATTATGCTCTGCCCCATTATTACAATTTCCTCAACTAGATAAACCTTTTATAATAACAACTGATGCATCAGGATATGCATTAGGGGCTATATTATCACAGGGAGTAATTGGAGAAGATAAGCCGATAGCATATGCATCAAGGGTCTTGAAAGGACCAGAATTAAAATATCACACATATGAAAAAGAAGCACTAGGTATATTATTTGGCATAGAAACATTCAAAAATTATATCTATGGAAATAAATTTACAATAGTAACGGACCATAAGCCATTACTTTCATTTAGATCAGCAGATAAAAATAATAGAGTTCAAAGATGGCGACTCAAATTAGCAGAATATGATTTTAACATAATATATAAAAAGGAAAAATGAATGTAAATAGTGATGCTTTATCAAGAAATCCCATAGATACAGTAGAAATAAACGTCGTAACGAGAGCACAAAAAGCTAAAGAGAACGAAAGCAATAATAAAGCAACACCTTTACCAACAAATGAAATGAAAATACAGAAATTAAATGAAGAACGTACACGTATAAAAAAGAAACGAGGTCGTCCAAAAAAAATAATTAAAACAATAACAAATCAAGACGTCAAGACTGACGAAAATATTATACAACAAGATACGTGTACAAACAAATCGAATACAATAATATATTCGAAAAATTCTATAGAACATAGAAAAGATAATATTATTCATTTAATTACAACAGAAAAAAAAGCCATTAGACGAATTAACAGATAGATATCTCGTACAAAATAATATAAAAATAAATAATGAATTAAAAGACAATGAAATCGAAATAATAAATTTTAAAAAAAGAAAAATTTTTATTATGTGCTTAAATATTAAAGAATCATTTATTTTAATAAAAGAAAAATTAATAAATAATTTTAATGTATTAAAAATCTGTTAATTAAAAATAAATGTAATATGTTCAGCATTTCAAAGAATATTAAAATTGTAAACATAAATTGGAACGAAATTGAAGAAATTTTATATGATATTTTTAAAGATACAGATATTAAAATTATTATTTGTTTAAATAATACAGAATATGTGAAAATTGATAACAGAGAAAAAAATTTTGATTTATATCATTCTTCAAGTATAGGAGGTCATTCAGGAGTTAATAGAACTTATAATAGAATTAAAAATAAATACTTTTGGGAAAATTTAAAAACCGATATACAAAATCGAATAAAAAATTGCGAAACATGTCAAAAAAATAAATTAAAAAGAATTAAAACTAAACAACCAATGATCATAACAGATACCCCAGAAAAAACATTCGATAAAATTTCTTTAGATATAGTAGGACCTTTAAATATAACTAAAAATAATAATAAATATATACTAACAATGCAAGATCATTTATCGAAATTTGTAATAGCTGTTGCACTTAAAGATCAAACTGCAGAGTCTATAGCTGAAGCATTCATAAAAAATTCATTTGCATTTTCGGTTCACCAAAAATAGTTCTTACCGACAAGGGTGCAAATTTTACAGGTAAATTAATAAAAGCGATTTCAAAAAGATTTAAATTTAAAAAAATTGAGACAACCGCATTTCACCCACAATCTAACGGCGCGTTAGAAAGGGCTCATCATCCCTTATGCGAATATTTGAAAAATTTCGCAGATAAGAAAAATCGAATGGGATAATTGGCTTGAACTTGCACAATTTAATTATAATACAAGTGTTCATTCAAGTCATAAATTCACACCACATGAATTAGTTTTCGCCTACCCAGCTAGATTACCATCTAGCGAACCTTTGAAACAATCAGAAAAATTACCAACTTTTAATGATTATATAGAAAAGTTATTAACAAACATGAAAGATATTGCAAAAATAGCTCGAGAAAATTTAATATCATCAAAGGAAAAATCTAAACTATACTATGACAGATCTATAAATCCTGTACATTTTAACATTGGCGATGAAGTCTGGTTTATAAAAGAACCAAAGCCAGGAAAATTAGAGAAAAATCATAATTTGGGACCCTTTGAGGTATTAAAAATTCACGAAAATAGCAATATCACTATAAATTATAAGGGTGGTCCAAAACTAGTTCATGCTAATAAATTAATTTTGCATAAACGTAAAAATTAATATTATTTTCTATTTTCAGAACTTTTCATCCTCTATATAAACATAAGAAAAATGCTGTTTATCATATTTATCTTCTTATCTCTTATCAAGAGTAATTCTGCAATCATCGGTTTCAACTGTGAATCTACAGATCCAATTATTAATACATACTCTTTACTAGATACGGGCGAATGTGATTTTCAACAAGAAAATGTTACTATAAGTAATACAACAATAGAATTACTACAAATTGCAGAATTTAAATCTATAAAAATTATGCAGTGTAAAATAGAAATACAGAGAACAGTATTTCACTGTGGAATGTTCAGCCATTTGGGTACTACAGCTCATGCCTTACAAGAGTATCTTTACGAAATCAGCCATGAAAAATGCAAATTTATACATGAAACAGGAATATTTAAATATGATAATATTCATACAATAGCAGATTTAAAAATAAATTCAACAAGATCTGTAGGAATGGATTTCGCTGGTTCAGTTAAGGATAAAACATGCAAAGGAGCATCTTACACGGATAATTTTGGTTCCTGGGATAACGTACTCGTCCAAGGCCTCATAAGAATAACTCTACTAGAAGAATATGCTCAAGTAAGTTTAAAAAACAATAAATTACGATTAAACTCAGGAACCATATGTAAATTTACGGATGAACACTGCATCGATTCACAAGCAGGCTATACTTTTTGGGAACATTTACCTGCAGAGGAGGGTTTTAAAACAGAATACGAAACCTTATATAGAGGCCCCACAAAAATAATAAATTCAGCCAATCAAAATCGTATTTATACTGTAAATTCTATTGAGACAACATTTTCATTATCAGCGTTAAATAATATTAACATTTGTAATAGGATATTAACAAAAACTGAACATCCTAAATTATTTATCTTAGACCTTTCATATAATAAATTATTATTTGACAATAATGAAATGAAGAAAGAAGTAACGAACTTAGATATATTTACTTACGTGAATTCTAAATTTGTATATATAGAAAAACATTTTAGGGCTGATCTTAAAGATTTATACTTTAATATCTTAAAAGAAAAATGTGAAATTGAGAAAAAAATAATACGCGAATCTCTATCCCTTGCATCCATAGCTCCCGATGAATTTGCCTATAATATCATGCAAAAACCTGGGTATATAGCTAAACTTGCTGGAGAAGTAGTACATGTGATAAAATGTACACCAGTAGAAGTACAATTAAAACACACAAACAAGTGTTATATTCAACTTCCTGTAACAACAAAAAAATGAGACATGGTTTTTAACACCGAAAACACATATTTTATTGAAATCAGGTTCTGAAATAAATTGTAATTCAATCATTCCACAATATTATAAAATTGGGGAAGATTGGATAAACCTTTACCAAAACCAAGGACAACGAAAAATATTGTAAAAATTTTAAGACCAAATACTCAAACTTCATGGATGCCTAAAAAAATAACATCACTGGCAACTAGTGGCATTTATTCTCAAGAAGACTTACAGGAATTACAACAACATATAATGTTTCCTTTCGAAAAAGCAGCTTTATTAAATGCTATAGCGAGAGGAATTCAGGGTGAAGAAAATTCAAGAGGAGATTTATTAAGTAATTTACTAACAGAAAATACTTTATCAAATATAGCAGAAAACACCTGGAAAAAATTCATAAATAAACTGACAACATTTGGGTCAATAAGTTCAGCTATAATAATGATTTTAATCATTCTTCATATAATTAAATTAATTATGGATACTATTATAAGAGGATATACTCTTCATACAATATATGGCTGGTCCATACATTTATTAGGAGCCATTTTTAGCTCCATTACGCATTTAATAATTATATTAAATAATAATCAAATGAAAAAAATACCAAGATATGAAGAAATAGAATTAAAGGAAGTGAAAATAGAAAAGCCAGTTATATCAGAACCCATGGTTTTACAATCTACTTTGCCTCGACCAACGCCTCCACCTTTACCAAGTAAATCACCCTATATAACACTACCTTCCACAAGTACATCTACTCCTTCTAAACCAACATCTCAAGAACAAAAAGAGATTCGATTATTCAGTATTAGTCGTAATTAGTTTAAAAAAAAAAATATATATATATATATAATAATAAATTTCATAATTTAAAAAAATATAAAATCAGCCCATAAATGTCGTTCTATTAAATAAGCATTATCATATATATAATCAAATACATATAAATATAGCTGATAATAATTATTTGTTAGTTATATAAA
The DNA here is from genome assembly GCA_017163975.1 of Anastatus disparis. NCBI lineage: Eukaryota > Metazoa > Arthropoda > Insecta > Hymenoptera > Eupelmidae > Anastatus > Anastatus disparis. Next base: position 457,120 of record JAFFSR010000057.1, on the reverse strand, counting down.
AACAATTAATAAAAACTTTTAATTATGATTCGAAATAGATTACATATACATAATATTCAAATATAATAAAAATTATGCATATTTCATTGTGTTGTGTTACATAAAAGAATGAATGACACTATGCGCGTGTGTCATTCACCTAAACGTGTAAATATCAAATGACATCGTAAGCATATTTGATCTAACAATAAAAAAAAACAACACATGATGGATACACATCTATAGTAAAGCGATTATAAATTTTATTTTATTTATTTTTCTGCGTGTCATTGATTTATATACTTTAGTAAGCACATATTTCATTTAGATTTTTAGATATTATCCATCGAAATCTTAACCTTCTACGAATACATATAAAAAAGATAAGGTGGAAACTAAGATAATAAAAAATTCTTTTTTGTTAATTATCCTTCAAGTTGCATTATTTAGCATATTATTGTTTAAGAAGTAATCTAACAAAAAAATGTAGAGTAATGTTATAATTTTATAAGAGATGACTCTTTTACGAAACTAGAATTTAAAAATTTGATACTTTAAGTTTATTAAGCGGTCATTTTTGCGTTCATTGTAAAACAATCCTTTTGTTTTATTTACTGAATCGTTTCCGATTCAACTTTGTGTGGGAAGGGTGAATGACACTAATTATATGTCATTCATATATGTTCAAGTTTTATAAAGCATAGCATATTTCAGAAGTATATTTTTTTAAAATTAAACAAAAAAACAAAAGGATCGTTACAATTAAAATTATACAAATAATTTAAGTAAAAAGTTTATAATTTATCAGGTAACTTATCATTAAAAAAATAATTATTTAAAAAATATTTAATACACTTATTATTTTATTTTTTGCAATATAAATATTTTTACGATTCATCAAATTTGAAATGAATGATAATAAAAAAATCTGAATTTAACATTAATATTACAATCTATGAAACTTGTAAATTTTGCTCTTTATATCATTATTAAACAGTGAAAGGTTAAGAAATGTAAAGAAAAAGAAAAAAAAAAAAAAAAACAAACAAACAATTTATATTTATATATATGTAATGATTTATGTAACGAGTCAAAAGAAAATCTAAATTGCACATCTACATGTCATTCACCTATATTTTGTAAGACATATCGAATATTGTCATTTTCTCTTGCTGAATTGCATTAGCAATATGTTATTCACCTTTTGTAAAACACACCAAAATCATTGTAAAATACATTTTACTACTTATCATGATGGTTTATGTACAATCTTTGAGCCCCAAGGTGTACGAAATAAAACGTACCCTTGTGTATTAGTATTTATTTAAATATAAAATATGTAAATTTATCAATTAAGCTTGTAATAATTATCTGTAAATTGTTCGATAACTGTTTTGTTTTCCTTTTTCTTTCGATTGCCTATCCTTCCGATATGCAATCTCTTGAGCCCCAAGGTGTTACGTCACAACGTATCTTTTATATTACTTTTTAATTTACAATTTTTAAAATATCTTTTCATTAATATGACATTGATGAACTAATTAAACGGTTATCGAACAATAAAAGAATGTGTTAACCTAAGCAGTAAAGAAAACTTTAAGTTGATATTAAGCAACAAAATTCGTTGTTTCAAAATTACTAAGTCATAAAACAAGCAAGATCCACTTATTTTATAATGAAATCATGTCAAGATAAATCTTATAAAAGCCAACTGCAATTAACGAGAGGGGGCACTACCCCAGGATCATCGTTGGTACCAAGTCGTAAATCCTGTAGTTCAAATTCAAATTCAAATTCAAATTCAAATTCTAATAAAGTTATTGTATTCAATATTTAATTATTTTTACAAGTGTCAATAAATATCTTAAAAGTTTCTTATATTCGACTCGAGTCTTATTTTTAATCGTGCCTATATCTATTCTTTGTTTGTCTGTATCCAGCCTTCATCTACTTGAATCAAGCAAGGTAAGAATATTCAATTTATATATTCTCTATTCAAGTACTCTAAATAAATATCCTGCAATATATTTCAATTTGTGAGAAACGATTTACTCAATTAAATATTGGTGGAGTTCAATTCACCACTAGATTATACATATATTTATCTTTCATAATTATAATTTAATAATAAATTCAATTATTTCAAATTAATTCAAATTCATATTTAAAATCATACAAAAATATTCAACATAATCAAATTATACACTTTTATTTAGTCCTGGTGAAAGCCAGGACTTAACAGCTACATGCCCTGTCTGCTTGCATACAAAGCACTTCATGGTGTCTGTGGAAACGAAAATTCTAAAAGCAGTATCTTGATAATTTATTAAGATTGATTCCGGTAATAATGAGATGCTGTCAGGATGTATATAAACTTGACGACGAAAACCCACAATATGAGCACACCCTGGGACTGAAACTCCTGTCCTCATAGACGTGACTTTAGATTCCAACTTTATTTGATGGTCAGTCAAGGATTTTTCTAATATTTCATGAGGAATCGAGGGTCTAACATTAGATAGAATTATACGTTTAGTACGCGCTACTAGTGGTCTGAAATGTAATACGTTGTTATCTATGATTATACTTTTTCGTGCGTCTACAAGTTCATCAGCAATTTTCTTAGAAGTAAAGTATATACATAGCCTGTTATTAGAAATTCTTGAGATGGCTACAATTTCTTCAGATTTAACTAGAGTTAGCATTTGCAGTATGTAGTCGTCTAGGGTAGAGTTTTCAAATGAGTCAAGAACAACCGCTTGCTCATCCTTAGGAAAACTTTCAGTATTCACAACATTAGAATAACTTTTGTTTGAACTAGGTGCACTTTGATCGGTCATGTTGTTGACAGAATGGTCTCCTCCATGAGGAGCCATTTTCAGCTGCCACCGTGACTAAATTATTTTGCTACAGTAAGAGTTCTATAATAATTAATACACTGCTAAGCGAAATCACAAAGATCAATGTTTACACGCGAACTGTGACAGAGCGGCAAACAAACACGTCCGAATTCGACGAGAGCCGACGTAAGACCCAAATGAATATTATCATCTGTGTGATCTACCCCTTTATACGTTGCATAATCAATACTATAATAAGTTATTGTTTGATTGTTAATTAATTTTAATATTTTATTATTTAAAATGTTTACTTCTTCATTATTTGTACTTAAAATAACATTTTTAGAAAAACAAGAAATTTCATTAATGTTTTTATAAATTTTATTACAAACGTTATTAGTTTTCCATTCTTTTGGAATAATGAATGGATTAACTTTTTCTTCTCCGATATTTAATAAAAATAAAGAAAAATTGTCGTCATTAGATCTTACGTTTTTTTTTAATTTAAAAATATGAAATAAATGCCAAAGATTTGAATACTTTATAGTCTCTTCAATAATAGTATTTCTTCTTCTATATTTTAATACTGGCAGAATTTTTCTAAAATCTCCACCTAAAATCATTATTTTTCCACCAAAACTTTTATCATTACGACGAACATCCTTTAATGTTTTGTCTACAATTTCTAAAGCTTTTTTGGGAGTCATTGATGCTTCGTCCCATATAATTATATCTGTTTGTCTTAATTTTTTTTTATCTGAATCAAATTTTAAAAATGCACTTTCAATGTTATTTAAATCTAATGGTAATCTGAAAGTTCTATGACTCGTTAAACCTTCAAGTAATAAAATTGAAGCTATACCTGTCCAAACCATGGATAAAAAAATTTTTTTTTACATTTATATAATAATATATTAATGTTTTGTATAAAAAGGTTTTTCCAGAACCTCCCGGTCCATCCATGAAAAATATTTTTTGTTTATTATTTATTATTTGTTCAAAAGATATCAAATAAGAATTATAATAAAATAATTCTTTTGAATTTTTAAAAACGTAAATAAGTATTATGATATATCGGTCATTATATTAAAATTTTAAAAGTTTTTAAGACACTAGTTATTTAAAACATTTTTTAAAATTTTTAATATATTACAAAATACAGTGAAACATATACAAAAACTATAACATAAAATAATATATTATATAAAAAGTGATTTTTAGAGCTACTGGCGAAGGTTTTCACTAAAAAAAAAACCACAACGCGCCGTTAGCGATACCGCTACATAATAAACCTATCTTCTATATATTCATTCAATATATTTATAGATTTATTGTTAATTTGAATGTTAACTTTTAAAATAATAAAATTTGAATGTTAATTTTTAAAATAATACAAAAATGATTTATTATAAACATATAACAAAGGTTTAAAGTGTAAGGTGGTGTGGAAACTCGTTTAGTTCATAAGGTATAAACAATCATAATTAAGATTAAAGTTATCAATTTTTTTTTTTTCAGATATATCATGTGATTTATAAATATGATTAATTTTTCTTCATGTAAATGTTTTAACGATAAGTTTTAATTTATTGATTAATAATATTAAGATACATAACAAATTTTTTTTTAATCTATTAATAATTTTATATAATATTAATGTATAAATATTAAAGTATTCTACAATAAAATTTTAGTATTAAAAATATAATTTCGTTTTTCGTTAGATGTACCACATTATATTAATTAGCATATAATAAGGAATAAAAGTTATAAGCTGTTATATCATTATACGAGTGGGGGGGCATGTGGGGGGACTGCGGGGGCGAGAGGGGGCGTGGGAGGATATAGTCGGAGTGAGTGGTTATAAAATATCGTAGAATTTCAAACAATTTTACGTTATTTTGTGGGGGTCCTTAAAAAACATTGTGGGGGGGGGGGAGCTGCTGAGGCTGAATTTTTCAATATAACTATATAATATAGGAAGATATATATGGGATATTTCATGTCAATTCGCATGCATGCACACAGACTTTAATAAACATGGGATCTTTCACGTCAATTGGAACGCACGCACATATAGGTTGATATATATGGGACATTTTATGCTAATGCGCACGCACGCACACACAGGATTATATATATGAGACATTTCATGTTAACTCATACGTACTCATAATTACAGGCTTATATATATATATATATATATTTATGTCCTCGTAGGCCGTATTCGTGTCAGTATGTAAAGAGCATGCTAAATTTGTATTGGCATCGCATATGTCTCAGACGCGCCCCTCGACTCTTTACAAGCTTTATATGTCCTCCTGAGACATATTGAGACTCAATATGTCTCAGGAGAAATCAATATGACATCACCGATCCTACTATGTTTCGTTCAATATGTCAAAGAGCAATCACATTGAACGTAGGTTAGTGAAAAAAAAAATGACTCGCGCTTCGACAGCAGCTATACTCATAACAAAATGTCAATCTAAGAAACAAAAGAAAAAATCAATAGAATTAAAATTTAATTTTAAAATTATTGGAAAAAACATTAATAATTTCAACTAATAAGTTATAGTTCCTCATACGGCCCACTTCGGACATAAAATCATCTATGTCCTTTGGCCGTTTATTCAGGTGGAATCTGAATCTCAAACAATGTTTGCCGCTTGAGCAGAAATCTACCAATATATACTAACATTGTTCTCGATTCATATTCCACCTGAATACGGCCAAAGGACATATATAACTAATATGGACATTTCATGACAATTTTCACACACCTATCCGAGTTTCTTTAGGTTTACATACATGGGACGTCTCATGTCAATTTGCATTCATGCACACACACGTTTATATACATATGCTTTTTTATGTCAACTCATGTACGACCTTACAGACAGGTTTTTGCATATATATGGACTATTCTATATCAACTTGCTCACGTTTATCCGCATTTTTTTTGTCTATATATATATATATATATATATATATATATATATATATATATATCTTCCTATATTATATAGACGTAAGCCTCAAAAAATAGCATTCTTGCGTCCTCCTCCCTCCTCCCCCAGCCTCCCCCTCCTCGACCCGCCTCTGACATCGCCTCAACGTTTTTCGCCTCATATTACCTCATAGGTCTCCTCAAAGACTCCTCAGAGACGCCTCAGGTAAGCCTTAGGAATTCCTCGAAACGCCTCAAGTTTGTGAGAGTGATATTTTTAAAAATTTTCAAAAATAACGTAACAATAGTTACCGACGCCTCAGTGCTTCCTCATCCCCTCCTCTTACAACGCCTCAGGGTACGCCTCAGAGATGAGGCATTTTTTTTGTTAGGAATTTGACATTTCTATAAACAAGAAAACTGGACTGAATAGTACTGCGTATTGAATTTGTTTCGAATAGATTCTTTTTTTTTGGGGAAGGGGAGAAGAACGAGAAGTTAAAAGTTGGAGAAGAGAGAGATGTATATAAGTTGGTTTAAAGCTTGATATAGCTTGAATCTAAACAAGCTTGCAATCTCGGGCTCGATTCAATCGAGAGCATTCGAAAAGTTTTCGGATATATACATTATTATATATGAATTCTATAATGCAATAATTTGATGCAATTTGCATAATAATCATTGCAAATTGTGTGAAACTTGATATGTTTTACAGCATAATTACTTTAACACCTCATTTGAATTTATGGCATTAAATTTTATAATATTCAAGAATAAGTACATCACAAATTGGGGGGCTGGCGAGCAGGGCGAGCAGGGGGGTACCCCCCTAGTATATATATATATATATGGGACATTTTATGTCAACTCGCACGTACTCGCAAGCACATGTTTTTCTATATAAATGGGACCTTTGATGACAACTTGTACACACTTATCCAAGTGCCCTTAGGTTTATATATATGAGACGTTTCATGTCGATTTGCATGCATGCACACACACGTTCATATACATGAGACTTTTCATGTCAACTCGCAATCACGATATAAACATATCTATATATATATATATATTAGTTATATATGTCCTTTTGCCGTATTCAAGTGGAATATTGATCGACAGCAATATTTGGTGCTTGAGCTGAAATTGCCAAGGTCGCGCGAAGCGCGCCCGAGGTAGATTTCTGCTTAAGTGGCAAACATTTTCCGAGATTCAGATTCCACCTGAATAAACGGCCAAAGGATATAGATGATTTTATGTCCGAAGTAGGCCGTATGAAAAAATATAACTTATTAGTTGAAAATTTTAATATTATTAATACTTTTAAAATTAAATTTTAGTTTTATTGATATTTTTTTTGTTTCTTAAATTGAAATTTTGTAATGAGTATAGCTACTGTCGAGGCGCAAGTCATTTTTTTTTCACTAACCTTCGTTCAATATAATTGCTCTTTGACATATTGAACGAAACATACACTGAGACAAAAACATAGTCAGCTTCACTACGTTTAGAATGATAAGATTTACCAATGTGCTGTTTCTCTTCTTTATTACAGCAACATAGTAAATAAAACTAGGTTCTCTGGTAGGCATTCAGTAGCACACGATAAACAAATTCTAACCCCAAAAACTGCACAATAAATCATACTATTAATTTGCATATTATTAGAGTTTATAAGATAAATAGGTAAAATAATAAGAACCAACGAGACTCAGAAAGACTTAAAAGTCTTAAAACTTTGGTTAGTATAGTTTAAAAAAAATAGTTAAAATACTTATAAAGACCTTAGTAATTCCTACTATGTTGCATCTAATAAATGCTACTAATGTTAAAGATTAACCTGACTATATATTGATTACTAGAATAAAATGTTTGTAGTTACTAAAAAACGAAATAAAGTCAACTATGTTTTTTCTCAGTGTAGTAGGATTGGTGATGCCATATTGATTTCTCCTTAGACATATTAAGTCTCAATATGTCTCAGGAGGACACATAAATCTAGTAAAGAGTCGAGGAACGCGTCTGAGACATATGCAATGCCAATACAAATTTAGCATGCTCTTTACATACTGACACGAATACGGCCTACGAGAACATAAATATATATATATATATATATATATATATGTATAAGGGACATTTTATGTCGAATCGCACGTTCACACACGGGTTTATTCAAGTTTATATGAAACATTTGATGTCAACTCATACGCGCGCGCACACGCTCACACATACAAACAAATATTTAACTGTGTATATATATATACATATATATATATATATATATATATATATATATATATGTAAAAAATAGTTATTTACTAAGCTGTGGTACCTACGATCGCCGTCTTTGGATACCTAGGTCTTAATGACAACTTAAACATCATCTACAGCAAAAACTTTTGAAATTTTACTTATATTTTAATAACTACTTTGAACTTGTTGCAAATGTTATCTAGCCAACAATGGATGTAAGATAAACATTGTCTACAAAAATATCTTGAAATTTAGCGCATTATTTCTTAATAACATGTACGTTTTCTAAGATGACATCTCATAATATCTAGGTGATCCTGGCTACCTGGAAGCCGTCTATAGGAATGAATTCTGAAGTTTTCCATACCGTTTATGAAGTTTCCAGGTATTTTTAGGGACTACGTCAAATGAAACTTGGAGATTCTTTTAGATTTAGATTCTAAGGTTGTTTCTCTACGTGTATATAGCACATAAGTTGTCAATTCTTTTATCTTTATTTTAATTATTTCATAAGGCGTAAGCAAGTGTATATCAGAAGAAAGAGGTCTTGGGAAGTGGTAAAAATTTTTTTCGAGTTTATAGAAACTGCGGATATGCTAATATTGTTAGTAGAAGAATATCATTATAAAACACTGCAATCTTCTTTATTTTTCGCCCGATTTTTATATATCTGGGCTCATTTTGTTCCTTTCAAAATTTCGGGAGGGGTTACCGATGGTAATTTGGTAATAACATTTATAGTTGACGCATAAATCTAATTGTTTATTTAAAATTTATAAAATTTAAGAAAATAATTAAATTTATGCGTCAACCATAAATGTTATTGTCAAATCACCTACAGTAACCCCTCCTTAATTTGCATAAGGAACAAAATGAGCCCAGATATATTAAAATCGGACGAAAAATTAAAAAGATTGCAGTGCTTTGTAATGTTTTTCTTCTACTAACAATATTAGCATATTCGCAGTTTCTATTAACTAGAAAAAAATTTTTACCACTTCCCAAGGCCTCTTTCCTTTGATATACACTTGCTTATCCCTTATAAAATAATTAAAATAAAGATAAAACAATCCGAAATTTATGTGCTATATATACGTGGAGAACTACTACCTTAAGAGGCGGTCGGAACCATTTGCCGCTTGGTGGCGCTGCAGGTGAGAGGAGAATATAAAATATTTTTTATACATGGATTTACAATTTATTAAGACAATAATATACTTCTAATGTTGTCAATAACTCTTGCCATATATATGTAGAATAATTATCAATGCTAATCTTATTTGGAAAGTCTAAAATATTTTTGTAAAGCGAAAAATGCTGCGCATGATAGAGCCGATGTAAACATGTGTATTTTTCTTTAGTGCGACAGAGAAAGTAATACTAAAGAATGATGAATACATATGTTCACGCCGGCTCTATCTCGTGCTGCATTTTTCGCTTAACAACAATATTTTAAACTTTTCAAACAAGATTAGCATCAATAATTATTCTACATATATATGACTAGAGTTATTGACAACATTAGAGATATATTATTGTTTCAGTAAATTGTAAATCGCTGAGTAAAAATTATTTTACATTTTTCCCTCACCTGACCGCAGCGCTCCCGTGCGACAAATAGTCTCAACCGCCTCTTTAGATTAGCAGAAATAACCAGAATCTTAGATTCCATGAAAATTTCTTTATGATTAATAGACGATATGGAAAATTTCAAAATTTATTCCCCTGACTGACGTTCAGAGACTGATTCCCAGGAAGATTGATAGGCGTCCATAAGAACAAATATGAATTTAATAAACAATAAGTAATGATACTACAGGTGACATCAAGGTGTCTAGAAACATCCAAGTACCGTAAGACATCAACCACAGATACATCAATATAAAAAATTAATGATGCGATATATCTTAAAATAAGCTACAACAGCTACATACACTGCCGCTAACAAAAATTTGGCCACCTGAGAAAAAATTCCAAAAAATAATCGAATCTTGAAAATTCCAACTGTATTTATCGATAAAAAATTATCCATAAAAAAATGAAGCTATTTTTTTCATTTTTTTCATCCATTTTTAAATTTGTTCCATTTTGTCAAAAATTGTCGGAGATTAAAAATTCAAAATAGAGATGAAAACTACAATACTCTACTTCAAAATGAGAGGTTAAATATACACATATTCATAAGCTGATGTGTGTGCGTGCATGCGCCTTCACAGGAACGGTCCCATATATATATTAAGAAAAATATATATGAACTCAAGTACGTGTGTCATGCATGTTAATTGACATGAAACGTCCCGTATACATAAACCTGTGTGTGTGCGCGCGGGTGTGAATTAACATTAAATATCCCATGTATATGTGTATACAGATATATATATATATATATATATATTCATAAGCCCATGTATTTGCGTGCATGCAAGTTGACAGAAACAGTCGCATGCATATATATATATATATATACAAATCTCAAATACGTGTTAAGATGTGTTTGCGCGTTTTAGTTAACAAGAAATGTCAAATATATGAAAACCGGTGCGTGCGTGTTGACATGATACGTTCCATATATGTAAGCCTAAAGGCACTCGGATAGGCGTGTTAGAGTTGTCATAAAATATCCCATATATATAAACCTGTATGTGCGTGAGTTATAATTAACGTGAAAAATCCTATGTATATTAACGTGTGTATGCATGCATGCGAATCGACATGAAACGTCCCATATCCAAACCTGTGTGTGTGCGTGCGGTCAAATTGACATAGAAAATCCCATGTACATTAACGTATATGTGCATGCATGCGAATCGACATGAAATGTCCTATATATCTACCTATATTATATAGTTATATTAGAAATTAACCCTCGGACCCCCCACACCCCTCCACACCCCCACATCCCTCCACACCCCCCACTCCCCTCCACAGCTCCTCCACAAAATAACGTAAAATTGCTTAAAATATTACGATATTTTTTATTTTCGCTTTCATTCTAAGTACCCCCCCCCACACCCCTCCACACCCCTCCATGAACCCCCATATTATAATAATGTATGTATTTATAATAATGTATGTATTAATTATAATGTATATGTTAATAATTTTTGGTGGTGACTTTTGACAAATTTTACCTATAGTCAAAAATGGATTTAAAGATTCAATTATAAAAGACACTATAAAATATTCACATCTTTGGAAATTATTTAAAATTTTTAATTTAAAAACTAATATAAGATGTAATGATAAAAAGTTTTCATCTTTTTAATTAAATATAGGAGAAGGAAAAATTAATACTTCCATTATTCCCGAAGAACATAAAACTAATAATATATGTGATACAATTTATAAAAATATAAAAAACAATTACAATTTTTCTATAATGTTATTTTAACTTCACATAATAAAGATGTAAACACTTTAAATAATAAAATATTAAAATTAATTGATGGTGAAATGATAACTTATTACAGTATAGATCATGCAACTTATAAGGGCGTTGATCAAACTGATGAAAATATTCATTTAAATTATCCTATTGAAATGTTAAATAATATCAGAGAAGGATTACCTCCTCACGAAATTAAATTAAAGATTAACACAATTATAATGTTAATTAGAAATCTTAGTATAACTGATGGATTATGTAATGGAACTAGATTGAAAATAACAAATTTATTTAAATTTAATATTGAAGCTGAGATTATTACAGGAGAAAATAAAGGAAATAAAGTTTTATACCAAAAATAACTTTAAGAGCAGGTCGTATATCTCTATCCTTTTCTAATCGAAGAATTTATTTTTTTGCAAAAACTAATAATTGTAGCAAAAAATAGAGAGATAGCCCCAACTCGTATAATAAATAGGAAGATTTTCTTTGATGAGGAAAAATTATTTTTATCGATTCGTTTCGAAGAAAACCTTGAAAAACTTAAAAAATAGAGGTTAGGATGGATGATTCAGTTTTTCAAGGTTTTTTAAAAAACGAAGCGATAAAAATAATTTTTCCTCATAAAAGAAAATCTTCCTTTTTATTATACGAGATGGGGCTTTCTTCTTATTTTTTGCTACAACTATTAATTTTTGTGAAAAAATCAATTTTTTGATTAGAAAAGGACAGATATACTCGACCTCCTCTTAAGTACAAATAAATCGTCTTCTTTGCCTTTTATTTGGAATGCGATTGAAGATAGATATGTTATAATTGATAATGTAAATGATCAAGAAATGATGGATAGATTGAATAATAACATTGAAGATTATTTAAATTATAAGGAAGAGTATGAATATTACTCAGAAAATCTTGCTGATAATAATAGTTCACATAATACTGAAATATCTGTTTTAAATAATATAATAAATTCAGATATTGGTGAAGATAATGAAAAAGTAGAATTTCATAATTGGAAACAAGTACCACCCATACAGCGTTAAAGGACTTTGAAAGGATCCTAAAAGGATTCATGGAAGAACTACAATCTTTCAGAAATATTTCACTGAAAGGATTCTGAAATGATTCTATGTCCGAGGTATTATTCTTTTAAAAATAATACAAAAAAATATTTGATAAAGAATTCACAAGACATTTCAAAATCATTTCAATGAAAGAATTCTGTAAGGATCCATGAATTCTTTTGGTTATAATTTGTAAATCTTTTCATAAATCTTCCATTGAAAGGATTCTGTGAGAATGATAAGAAATATTTTCAAAATATTTCATTGTATTATTTCTAAAATGAATATACTCCGGACATAGAATCATTACAGAATTCTTTCAATGAAAGATTCTGTAAGGATCCATGAATTCTTTTGGTAATAATTTGTAAAGCTTTTCATACATCTTCCATTGAAAGGATTCTGTGAGAATGATAAGAAATATTTTTAAAATATTTCATTGTATTATTTCTAAAAGGAATATACCCCGGACATAGAATTATTACAAAATCCATTCAATGAAAGGATTCTGCAAGGATCCATGAATTCTTTTGGTAATAATTCGTCAATCTTTTCATTCATCTTTCATTAAAAGGATTCTGTAAGAATGATATGAAATATTTTTAAAATATTTCATTGTATTATTTCTAAAAGGAATATACCCCGGACATAGAATCATTACAGAATCCTTTCAATGAAAGAATTCTGTAAGGATCCATGAATTCTTTTAGTAATAATGCATTAATCTTTTCATATATCTTTAGTTGAGAGACGTGTAAAGTTGTAAAAACTTTATTCTTTCCTGTATTATTTAAGAATCAATTTAGAACTAATACATACACACACACACACACACACACACACATATATATGTGTATATATGTGTGTATATATATATATATATATATATATATAACGAATATAATGATATAATTATTTATAGGATTACGAATAGTTTCACAGCGGTTAAAATCGAAGTTATCATAACACAGACATCGCACGCATAATAATTTATAGTTTCCATTTTAGATTCTTATTTTCCTTATATATGAAACGGCAAGCACTCTTACCTCTTGCGAAAGTAAGAGATACCGTCATCAAGCGGATAAATTATAAACTGACCCCGAAAATATTTCTAAATGATTCTGTTATATTTCACGTTTTCTTTCAAAAAGTCCTTTCAAAGTCCATTCAGTAAGGATTCATGTAATAACTTTTATTCTCGGCATGATAAATTCTTTCATGAATTATTTCAAAAAGATTTCAAAATTATTTCATGTATGATTTTTTAAGACTTTACCAAAATATTGCATGAATTATTACATGAATGCTTTTTGAAAGAATCTCGAAATGATTCGGTGAAAGAATACCTTAGATCATCCGAAAAATCTTTCTAAATTATTTTCTGAATTTAATCGTTGGAAGATTTCAGAGTTGTTTCTTGTTTCCTTTCAAGTAGTCTTTTCAAAGTCCTTTCAGTAAGGATTCATGTAATAACTTTTATTCTCGTCATAAGTTATTTCATGAAATATTTCAAAAAGATTTCAAAATTATTTCATGTAAGATTTCGTGCGACATTACCAAAACATTGCATGAATTATTACAAGAATGCTTTTTAAAAGAATCTTGAAATGATTTGGTGAAAGAATACCTTAGATCATCCCAAAAATCTTTCTAAATTATTTTCTGATTTTAATCGCTAGAAGATCTCTGAGTTCTTCCTTGTTTCCTTTCAAGAAGTCTTTTCAAAGTCCTTTTAGTAAGGATTTATGTAATAACTTTTATTCTCATCATGAGTTATTTCATGAAATATTTTAAAGAAGATTTTAAAATTTTTTCATGAAAGATTTTGTGCGACATTACCAAAACATTGCATGAATTATTACAAGAATGCTTTTTGAAAGAATCTTGAAATGATTTGGTGAAAGAATACCTTAGATCATCCGAAAAATCTTTCTAAATTATTTTCTGAATTTAATCGTTGGAAGATTTTAGAGTTGTTTCTTGTTTCCTTTCAAGTAGTCTTTTCAAAGTCCATTCAGTAAGGATTCATGTAATAACTTTTATTTTCGTCATGATAAATTCTTTCATGAATTATTTCAAAAAGATTTCAAAATTATTTCATGTATGATTTTTTAAGACTTTACCAAAATATTGCATGAATTATTACATGAATGCTTTTTGAAAGAATCTCGAAATGATTCGGTGAAAGAATACCTTAGATCAACGAAAAATCTTTCTAGATTATTTTCTGAATTTAATCGTTGGAAGATTTCAGAGTTGTTTCTTGTTTCCTTTCAAGAAGTCTTTTCAAAGTCCTTTCAGTAAGGATTTATGTAATAACTTTTATTCTCATCATGAGTTATTTCATGAAATATTTCAAAGAAGATTTTAAAATTTTTTCATGAAAGATTTCGTGCGACTTTACCAAAACATTGCATGAATTATTACATGAATGCTTTTTGAAAGAATCTCGAAATGATTCGGTGAAAGAATACCTTAGATCATCCCAAAAATCTTTCTAAATTATTTTCTGATTTTAATCGCTAGAAGATTTCTGAGTTGTTTCTTGTTTCCTTTCAAGTAGTCTTTTCAAAGTCCTTTCAGTAAGGATTTATGTAATAACCTTTATTCCCATCATAAGTTATTTCATGAAATATTTCAAAAAGATTTCGAAATTATTTCATGTAAGATTTCGTGTGACATTACCAAAACATTGCATGAATTATTACAAGAATGCTTTTTGAAAGAATCTTGAAATGATTTGGTGAAAGAATACCTTAGATCATCCCAAAAATCTTTCTAAATTATTTTCTGATTTTAATCGCTAGAAGATTTCTGAGTTCTTTCTTGTTTCCTTTCAAGAAGTCTTTTCAAAGTCCTTTTAGTAAGGATTTATGTAATAACTTTTATTCTCATCATGAGTTATTTCATGAAATATTTTAAAGAAGATTTTAAAATTTTTTCATGAAAGATTTCGTGCGACTTTACCAAAACATTGCATGAATTATTACATGAATGCTTTTTGAAAGAATCTCGAAATGATTCGGTGAAAGAATACCTTAGATCATCCCAAAAATCTTTCTAGATTATTCTCTGAATTTAATCGTTGGAAGATTTCAGAGTTGTTTCTTGTTTCCTTTCAAGAAGTCTTTTCAAAGTCCTTTCAGTAAGGATTTATGTAATAACCTTTATTCCCATCATAAGTTATTTCATGAAATATTTCAAAAAGATTTCGAAATTATTTCATGTAAGATTTCGTGTGACATTACCAAAACATTGCATGAATTATTACAAGAATGCTTTTTGAAAGAATCTTGAAATGATTTGGTGAAAGAATACCTTAGATCATCCCAAAAATCTTTCTAAATTATTTTCTGATTTTAATCGCTAGAAGATTTCTGAGTTCTTTCTTGTTTCCTTTCAAGAAGTCTTTTCAAAGTCCTTTTAGTAAGGATTTATGTAATAACTTTTATTCTCATCATGAGTTATTTCATGAAATATTTTAAAGAAGATTTTAAAATTTTTTCATGAAAGATTTCGTGCGACTTTACCGAAACATTGCATGAATTATTACATGAATGCTTTTTGAAAGAATCTCGAAATGATTTGGTGAAAGAATACCTTAGATCATCCCAAAAATCTTTCTAAATTATTTTCTGATTTTAATCGCTAGAAGATTTCTGAGTTCTTTCTTGTTTCCTTTCAAGAAGTCTTTTCAAAGTCCTTTCAGTAAGGATTTATGTAATAACTTTTATTCTCATCATGAGTTATTTCATGAAATATTTCAAAGAAGATTTTAAAATTTTTTCATGAAAGATTTCGTGCGACTTTACCAAAACATTGCATGAATTATTACATGAATGCTTTTTGAAAGAATCTCGAAATGATTCGGTGAAAGAATACCTTAGATCATCCCAAAAATCTTTCTAAATTATTTTCAGATTTTAATCGCTAGAAGATTTCTGAGTTGTTTCTTGTTTCCTTTCAAGTAGTCTTTTCAAAGTCCTTTCAGTAAGGATTCATGTAATAACTTTTATTCTCATCATAAGTTATTTCATGAAATATTTCAAAAAGATTTCAAAATTATTTCATGTAAGATTTCGTGCGACATTACCAAAACATTGCATGAATTATTACAAGAATGCTTTTTAAAAGAATCTTGAAATGATTTGGTGAAAGAATACCTTAGATCATCCCAAAAATCTTTCTAAATTATTTTCTGATTTTAATCGCTAGAAGATCTCTGAGTTCTTCCTTGTTTCCTTTCAAGAAGTCTTTTCAAAGTCCTTTTAGTAAGGATTTATGTAATAACTTTTATTCTCATCATGAGTTATTTCATGAAATATTTTAAAGAAGATTTTAAAATTTTTTCATGAAAGATTTTGTGCGACATTACCAAAACATTGCATGAATTATTACAAGAATGCTTTTTGAAAGAATCTTGAAATGATTTGGTGAAAGAATACCTTAGATCATCCGAAAAATTTTTCTAAATTATTTTCTGAATTTAATCGTTGGAAGATTTTAGAGTTGTTTCTTGTTTCCTTTCAAGTAGTCTTTTCAAAGTCCATTCAGTAAGGATTCATGTAATAACTTTTATTTTCGTCATGATAAATTCTTTCATGAATTATTTCAAAAGATTTCAAAATTATTTCATGTATGATTTTTTAAGACTTTACCAAAATATTGCATGAATTATTACATGAATGCTTTTGAAAGAATCTCGAAATGATTCGGTGAAAGAATACCTTAGATCAACGAAAAATCTTTCTAGATTATTTTCTGAATTTAATCGTTGGAAGATTTCTGAGTTGTTTCTTGTTTCCTTTCAAGTAGTCTTTTCAAAGTCCTTTCAGTAAGGATTCATGTAATAACTTTTATTTTCATCATAAGTTATTTCATAAAATATTTCAAAAAGATTTCAAAATTATTTCATGTAAGATTTCGTGCGACATTATCAAAACATTGCATGAATTATTACAAGAATGCTTATTGAAAGAATCTTGAAATGATTTGGTGAAAGAATACCTTAGATCATCCCAAAAATCTTTCTAAATTATTTTCTGATTTTAATTGCTAGAAGATTTCTGAGTTTTTTCTTCTTTCCTTTCAAGAAGTCTTTTCAAAGTCCTTTCAGTAAGGATTTATGTAATAACTTTTATTCTCATCATGAGTTATTTCATGAAATATTTTAAAGAAGATTTTAAAATTTTTTCATGAAAGATTTCGTGCGACTTTACCAAAACATTGCATGAATTATTACATGAATGCTTTTTGAAAGAATCTCGAAATGATTCGGTGAAAGAATACCTTAGATCATCCCAAAAATCTTTCTAAATTATTTTCAGATTTTAATCGCTAGAAGATTTCTGAGTTGTTTCTTGTTTCCTTTCAAGTAGTCTTTTTAAAGTCCTTTCAGTAAGGATTCATGTAATAACTTTTATTCTCATCATAAGTTATTTCATGAAATATTTCAAAAAGATTTCAAAATTATTTCATGTAAGATTTCGTGCGACATTACCAAAACATTGCATGAATTATTTTAAGAATGCTTATTGAAAGAATCTTGAAATGATTTGGTGAAAGAATACCTTAGATCATCCCAAAAATCTTTCTAAATTATTTTCTGATTTTAATCGTTGGAAGATTTCAGAGTTGTTTCTTGTTTCCTTTCAAGTAGTCTTTTCAAAGACCTTTCAGTAAGGATTCACGTATTAACTTTTATTCTCGTCGTAAGTTATATCATGAAACATTTTAAAAAAGATTTCAAAATTATTTCATGTAAGATTTCGTGCGACATTACCAAAACATTGCATGAATTATTACAAGAATGCTTTTTAAAAGAATCTTGAAATGATTTGGTGAAAGAATACCTTAGATCATCCCAAAAATCTTTCTAAATTATTTTCTGATTTTAATCGCTAGAAGATCTCTGAGTTCTTCCTTGTTTCCTTTCAAGAAGTCTTTTCAAAGTCCTTTTAGTAAGGATTTATGTAATAACTTTTATTCTCATCATGAGTTATTTCATGAAATATTTTAAAGAAGATTTTAAAATTTTTTCATGAAAGATTTTGTGCGACATTACCAAAACATTGCATGAATTATTACAAGAATGCTTTTTGAAAGAATCTTGAAATGATTTGGTGAAAGAATACCTTAGATCATCCGAAAAATTTTTCTAAATTATTTTCTGAATTTAATCGTTGGAAGATTTTAGAGTTGTTTCTTGTTTCCTTTCAAGTAGTCTTTTCAAAGTCCATTCAGTAAGGATTCATGTAATAACTTTTATTTTCGTCATGATAAATTCTTTCATGAATTATTTCAAAAAGATTTCAAAATTATTTCATGTATGATTTTTTAAGACTTTACCAAAATATTGCATGAATTATTACATGAATGCTTTTTGAAAGAATCTCGAAATGATTCGGTGAAAGAATACCTTAGATCAACGAAAAATCTTTCTAGATTATTTTCTGAATTTAATCGTTGGAAGATTTCTGAGTTGTTTCTTGTTTCCTTTCAAGTAGTCTTTTCAAAGTCCTTTCAGTAAGGATTCATGTAATAACTTTTATTTTCATCATAAGTTATTTCATAAAATATTTCAAAAAGATTTCAAAATTATTTCATGTAAGATTTCGTGCGACATTATCAAAACATTGCATGAATTATTACAAGAATGCTTATTGAAAGAATCTTGAAATGATTTGGTGAAAGAATACCTTAGATCATCCCAAAAATCTTTCTAAATTATTTTCTGATTTTAATTGCTAGAAGATTTCTGAGTTTTTTCTTCTTTCCTTTCAAGAAGTCTTTTCAAAGTCCTTTCAGTAAGGATTTATGTAATAACTTTTATTCTCATCATGAGTTATTTCATGAAATATTTTAAAGAAGATTTTAAAATTTTTTCATGAAAGATTTCGTGCGACTTTACCAAAACATTGCATGAATTATTACATGAATGCTTTTTGAAAGAATCTCGAAATGATTCGGTGAAAGAATACCTTAGATCATCCCAAAAATCTTTCTAAATTATTTTCAGATTTTAATCGCTAGAAGATTTCTGAGTTGTTTCTTGTTTCCTTTCAAGTAGTCTTTTTAAAGTCCTTTCAGTAAGGATTCATGTAATAACTTTTATTCTCATCATAAGTTATTTCATGAAATATTTCAAAAAGATTTCAAAATTATTTCATGTAAGATTTCGTGCGACATTACCAAAACATTGCATGAATTATTTTAAGAATGCTTATTGAAAGAATCTTGAAATGATTTGGTGAAAGAATACCTTAGATCATCCCAAAAATCTTTCTAAATTATTTTCTGATTTTAATCGTTGGAAGATTTCAGAGTTGTTTCTTGTTTCCTTTCAAGTAGTCTTTTCAAAGACCTTTCAGTAAGGATTCACGTATTAACTTTTATTCTCGTCGTAAGTTATATCATGAAACATTTTAAAAAAGATTTCAAAATTTTTTCATGGAAGATTTCGTGCGACTTTACCAAAACATTGCATGAATTATTACATGAATGCTTTTTGAAAGAATCTCGAAATGATTCGGTGAAAGAATACCTTAGATCATCCCAAAAATCTTTCTAAATTATTTTCTGATTTTAATCGCTAGAAGATTTCTGAGTTGTTTCTTGTTTCCTTTCAAGTAGTCTTCTCAAAGTCCTTCCAGTAAGGATTCATGTAATAACTTTTATTCTCATCATAAGTTATTTCATGAAATATTTCAAAAAGATTTCAAAATTATTTCATGTAAGATTTCGTGCGACATTACCAAAACATTGCATGAATTATTACAAGAATGCTTATTGAAAGAATCTTGAAATGATTTGGTGAAAGAATACCTTAGATCATCCCAAAAATCTTTCTAAATTATTTTCTGATTTTAATCGCTAGAAGATTTCTGAGTTCTTTCTTGTTTCCTTTCAAGAAGTCTTTTCAAAGTCCTTTCAGTAAGGATTTATGTAATAACTTTTATTCTCATCATGAGTTATTTCATGAAATATTTCAAAGAAGATTTTAAAATTTTTTCATGAAAGATTTCGTGCGACTTTACTAAAACATTGCATGAATTATTACATGAATGCTTTTTGAAAGAATCTCGAAATGATTCGGTGAAAGAATACCTTAGATCATCCCAAAAATCTTTCTAAATTATTTTCTGATTTTAATCGCTAGAAGATTTCTGAGTTGTTTCTTGTTTCCTTTCAAGTAGTCTTTTCAAAGTCCTTTCAGTAAGGATTCATGTAATAACTTTTATTCTCATCATAAGTTATTTCATGAAATATTTCAAAAAGATTTCAAAATTATTTCATGTAAGATTTCGTGCGACATTACCAAAACATTGCATGAATTATTACAAGAATGCTTATTGAAAGAATCTGGAAATGATTTGGTGAAAGAATACCTTAGATAATCCCAAAAATCTTTCTAAATTATTTTCTGATTTTAATCGCTAGAAGATTTCTGAGTTCTTTCTTGTTTCCTTTCAAGAAGTCTTTTCAAAGTCCTTTCAGTAAGGATTTATGTAATAACTTTTATTCTCATCATGAGTTATTTCATGAAATATTTCAAAGAAGATTTTAAAATTTTTTCATGAAAGATTTCGTGCGACTTTACCAAAACATTGCATGAATTATTACATGAATGCTTTTTGAAAGAATCTCGAAATGATTCGGTGAAAGAATACCTTAGATCATCCCAAAAATCTTTCTAAATTATTTTCTGATTTTAATCGCTAGAAGATTTCTGAGTTGTTTCTTGTTTCCTTTCAAGTAGTCTTTTCAAAGTCCTTTCAGTAAGGATTCATGTAATAACTTTTATTCTCATCATAAGTTATTTCATGAAATATTTCAAAAAGATTTCAAAATTATTTCATGTAAGATTTCGTGCGACATTACCAAAACATTGCATGAATTATTACAAGAATGCTTATTGAAAGAATCTGGAAATGATTTGGTGAAAGAATACCTTAGATAATCCCAAAAATCTTTCTAAATTATTTTCTGATTTTAATCGCTAGAAGATTTCTGAGTTCTTTCTTGTTTCCTTTCAAGAAGTCTTTTCAAAGTCCTTTCAGTAAGGATTTATGTAATAACTTTTATTCTCATCATAAGTTATTTCATGAAATATTTAAAAAGATTTCAAAATTATTTCATGTAAGATTTCGTGTGACATTACCAAAACATTGCATGAATTATTACAAGAATGCTTTTTGAAAGAATCTTGAAATGATTTGGTGAAAGAATACCTTAGATCATCCCAAAAATCTTTCTAAATTATTTTCTGAATTTAATCGTTGGAAGATTTCAGAGTTGTTTCTTGTTTCCTTTCAAGTAGTCTTTTCAAAGACCTTTCAGTAAGGATTCATGTAATAACTTTTATTCTCGTCGTAAGTTATATCATGAAACATTTTAAAAAAGATTTCAAAATTTTTTCATGGAAGATTTCGTGCGACTTTACCAAAACATTGCATGAATTATTACATGAATGCTTTTTGAAAGAATCTCGAAATGATTCGGTGAAAGAATACCTTAGATCATCCCAAAAATCTTTCTAAATTATTTTCTGATTTTAATCGCTAGAAGATTTCGGAGTTGTTTCTTGTTTCCTTTCAAGTAGTCTTTTCAAAGTCCTTTCAGTAAGGATTTATGTAATAATTTTTATTCTCATCATAAGTTATTTCATGAAATATTTCAAAAAGATTTCAAAATTATTTCATGTAAGATTTCGTGTGACATTACCAAAACATTGCATGAATTATTACAAGAATGCTTTTTGAAAAAATCTAGAAATGATTTGGTGAAAGAATACCTTAGATCATCCCAAAAATCTTTCTAAATTATTTTCTGAATTTAATCGTTGGAAGATTTCAGAGTTGTTTCTTGTTTCCTTTCAAGTAGTCTTTTCAAAGACCTTTTAGTAAGGATTCATGTAATAATTTTTATTCTCGTCGTAAGTTATATCATGAAATATTTTAAAAAAGATTTCAAAATTTTTTCATGGAAGATTTCGTGCGACATTACCAAAACATTGCATGAATTATTACAAGAATGCTTTTTAAAAGAATCTTGAAATGATTTGGTGAAAGAATACCTTAGATCATCCCAAAAATCTTTCTAAATTATTTTCTGATTTTAATCGCTAGAAGATTTCTGAGTTCTTTCTTGTTCCCTTTCAAGAAGTCTTCTCAAAGTCCTTTTAGTAAGGATTTATGTAATAACTTTTATTCTCATCATAAGTTATTTCATGAAATATTTTAAAAAAGATTTCAAAACTTTTTCATGGAAGATTTCGTGCGACTTTACCAAAACATTGCATGAATTATTACATGAATGCTTTTTGAAAGAATCTCGAAATGATTCGGTGATAGAATACCTTAGATCATCCCAAAAATCTTTCTAAATTATTTTCTGATTTTAATGGCTAGAAGATTTCTGAGTTCTTTCTTGTTTCCTTTCAAGAAGTCTTTTCAAAGTCCTTTCAGTAAGGATTCATGTAATAACTTTTATTCTCATCATAAGTTATTTCATGAAATATTTCAAAAAGATTTCAAAATTATTTCATGTAAGATTTCGTGCGACATTACCAAAACATTGCATGAATTATTACAAAAATGCTTTTTGAAAGAATCTTGAAATGATTTGGTGAAAGAATACCTTAGATCATCCCAAAAATCTTTCTAAATTATTTTCTGATTTTAATCGCTAGAAGATTTCTGAGTTCTTTCTTGTTTCCTTTCAAGAAGTCTTTTCAAAGTCCTTTTAGTAAGGATTTATGTAATAACTTTTATTCTCATCATAAGTTATTTCATGAAATATTTTAAAAAAGATTTCAAAATTATTTCATGGAAGATTTCGTGCGACTTTACCAAAACATTGCATGAATTATTACATGAATGCTTTTTGAAAGAATCTCGAAATGATTCGCTGAAAGAATACCTCAGATCATTCCGAAAATCTTTCTAAATTATTTTACGATTAGAACCTTCGTAAGATTTCTGAGTTCTTTCTTGTTTTCTTTCAAGAAGTCTTTTCAAAGTACTTTCAGTAAGGATTCATGTAATAACTTTTTCGTCATGATAAGTTCTTTTATGAATTATTTCAAAAAGATTTTAAAATTATTTCATGTAAGGATTCGTGAGATTTTACGAAAACCTTACATGAAATTCTTACGTTAAAGCTTTTTGGGAAAATTTTGAAATTATTCGGTGAAAGAATAACCTAGATTAATTCGAAAATCTTTCTGAATTATTTTACGACTGGAACCTTCGAAAGAGTTCTGAGTTCTTTCTTGTTTCCTTTTAAGAAGTCTTTTCAAAGTCCTTTTAGTAAGGATTTATGCAATAACTTTTATTCTCATCATAAGTTATTTCATGAAATATTTCAAAAAGATTTCAAAATTATTCTATGTATGATTTTCTGCGACTTTACCAAAATATTGCATGAATTATTTCATGAATGCTTTTTGAATGAATCTTGAAATGATTCGCTGAAAGAATACCTTAGATCATCCCAAAAATCTTTTAAAATTATTTTATGATTAGAACCTTCGAAAGATTTCTGAGTTCTTTCCTGTTTCCTTTCAAGAAGTCCTCTCAAAGTCCTTTCAGTAAGGATTCGTGTAATGTTTCATGTCTTAACTTTCGTTTCCTTTTTGGTATTATTTTTGTAAAGACTTTGTAATCTTCCTGTGTATTATTTCATAAATTCTTTTCAAAAGAATATAGTTATCTTTTTAAGTTCTTTTTAAATGCTTTCAACGTATTATTACTTGTAATATTTCATGAAATTATTTCAAAATTCTTTCATGCTGTGTGGGCAGAATATTATAAATATTACACTAATAAAATTATAGAATATAAAATAACATTACATGAACCAATAAATGAATTTTATCTAAATCAAAATTACGAAACATGTTCAAGATATTTATTGAACATTGCAGACATTTAAAAAAAAATATTATGATATATTTTTTTAAATTTATTAATTATAAATTTAATATTTTTATAAAATGTTTAATATTTTATTAAGATTAAATTTTATGAAAAAAATTTCGATATATTTCTAAAATGTAGAATTAAGTAAAAAGATATCAAACAGGAATTATAACAAAATAATCCTTTAAATCTTAAATATCTTAAATATACATTTTGATATATCAAACATAATGTTGAATTAATATAATAAAATAATTAAAAATTATTTTTTTTAATATTTAATGTAATATTTACATAAAATATTAAACATTATATAAAACTCTTGATAATTAATAATCGAAAAATTTTGATATATTTATAAAATGTAATATTAAGAGAAAAGATATCAAACAGGAATTATAACAAAATAATCCTCTAAATCTTCAAAATCTTATGTATACATTTAAATATATCAAATAATACTATTGAAAAATTTTACTGAAAATTTTATGATTTAAAAATATTTTATTAGAAATTTTCTTTTTCATAAATATTCATTATATATTGAAAATTGATAATAATAATAATATACATTAAGAAAAAGTGAAAATATTTATAAATCCATTCTATATCTATATATTCATTTCATATTAAAAAAATTTTAATTCAATTCACAATGATAAAAATCTAAAAGATTTAAAATGTAAGGTGGTGTAAAATCCAGCTTAATCTATATGTTATGAATAATGATTAAAATTTATTAATAATTTTTTTCAGATATTTTACATAAATAATTAATATTATGTTTTTTTTTCATGTTTCTATGTTAATAATAAAAATTTAATGAAAAATGTACAATTATATAATATTATGTATAATATAAAAATATATTATAATAAAAAAATTTTTATATAAAACAATGCATAAATGTTAGTTTATATATTGATATGATAACTATAATGGTGGTTGGCCAGTGGAACGAGCAGAGGGGTACGCCCCCTAGTATATATATATATATATAAACATATATATATATATATATAAACCTGTGTGTTTGTGTGCGTTTGAATTGACATTAAAAATCCCATGTATATGAACGTGTGTGTGCATGCGTGCGCAACGATATCGACTGTCGTTGCGCACGCATGCGTGTGAATCGACATGAAATGTCCCATATATATATAAATCTAAGGGTACTCGGATGGGTGTGTTTGTTGTCATGAAATGTCCCACATATATAGAGAAACCTTTACTTATGAGTACGTACTAGCCGACATGAAATGTCTTATGTTTGTACGTACATATATATACATGTATATATATATATATATATATATATATATATATATATATATATATATAAAACTAGAAATATGCGGGTCAACGAGTGGAAGTTGACAGGAAACGGACCATATATATATATATGTATGTACATATATCAACTTGTCCGTATGTGTGCGTATGGGTCGACATGAAATGTTGCATATATATGAGCGCAGGTGCGTATGTATGTGCGCGTCCACATATGTTTTTCTATATATATGATGAAAATTCCTTAGTACATTTAATTAAAAAGGAATTGTGGAATTTTTAATAAAAGCCCTCCAATTCACAAATCATAATCATAACTGACGCTCTTTCAATTCACAATTACATTTTTGTTTGTTAATTAAAATATCTTTAATTAAGAATTCCATTTGAATTTTTAAATAAAGCCTTTTTCATTTACGATTACATTTTATTTTCTTAATTCAAATTTATTTAAGGATTCCTTCTGAATTCGTAATTAAAGCCCTTTTAATTCACGATTACATTTGGATTTCTTAATTGAAATTTATTTAATTAAGGATTCCTTTTAAATTTGTAATTTAAGCCTTTTCAATTCACGATTACATTTTGATTTCTTAATTGAAATTTTTTTTAATTTAGAATTAAAAAGAATCGTTAATTGAATAAACTTTCGGTATATGTTTTGCAGACACATATGACGTCACACTTGGGGTACCAGTATGCCGGCTAGGGGTACTAGTATGCCGTCTGGGGGTACTTGTTTGCCGGATCAGTCGTCTGAGGCGGTCCCTTATCGCTCTTATCTCGCTTCTCGATAATCGGGAAATAGAATTTAGTAAAGAATGATTTTGTAAAATAATAAACGTTAATAATAAATAATAATAATAAAATAATAATAAAATAATAAATGCTAAAATCATTGACAGTAAATTATTGAAAATATTAAAAAATTATTAAAATTGAATTCTGTTATTTTAAGAAATAACAAGGAAGATATCGGTATTTTTTGAGAGTTTTCTTATTTTGTCACTTGAGATAATTTTAGAATATTTTAAGTTTTTTCTGTTTTTAATATTTTTGATATTTTACCGATTTGTATATTTTTAATGTTTGTATATTTTTATTCTTTATATTTACCGATTTTCAATATTTTCCTGTATTAATATATTAACGAATTTAAAGAGTGATATTTTACGCGATATATATTTATATATATATTTAAGCTTCACAACTGTGTGTGTGTCTGTGTAACTAGCTAGTATTAACGTATAAGAAAGTGTACAAGAACGAATGGAGATGTACGAGTGGTAGGGGTAATAGTAGCGCCAGAAATAGAATGGTTCCTGTTAGAGCGAACGCTACACTTGTGCGGGTGCGTGCGTACTCCAAAACTTATGATGTTTATATTATGATCTATATTATGCTGCACGACCAGTACATTCGCTCTCGACTATGTCGCGTACCCGTTCTCTCTAATCGTTCTTCCTGTTGGAAAGCCGAAGTACGTCGTACGGGGCCGAAGACTACCGAGACCATGCCCTATAGAATAGCCAATGACCGTCTTGCTCGGTATCTCCGACCTTTTACATCGACTTTAACATGCACCTTATGCTTAGGTGGTGTATGCGTTACACGAATGTATGAAAATACATCCCTATTTTGATTATTTAAGAAATGTTAATAATAAATAACAAATGTTAATAATGAATATATATCAATGATAATAAATTATTAAAAATATATATTTAAAAATTAGTAAAAATTGAAGAAAAATTTTTTTTATTATAAGAATGAAATATTAACTTTAGAGAAAAATGATGAAAGGATATAGAAATAAATAGAGATATATTGGTTTGATACGTTTATTTTTTTATAAAATTATTACAACGACGAGACAAGTATATAAGTTTCGGGGTAATACGACTTTGCAAGTCTTACATGTATTTTTTATTTACATATATTTAAAGTGAAAATTTTTTGTAGCCATTTCTTTCAGTATGGTGAAATAGCGATTAGTTCTTAACGTATATGTTTTTCTCTGCTCCCATAAAAAAGAAGTAATATTTACAGCTTCAAGTAAAAAAAGATTCTCTATTTTCTATGAATAAGAGAGTAGTAAAAAAAAGACGGTAGATATAATCAAAGAAGTTTTTGGTCACTGGAAAATAATTTATGATGAATAATTTATCACCTGATGAGGTGATAAAAATAAAAGTGTCTGGTAAGTGATTTTTTATTTAAAATAAGACAAAATGCATTCTACATTATTTGAGATTAAATTAAAAATTCATTAGAATTGATTTCAGTAAGTTCATCGTAAAATAATTCGTAGTGAAATACAGTTAATTCAAAATAAACAATATCAAAATAAAATTCGAGAAAAACATTGTGTATCGAAGCGTCGAATTTGTTTTTTACAGTATCTTTAATTTGATACATATTGTTGTATAATATATTTTTCACAATGAGATCACCGTTTTTTTTCGTAAATCTGAATCACTAACTAAAATTATTAATTCTTGAAGTTTATGATCCTTACAGTCATTAACTTGTTGCACAATACGTTGAATACGATTAAATCGTTCGTCGATGCACACAGTAGCGTCTTTCAATCCGTAAAATGTGCGTTTCTGCATGATTATAGCTGGTGAATAATTTTTTCTTTTCTTGCACTTATTTTCTGCATCATCCACGTCGTTACTTTTTTATAAAAAATAATTGATTTTGTTCTGTAAGATGTGGTGCATGTTAAATCTATTTCGTCGATTTGAATTTTGGTTGGAGAGTTAAGACCTTCAGGTTTAAAAAACCAACAAATTTCTTGAAAATATTTTTGTAATTGGGACCATCCGGCCGAATCTAAAATCAAACTATGTAAATGTTGGTTATTTGTTAATTGTATAGATGGTACAAAGGATTTATTTTCTTGATTGTAATGCAATCCAACCTTGGCTCTTTTAGTGGCTGAGTTATTGAGCGGATAAGTGGTTGCAAGGAAAGTAACGTTTGAAAATGTTTTTGGCTTATCAGTATAAGTTTCGGTCGTTTTAATTTTTGGTACTTGCTTATTTTTTTCTGCTTCCTGGGAAGTCTTAAGATTTATTTTTCTTTTCAGCATAGCTTGAGCCATTTTAAACGAAACAACCACTGTATATTACTTGAAAATTTTTCACACACTTGTCTGTTAGACCACAAACCCCGAAAAAGTCGTGAAATTCAGTATTATGATTCTACAGTCGACTAAAGTGTCGAGTAACACTAAGATGATTCTTAGAGTGGTCAAGTTGCACGACTGTTAAGGCATCAGAAAACTGTGTGACTGGACCCTATAGGGTATACGCATATATCGATATGTACTGTGAAAGCGATAGAATGTTCTCGATAATCTCTTATCTAGTTTATGTATATTTTTATCTCGCATTCGAGTAATGATAAAAAAGAAGCTGGATCGAAAATTAAAATTTTATTGATCGTAAATATTATGCACTGTCTTATTGCGTAAGCGAAATATTTATCTTATATTTTAAAATTAAAGATTAATTCAATACTTTACGACTATAACTTTTAAGCTATGGTTTCATATCTTTTGAAAATATATTTGAAAACTCGGAAAAAAGAGGGTCAGAGGTTATAAAAATAATAGTGCCATAAAAAAAAGTATCAGTACAACTCTAAACTTCGCTACAATAGGAAGTGTTTTTCAAAGTTTTTTTTTTCAAAAAATTGAAGATCTTTAAAAATTTAAAAATAAAAATAGCATCTAACGATCACTCAGTCGATGATATTCTCGTGATAAATGACGATTAAAAAACGGAAAAATTGTGAAGTGTCGTAGCGCGGTGCGTTGCCTTTTTGGGTATAGGCCAAGAACATTTTCGGCGTGTGTACAATGCCGAGTGGTGGGATACGTTAATGTTAATGAATTTTACAACATTACCCGGTGAATTAGCTAAAATTTTCGATCAGCGGACAAATCCGCTCGGGATAGCAATGCTGTATGGCCTAGCATTGCGTCATAGTGAAACAGCAGTTGTTGTAGTCGGCGAGATATTCGCTTACCGATCAAGAACGGAAAGGAACCCATTTTACTTAAATCGCCTGCGTAAAAGATATCGTGAAATAAGTGAGTAATTTTTATTGTATTGATAAAAATATTGTATTTATAAAAATATTTCTTATTATATACTAATCTTTCTTTTATTTTTAGTGAGTAGTTTAGATCACGCTAAAGATTTACACTTAGCGGGTAAAGAAGAAGTAGTGCACTTGTCATGCATGGTACGTCTGTTGAATGTTGTAGAAGCTGAAAATGGATTCACTTCACCGGATGAGGCAGACGAGGAGGCAGAAAAACAAGTAATTAAATGAAATAGCAAAAGGAAACTAGCATCTTTCCGAACGACATGGGACTGTGAGCCGTCTACTTCGGGTTACAAAAGAATGATTGGTAATGACAAAAAGATAGCCATGACTGTACAAAAAGGTAATTAAAATAATTAAAAAATTAATATTATAAATATAATATATTGATTTCATGCTTCTAGTTTTTCGGGATAATCCTCGATTACCATCGGGAAATACTTTAATAAGTACAGGCCGTGATGTAGCCGACTGGCTGATTATATAATATTTTAGTCAACCTAGATTTCATCCTCTCGCATCTGACGAAATAGAAAGATTATTTGAATGTTTTCGGGGAGAGCCAGAAGCTTGAGTTAGATTTTATATTTCAATATTTTTCATTACATATAAAAAATTTACATACAAATTAAATTTTAATTATTTTTTTGTTTTTAAAAAATATCCAGCAGCAACAGCAGTCGCAACAACCGTCGTCACAACAACAGCAGCAGCAAGTCCAACAACAACAGCAGCAACAAGAAATAGAAAACTCGTGCCATGAAGAAGAAAGTGTAACAGTGTGTAAAAATAGTGGTTCTATGAAACAAAATTAAAATAATTACGATAATGTGCCGTATGTTGTGCAAGTAGGTGCAGGGAGAAATAACGAAGAGGAAGAAGAGGACGAAGAGGAAGAAGAGAACAGAATTGCTCATTGTAATGTACCAAAAATTTCTCTAATTAATGAATCTATGCGATACAATCGTAATTTTAGAATGACCTCTCGCGTTTTAGAATTAAAAATAAATGAGCCTTCACACGGCGAAAATATAATTCAGTGGTTAGAGAGTGCTATGCGCGAAATTGTAGTTAATGTTAAATCATAGTGCGGTGAAAACTATAAAGTAAGAATTATAATTAGGTCGAAAGAATTTAATAAGGGCGATGCATATTTAAGTTTTTGACACATTACAGATTTACATTTAGATAGCCTATGAAATTCATTTAGTAGCGTAATTCAAAGCAATAGTGATTTTAAATTAAACGAAACTTTATTAATGGATATCACGTATGTTAAGATACCGATTGGTAAAGGCGATTCGGAAACGAATAATTTTCTAAGTAATATTAAAAATGGGATTTTAAAAATTTCTAATACTGTTAATTTATGTTTGCCGTGTGCGTTAGATGTGGAGAAATTTTTATAAAACAAAATAGTAGTAAAGAATGGAGAAAATCGTGGCAAAATATAAAAACGACAGCACAGCAAAAACTAAAAGCATTGCAGTTATTAAAAATTTGTAATATAAATTTAAGCAAAATTGAAGGATGTGGAATACAAGAAATTGCGCGTTTCTAACGTTACTTTTCTCATCAAAATGTATGCATAAAAGTTTACGAAAATGAAACGTTTGGAACAGGTGTTTCGCCAATTTATGATGGTAGCGTAGACATACAACGCGATTATAAATATTTAAAAAAAATTTTTATTAAAAAACTAGTAAACATTATGATTTGATTTTAAATGTTTGGGCCTTGAAGGCAAAAACGTATTACTGTAATCCTTGTAATGTAGCTTATAAAAATATTTTAAGTCATAAGTGTAACAACATCTGTTCTGCGTGTAATGGAACACCAAACTGTGCGAATAATATTAACATCGAAAACAAAATCCGTTGTGATGATTGTGGGCGTGACTTTTATTCCCAAAAGTGCTTTATAAATCATAAAAAGTTAGGATTACTTTTGCGAAATGAAAATGAAATAAAAATATGTAAAAAATCAATTTGTGATAACATAAAGATATGCCAAACGTGTTTAAAATTCTGCAATAAAACAAAGGGTAAAAAACACGAATGCGGGAAAAAATATTGTAACACTTGTAAAATTATTCATGATATAAATTCATTTTGTTTTATGCAGGTTATTAATAAAAGTAAAAAAGCTTTAAAAAATAAATCTTCACCGGAAAATTGTTATATCTCTTACGACTTCGAAACGCGACAGGATGAACGATTAGGGGAATCTAACAGTACATTCATACACATACCAAATTTATGTGTCGCACAGCTTTGTTGTGAAGATTGTGGGGACGAATGTTTAAAAAATTTTATAAATTTTGCCGTCCGTACAAAAAAAAAGAAATTTTTCATCTTTTATTTGTATAGCGCATAACGCTAAAAGTTTTGACGTCCAATTTATTTTAAAATATATTTTGGATCATGAGAAAGATTTGGTTCCTCATGTAATATTAAAGGGCAGGAATATAATTAAATTACAAGCAGGTTTAACTAAATTCATTGACAGTTTAAATTATATGCCAATGAAATTAGCTAATTTACCGAAAACATTCGGTCTTCCCGAAGGGGAAAAAAGACTATTTTCCTCATTTATACAACACTAAAGAAAACGAAAATTATATAGGACCATACCCTCCCTCTTCAGCGTATTTGCCCGACAGCATGAGTACCGACGAGCGCATACAATTTTCTAAATGGTATGATAGCGTAGCACACGACGAATTTGATTTGAAAAAAGAATTAATACAATATTGTGTGCAAGACGTAAATATTTTACGACAAGCATGTATGATCTTTAGAAAAATATTTTTAGATATTGCTAATGTTGATCCGTTTAGCGAAAGCGTCACCATTGCAAGCGCTTGTTCTATAGTTTTCCGTAAAAAGTTTTTAAATGCCAACGAAATCGGAATAATTCCTCAGTCTTGATATTTAAGAGGGGGACAATATTCTCAAAAATGCGTAGAATGGATGCTATGACAGGAGAATCTTTTCAAAAAAGAATTTATTCATGCCGGTAGAGCACGAGAATATTGTTTGATAGAAGGCCCGCGTGTTGACGGTTTTTTAAATGATGATGAAAACGGAAAAGGGACTGTGTTTCAGTACCATGGTTGTTTTTATCATGGATGCCCACGCTGTTTCAAAGAAAACAGAAACAATATATTGAATAGTGGGAAAACGTTTGCTCAACGATACGAGGAAACGCGTACCATGTCTAATAAAATAAAATCTTACGGCTATAATCTTATAGAGATCTGGGAATGTGATTTCGATGAAAATATATAAAATAATCCTAATATCAAAAATTATATAAAAAATCACCTCAAGGCCGCTAATGTTGCACGGGTAATGTGCTTACCCATTATAGTGTATGTAATAACGAAAAAATAAATTACATAGACGTGTGCTCGCTGTATCCGTTTATTTGTAAGACAGGTAGTTTCCCCATAGGACACCCGCAAATTTTTTCAAATACTGAATGCTTTGATCTAACTGGTGAAAACTTTGAAAACTTTTCACAAAATGTAGAAGATCTAGTAAAATGCGATATTTTACCACGGCAGAATTTGTTTCATCCGGTTTTACCTGTAAAAATGCAATAAATTACTTTTCCCACTATGTCCATCCTGCTGTGAAAGTTTAAATCAAGATGATTGCTTTCACAGCGATAAAGAGCGTATATTATCCGGAACTTGAGTTTCCGCCAAAATAAAAAAAGCTCTCGAGTTGGGATACGTATTAATCAAAATTTACGTTATTTGGCAATATCAAGTAACAAAATACAATCCCGACACTAGATCTGGTGGCCTATTTACGGATTATATTAATACATTTTTAAAAATAAAACAAGAATCGAGTGGTTGGCCTTCCGATGTAAAAACAGGAAGAAAAAATTAATTATCTAAATAAATATAAACAAGAAGAGGTACTTTAGATTATAATAAAATAAAAAATAATCCTGGTATGCGATCTGACACAAAATTATGCCTCAATTCATTTTGGGGAAAGTTCGGCCAGCGAGACAACTTGCCGCAAACTTCGATAGTTCGGACTTTTCAAGAGTTTTTAAACTATTTGACAGATCCAGAAAAAATAATTCAACATTGTTTGTCAATCAATGAGAAAGTAATGTATATATCGTGGAAATACAAAGAAGAATGTATTCCCTCATCGCCTTGTACCAACGTAGTCATAGCAGCCTATACTACGGCACAAGCGCGATTAGAATTATATAAATATTTACATTGCTTGGACGACAGAGTGTTGTATTATGATACAGATTCTGTCGTATACCTTAGTCGTAATGATGGTAGCGAAGAATACGAACCATCAACAGGGCCTTTGTTAGGTCAAATGACGAACGAGCTTGAGTGCTACGGTGAAAACGCGTACATAGAAACTTTTGTTTCAGAGGGGCCAAAATTTTACGAAATGCGTATAAAAACAGCGAGCGGAGAAACTTTTAATACATGCAAAATCAAAGGAATTCGTTTGAATTATGAAAATACCCTAAAAATAAATTTTGAGACTATAAAAGATTTAATTAAAAAATATCACGAATCTAATGATAATAAGAACGTAATACGTATAACAAATAACGTAATTCGAAAAACTGCTATTCATGAAGTTGTATCGCGTACTGAAAAAAAAACTTGCTCGGTCGTTATTAAAAAAAGATGTTTTATTTCTAATGATAAATCTTACCTTTATGGTTTTAAAACTTAATTTTAACAAACGTTTTATTTTTATAGGAACTAACGAATTTCTTCGACGACATGGCGATGAAGAATGCTGTAGCAATATAAATTGTCTCGTACCAAGATGTCCTTATAGACCCTAATATAAACAATCGTTAGAAGGTATAGCCTGGCATAGACTTATATATATAATTTAATTTTATTTAAAAAAAGTAATCAAATGACTATGTATAAGCATATGTTAAGGACCGTAAATTTATTAAAACATAATAATAATATTACCGTTTCTGTATTATTAAAGGGTTATTTTCGAAGGCAAATTTGGGTGCTGTGCGATCATGAAGTGTGTCGAGATCGAAAATGTTACAGAGTGCTAATAACGAAACGGGACGAATGCAAAAGACTTTGTAAAGACGTTTATATTTCGAAAATTGTTAACATAATCGATAAAAATAAGATCGATAGCGCTGTATTTGCGATTTCCAATATAAGACGACGAGATCGTTTACTATGTAGAATAAAGGATACTCGATGTCATATACATTACTGTGTAACGCGTGATTGAATTGTTAAAGTTGCGTCTGTAAATTTACATTAAGAATATTTTGTAAAACTAATTGATAAATAAAATGTAAGCCTATGTATTTTTTACATCAATGTATTTTTAATGATAAAAAAATTAATTTTTAAAATGTACCCAAATATTTGTTATTTCTTTTATTGTTTAATATTTTATTTACAGGTTACCATCGTGTTACATTTTTTCTTATAAAAATAATGCTAAATTTTCTAATAAAATTATTTAATATAAATAACATAATTTTCATTTAGATTATTTAATATGAATAAAAATTTTCATTTAAATCACTTTTTTATATTTTATAAATATATTAATTAAAGCACAAATATTCATTGATAAAAATTCACCATTTTATATAGTAAGAAGAAAAATAAACTTTACATTTGTATAATATGTATCAATCTTTACAACATGGATTGTTTGGCCATATAGGATGGTGAAATCCTACTACGTCCCTCACAGCTACATCGTAAGCACATAATGCGATATTTATATGGAGACTAGTGCCTGTATGTTTACTGGTACAATTTAAAAAAATGTAGTAAGTATTTTCCAATATTCCTATTTCCATAAAATACGCATGCAAATTCTGGTTTTTGTTAGATTTTGAAACAATTCGTATGCTCATTTCGAATTGTTAGTAAATTTATTTAAAATTTATTATAAAAAATTATTTACTTGAATGTACTTACTTTTAATTCCGATATATTTGTTTTTTTTAATTTGGTGGCTCCCACGTTCATCTTTGCGATCTTAACGTATCATCCCACACCTTTATTTACAACTTTCAATTTTTCAATTTTGTTTTTTACCCGGTCCCATTCCGCATTCGCCCGGGGTAATGCCCTTGAAGAGGGGAAAACCCATAGGCAAACCCAGCGGGATAAAACCTGGGAAAACCCTCTCCGGAATGGGTCGGTGTATATAGCAGATTCGGTATTAGGCATCCTTGTACCAGGATACCTACACCGTATTTGCCACACCTCCTGCTCATATTGTCATGTGGTCAGTACGCATAAGCGACCGTCACACAAAGCAAGTCCAGTTTGAACGCGCAGATCCTTAGAGCGGTCACCCATCCAAGTACTGCACGCCAAAGCTGCTTAACATTGCAGATCGCCTGGCGCGCGCCGAACCACTCGGCCAATGAGTCGATTTCATTCCGATATTTTAAATTGTTGACGTTTGAGTTTCATCTGTATCAACAAATTTGCAGCACCATAGTAATAATACATTTCTCTTTCCAACGAATTATATTGAATATCTTCGTTACATAACTGCATGTAAAAAGACAATGGAGATGAAAAATGCGAGATCCGTACATTTTTCACTTTATTAAATTTGTATGATGACGATTTTTAATGTTTAGTAATGAAATCATATTGAAAAAGAAAAACTATTGTGTCGACAATGGTCCAGACATATTATTATTTTTTTCGGCTACTTTTTTTGACAACTCGTGAACTATAAATTTTAACTTATCTCCCGCAGCTAGTAGGGCGTGATGTCTTTCAGAGTTTAGTGTAAACTACAAGCTATAAACTAGAGCTGTTAGTAACGCAATTTGAGTCCTAAGCGTATCAAATAGCTTCAAGCAGCGCCGGTCGTGTGCCGTCGCTCATATAGCTAGTAGGCGCATGCGCGCTCGTAAGCCTTACCGTATCTAGCTTGCTGTTTGAGCTACCACTTACTCGACTAATACGCGCGCGATTATCAGCCTTACGAACCCGCGACTAGCTTTCTTATTTCGCCGCTAGCAGCGCGAAATAAGAAAAGAGAGGTTTATAACACGATGATCATATCTTCCGCTTACACTTCTTTCGTCGTTTATATTGATTATGCGGTTATTCTCGTCTAACCGGCAATCTTTGCTAACGTATTCTAGCCTCCTATTCCAATATGCGTGATTATCATCGCGCACTATGCTGAAAAAACGCACATAGCATTCTCTTTCATATAGCTCGACAAACGCTACTAATCCGACGTGCATTCCGTGATTGTGTTCAGGATCGGGATGGTCTAAGTTGGTCATGTGATATAATCTGCAGTATTGTTCCAACATTTTCTTATGATGTAAACAATACTTTTTTTCAGCGCCTTTTACATCACGACTTATGAAGATTCTCCCGCATTTTTTCGCTGGTTGCGATATACACGTAATCACACAACCCACACATTCCCCCACTCTTCTACACGTAAAAACTTTTCATCACCCTGTTGGCTATCTTACTAACCATATCGTTCCATAACAAAACTATTCTGCCCGGGACAAGGCTCACCTCCCACGCGTTATATTTTAAGTACAACGCAAAAATTAAAGTTTTAAAAAAGCAAAATAAATTGAAACTCATTTTTAACGTTTTTAGAAAAAATATTTTAAACTTGATAATATCTAGGATAGTGGACCCAAAAAATCAGTCTGACGTCGAGTATTTTCGGAAAAATATTTACGAGTGAAAATAGACGAAAATCGAAAAAATCCTTTATACACCTATTTCTCATTTTTTATAACTTACCAAAAAAGTTTATGTGGGGGTGGCATAGGGTAGCATATGGATTTTATTACACCCTTAGAACATCCTTTAAAAATTTCTGATTCTGTCTTGTCGCATACTTTTACTTTTAAACGCTCAACATGCGAAGTATTGAACGACACATGGTTAAAATTTTTTGACCATCTCAGTAAATACTTCGCATGTTGAGTGTTTAAAAAGAAAAGTATTAAGTTTTTATCATCTGGGAAAATTTTCTATCATCTAAAAAAGGAATACGGTGTAAAATGAATTGTATATTACAATATATTTTTTAAAATAATCAATTGAGGGAAGTATTTTCATACATTGGAGTAACGCATACACCACCTAAGCATAAGGTGCATGTTAAAGTCGATGTAAAAGGTCGGAGATACCGGGCAAGACGGTCATTGGCTATTTTATAGGGCATGGCCCCGTACGACGTACTTCGGCTTTCCGACAGGGAGAACGATTAGAGAGAACGGGTAAGCGATGTAGTCGAGAGCGAATGCACTGGTCGTGCAGCATAATATAGGTCATAATATAAACATCACAAGTTTTGGAGTACGCACGCACCCGCACAAGTGTAGAGTTCACTCTAACAGGGGCCATTCTATTTCTGGCGCTACTATTACCTCTACCACTCTTACATCTCCATTCGTTCTTCTACACTTTCTTATACGTTAATACTAGCTGGTTACACAGACACACACACAGTTGTAAGGCTTATATATTTATATATATACATCACTTGTACAATGTAATGTTAATTTTCTATTTCCGGGTTTTCTCTTTTACGTTTTTCCACTTACTCGTAAAATATCACTCTTTAAATTCGTAAATATATTAATACAGGAAAATATTGAAAATCGGTAAAATATCAAAAATATTAAAAACAGAAAAAACTTAAAATATTCTAAAATTATCCCAAGTGACAAAATAAGAAAACTCTCAAAAAATACCGATATCTTCCTTGTTATTTCTTAAAATAAAAAAATTTAATTTTAATAATTTTTTAATATTTTTAATAATTTACTGTCAGTGATTTTTACATTTATCATATTTCATTTATTATTTTATTATTATTATTTATTACTAACATTTATTATTTTACAAAATCATTCTTTACTAAATTCTATTTCCCGATTATCAAGAAGCGAGATAAGACCGAGCGATAAGGGAACGCCTCAGACGACCGATCCGGCAAACAAGTACCCCCAAACGGCATACAAGTACCCTTAGGCGGCATACTGATACCCAAAGTGTGACGTCATATGTGTCTGCAAAACGCATACCCCTTCTACTTATGTAGTATATATTTATATAAAGTGATGCTGGTCCTCTTTTCTCCGGGGGTCCGATTAGCTCCGATTATCCCTATCTATAACAGTGTGAAAATAAAGAACGAAAAATTTATTTTTTTTAAATTCCAACTTTGACCACCTATTCATTTGGTTTATTTTTCTACGATGCAACGTCTCGTATTCATGAAACTATCACAAGCGAAACGTAAATAATCAATATCGAAAATTATTCAAAAGTATTTTTATTGTTTTATTTTATTACATACAACATAAAAATCTGAAGAGGAATATAATTTTTAAATTCATCTAAGATCGCAGAATATAATCGTATTTTCATAGAATTTTCCCATTTGTTCAATTGCACTAATTTTAGTTTTGTACATAGATTTGGAGTTTGTTATATACGAAATGATAAACTGAAATCCAAGACCTTTAGTTTTCTTTTAAAGATACTTTTTAAGAAATGTTTATACAAAAGTAGAGAAAAAAATTTATAGATCTAAATAACAGATTCACCGATTTGATGGTTCAAATTTTTATCAAATTTGAATGAAGATATCACTGATTCTAGTGTAGCTGAAAATACTTGAAAAAAAGTAAATTAAAGGTCTTTATCTTTACTTTAATATTATATAAGTGCGAAATACTTAACTAAACGATAAGGCCATTCTAAAATAAAATCTAAAAATATTTAACCTAAAAAAATTTTTTGTGTCTGAATAGAGTTCCAATAGCTTAGATATAAGCATAGTCAATTATTTAAACAGTTCGGTAATGATTAAAAAATCTTAGGAGGGTCAAATAAATGACAACATTGAAAAGAAGAAAAGAAATTCAAAAAATGGTTCTTTGACAGGCGCGGGTGGTTACACTCTATTAAACAGCGATACATCAATATATTTCTCACTTGTCAGTGACTGAATATAAGTATTTTGGTAATATAGAATTCATATATCGACGGTCCCTACACTCTAAAATTCTTCGGGTGAGTCATCACTTGAAGCGAGTGAATTTTCAATTGAAGTAAAGGAAGGAATTCACCTTCTATGTTTCGAGTGAATCGTTTTTTAAGCTCCAGTGGTTCAAATACTCAAAGCTTAAATTAAATTAAAAATCGTCGGCATGGATAAATTTAACTCAAAAGCGATTGAAATAATCACTCTAAGTAAACAGAAATCATATTTTTCTGTTTTATTCGATTTAATTATATATTTTTTTATTTTGAAATGTGACCTGGACGACCTCCAGGTCGACGAAACATCATTCTCGAGAAAGTGAATCTAGTATTATAATTTAAGATTTTTTGTCACTTCTTGGAGATGATGTCCAGGTGGTCGGGATGGCCTCCAAGATCACGAAACATCATCCACGAGGAAACACATCTAGTATTATAATTGGAAATATATACATTTTAGTCAGATGATGTTTAGGTGAGTTGGAGGACCTCCAGGTCGACGAAACATCATTCACAAGAAAGTGTTTAGTTGATAATAAAAAAATCATACTATGTTAGAATTATAGAATACGTTTATACGAAAATATTATTTTAATTATAAGTATAAATAATTTCCGTATTCGTACCCTGACTCGCCGTCGATATATATACTCTAGCATGATATACTAACTCGAATACAAACCGCATGCACGATACTAACTACTATACTATAGCCGAAAAACTTCAAAAATATGCTCATAGCTCTTCTACAATATTAAAGTGTGACGTCATTGGCTGAAAACAAAAATTGAAGGACTTATGACGAAGAAGAAATTTCATAACGTGAATATGGTACTTTGAAATTTTCGATTACGTTTTCTCGTGATTGATTAAATGGATCGTAATAAAACTTTTTTTAAATGAAAGAGAATATAAAAATCTTTAAATATCAATTTCTATTTTTCAAATATTGGGTTTTATTTTAATAGGATTCAGTTTTAAAATTTTGAAAACTCTAATTCAAAGTATAAGACGAGCGCCTCGACGTTTTCGTATTCGTACCTTAACTCTCCGTCAAGGCGCTACCGCGCCTCTTGATAAAAGTAAGAGCTGTGTAAATCATAACGACATAACACAAACATGTGAATATAGACATGTGCTTTGATTCAATTCAATTTTGTGCTTGATCAGGGGCAAGGATTAGTAGCTGCTTAGCTGCTAAATTTAAACCTCGGTCGAGCCTTTTAAACAGAGAGCAGTACATTGCTCTAAGAGAAATCCAGAAGGCGACTTGACTGATGAGCTGATATCTCCTTTTCCTATAAGGCACAGTCTTATTCCTTTTGGATAATATTTTATCGCATTCAATAAACTAACAAGGAAAGCACCTCACCTTTAGGAAAAGAATTCGGCTGACACTGCAGCATATGATTCTTTAATAAAAATAATAAACCCGTGTTTTTCCTTTTCTTTAAATAGGCCTCAGAAATGAAGATAAAGATATTTTTTTGAAATCATTATAAAAAGGAGTGTCTTTAAGAACTTAAATAACGAATCAACTGAAACTCTAGTAAAAAAATGTATGAAAGATCAAATAAAGTACAAGTTAAATGCTTTGATTTAGGCTCTGTTGTAGTAAAAAAGCTTTCCTTATTCAAAAGTTACTGGTGATTAAAATATGGTACTGAAATAGCATAAAAAATTGATTATACGTTACATGCTAAAAATATTAATAAATATGTAGTAATTTTTAATTAGGTACAACTTTTGAACCATCGAAGGTTTTTTACTATAACGAAGCTTAAGTTAAAGCATTGAACTTGTACTTTATTTTTTCTTTGTCCATTTTTTTTGTAAAAGTCTTAGTTTTTTGGCTATTCAAAATCTTATAAACACTTTTTTATAATATTTTCAAAAAATGTCTATATTTTTCTCTATGGGACCTATTCAAAGAAAAGAAAAAATACTAGTTTATTTTTTTATCGAAAAATCATATCCTGCACTTACAGCCGAATCTGTTTCCCGTAGGTGAGGTGGTATCCTTCACTGTCAAAAATATCATCAAATTAAATGTGGTAAAGTGAAATAATTTAAGGTGTTGCAGTAGTTATGCTGTAAAATACATGAAATTTACTGCAATTTGCATCAAAATTAATGAATTTTAATGTTAATGTACATGATTTTCATTTAATGTACTAGCTTGAGAGGGTCTAGTTGATTAAGAGGATCATAATTGCCCCCGCTGGAAACTGAAAAAATAAAAAAGCTATCTTATTCTACATTAAAAAATACCCGCACAAAAAAATTTTTAACCTCAAAATTAATTAAAACGTGTTTTTTCGTTTTTTGGCGATATCTCGGCTTCTAGTGGACGAAAAATACGTTTTTTTCAAATTATAGGTTTTTAAAAGCCCTACAACTTGACGTAGGTAAAAAATAGTTTTGGCGCAAAATTCAAATTTTATAAGCATTTGAAATTTTTAAAGTTCAATTAAAAAAAAAATAAGACAACAGAAATAACCAAAAGAAAATATGTTGTTTTCCAAATAGTCCAGTTATTGAAGCATTTCAGCTTGAAATTTTGTCGGTTAGGATAGATTAACATGAAAATTTGTCAGTAGGTAAAGAATAGTCCAAAAAACAAAAGTTATATAATGCCGATGTGCGCTTTTGCCCAGGGGGCGGGAGCCGCCCCTTCTCGGGGACGGTGAGAAAAAAAAAACCATATAATTGGATGTAAAAATCAATTTAAAGCAAAAAGTTTTTTATGAGTTTTTTGGTTAAATGAATACTTTTCGAGTTATAGGTGATTGAAAACATTGATTTTTAGTGTAAAAAAGCAAGTTTTTTTGACGGTTTTTCATGAAATAACTTGAAAAGTTTTAATTTTATCAAAAAACTCATAAGAAACGAAAATAAAGCTTGTAAAAAAACAAAACGATTCCATTTTTAATCATTATTTTATATACAATACATAACGAATTATAAATTATTGAATATTAATACTGTTACGCTTGAAACTTTAAGAGCAATATTCAACGTTAAATAACAGAAAAATGGCATACTTTTTGAGGAAAATGTATATGATATTTTTTGAAGCTATTGAGATTACCTTTTGAATTAATTTTGTTTCAAGTCAAAAGTATGAAAATTAAAGGAGTTACAAGAAAAATAAAATTATTTTATATAGTTTGACAATAAAATTTCAATATTAAAACCACTGTCATGAAGACAGGTTTTGAAATATAAAGAAATCCTTTTAGGGTTTATCTTATTTAGGTACCAACTATGTGTTCTAGAAGTTTCAGCAATTTATGATGCTTATTTTTTAAAAAAATCAAAATGTAACAGATAATTTTTTGACATTGATTGTTTTTACATTTTAAAAGAGTATATTTGCAAACGCAAATATGGTTGGGAAATAAAAATATTCTTCCGACAAATTGGGGATGGATCCATAAAGATGGTTTTTTACAGCCTACAAGAATGCTAAACCATCCTGCACCAGAACAGCTTCTAAGAATGATTTTTTGCAACTGTAAGACTACTTGCGGCGCTAATTACAGTTGCAGAAAATTAGGATTATTTTGTAACTCGACATGTGGAACATGCTCCGGTGACAATTGTCTAAACTGTCCTCCGATTACAGATCCAGGAGAAGAAGAAGAAGTCGAAATTGATCATGAATAGAATTTAAAAAAATTTGTTTGAAATTTAAGTGAATTATTTGTATTTTTTTATTTTGTTCTTATAATAATAATAATAATTAAGTTATGATAGTCTTATAATTTTAACCATAAATAGTCATTTTTAAATGTAAAATACTTAAATATATTCTAAATTCTATAATAAGACATAAAAAATATATTATTAATAGAATAAAACTTATTAAATTATTAAAAGTACTAAAGACTCGTTTTTTTGGCATTTTATCATCAAGGGTGGTTTTTAAGGGTTGAAATGTTACAATAAAATAAAAATCATTATAAACTGTGAAAAAACGTCCAATATAAATATGTCATTACAAAATAATTTACATGTTCAAAATTATTTTTTTCTATTTTTCATCATAAGGGGTAGTTTTTAAGGGTTGAAATAATGTTAAAAATTAAAAATTATATCATAAACTTGAAACGTTAATATTTTTCCATAATTGTATCATAAAAATATTTTTTAATGTTTAAAACTATATATGCTCTTTTTATTAAGTCAAATGGGTGGTTTTTAAGAAGGGGCCGAACTATCTGTCTTTGTCTAATAGCGTTTTTCATCATTTATGTAAACACTATCCGGTATAACAAGAAAAAAATAGCAGCCCCCGCTAGATATTAGTATGATAAGTAAATTTTGTAATAACAACCAAATTTTTTCACTGCGTAGTTTTTGATTAATTAGAGACCTACCAAAAAAAGATAGGTTATATCCTAGATTGCTAGTAGGTCTCTAATTAGTCAAAAACTATGCGGTAAAAAATTTGGTTGTTATTACGAAATTTACTAATTATATTAATATCTAGCGGGGGCTGCTATTTTTTTCTTGTTATTCCGGATAGTGTTTACATAAATGATGAAAAACGCTATTAGACAAAGACAGATAGTTCGGTTCCTTCTTAAGGGTTGTAAAAATGCTTAATATCATTAATTATGTTCCACAATATTAAACAATACTTATTTTAGACATTCCAAGATTATTTTAATTATTTATAAGCGTAAATAGGCATTTTTACTATTTTTCAACTTTAAGGGTAGTTTTCACCCCTTTAAAGCAAAAAGCGCACCTCGCCGATACATAACTTTTGATCTGTAGGGTAATATAAGCTTAATCCTAAAGTTTTATGAAAATCGGTGCTAACCGAAAGAATTACCAGGTTATACCCTATTTTTGCCTCCACTGACTGGACTAAAACAAAAAACTGTAACCATGAATTTTTTGAAATTTTTAGAAATGGTGTAATGGCCTACAGAAGCGAAAAACCACTTTTAGTTTGATTTTTGAGCATTTTTACCTACCTTTCGTACACTAAATGTGATTATAGTATCTTACATACCCCGGAATTATTTTCTA
Organism: Anastatus disparis; assembly: GCA_017163975.1. Taxonomy (NCBI): domain Eukaryota; kingdom Metazoa; phylum Arthropoda; class Insecta; order Hymenoptera; family Eupelmidae; genus Anastatus; species Anastatus disparis. Next base: position 412,213 of record JAFFSR010000057.1, on the reverse strand, counting down.
TACATAATCATTTAAAATTGGGTGAAAAAACCTTCAATTTCTGCCTTGAAAAAGTATGATAAATGCCCTAAAACCGAAATTATGCTCATTCACAGTTACAAAATTGAAGTATCAAATTAGTGAATCGTTAATAGTATGCATTTGCAGTATTAAATTCAAGTAAGCATAATTTGGTTTTCTTATTGAATCTATTTTCGATTGAATCGGAAGATACTTACGTTGTGTTTAGTAGGATCATCAGGATCAAAGATTAAATGCATCAATAGCGATATCTGAAACTAATTTTTGTGAATCCTAATCTTGGTAAATGTTCCATTGTTTAATTCATTATTTTTAACCGATTTCAAAAAGGAGGAGGTTCTCAATTCGCCTGAATTTTTTTTTTTTTATTTTTTATGTTTGTTACCTCATAACTCCGTCATTTCTTAACCGATTTGAAAAACTTTTTCTTATCTGATAGAGAATGTCTGCAGGAAGGTCCCATACGTGTCCTATAATTATTGGGCCAATATTCGGTTTGTATGACCCAATTATCAAATTAAGAGCAGGCCGGATTCGCTATCTTTGTCTAATTGGTATTTTTGTTATTTACTCAAGTATTAATCGGTGTATCTGCAAATTGAAGGTTAAGCGCAATAGATATTATTATTACAAATATTTATGCACAAGAAAAAAAAATCTATCGCTTTGTTTTTGAGAAAAGTAAGGAACGCGAAAATATTATAAACATAATCTTTTACTTCGGCGTTCCTTACTTTTCTCAAAAACAAATCGGTAGATTTTTTTTTCTTGTGCATAGATATTCATAATAATAATAATATCTATTGCGATCAACCTTTATTTTGAAGATACACCGATTAATACTTGAGTAAATAACAAACAACTCAATTGTTACTCGGTCGGTATCAGGTTCTACTCCGGCCTGCCGTTAAGAAAAAAACGGGGTGTTTTGCTCTCTCTCTCTCTCTCTCTCTCTCTCTCTCTCTCTCTCTCTCTCTCTCTCTCTCTCTCTCTCTCTCTCTCTCTCTCTCTCTCTCTCTCTCTCTCTCTCTCTCTCTCTCTCTCTCTCTCTCTCTCTCTCTCTCTCTCTCTCTCTCTCTTAGACCGAAAGGTCTTTTTCCTGAGGATTTTTTCAACTCACTAGCTGGAATTCTGCCAACCTACCAAAACATTGTCATCACGGGTGATTTTAACATAAATCTTCTGGCTAGTAATTACAGTACCGACACTTTTCGCTCAACTATCGAATCACTTGCTCTTTATATAGTTCCTTCCGATCCTACGCACCATTCTCTCACAACTGATTACATATCTCACACTTGGATCGACCTTTTTATATTGAATGATGAAAACTCGTTGGTTTCTTATAGTAAATCAATTGCACCTTTCATAGCAGGTCATGATTTAATTTCTATTGTTTTTAAGGCGGCTATACCACAAGTTGCATCCAAGTTAATTCATTTTCGCAATTTTTCCAATATAAACCTTCAAACGTTAAATAACTCGATAGCTCTTTCTCTTTCTAACTTTTCACGCGAGAGCTGTGTTGATTCTCCAGGATCTTGTCTATCTTCTTTATCTGTTGATACTTTAGTTCATAATTTGTCTTCTGTTCTTGTGTCGTCTTTCGATAAATGTGCGCCTATCAAAACGCAAAAACTGGAATTAAAGAAAAAACCATGGGTCAATTCTGACATTAGATATAAAATGAGAGAACGAGATAAAGCATATAGGCGTGCTGTTCGCTCTGGTTCTACCCAAGATATTTCACGGTATAAAAGACTCAGAAGTGAAATCTCAAATGCGCTTGACACTGCAAAAAACAAACACATTGCAGATCGGTTGGCAGCGGGGGTAATTCTTCTAACCGCTGGAACACCTTGCATAAGATTGGTCTTGCCGTCAAAATACTTCCGTCACCGCTTCAATTTTTCTCCTCTAGAGTGCTTCTCACTCATTATACCTCTATCTCTTCACGGTCTTCAGCTATAACTTCTAATGAGATAGGAAGGGTGCTTGCAGTGCCACTGCGCACTGACTTACCTACCTTTGATTTTTCGCCTGTCGACTGTCCTCTTGTTGAGTCACTTGTTCATTTTGGCACTTCTAAAACATTTGGGCCTGATAGTATCACGGCGCATATGCTCAAATTGACGAGTGAATCTACTATTAGTCACTTAACATCAATTATTAATGTTTCTCTGTCTACTGGTGTTTTTCCGAGTGATTGGAAAAGAGCCTATCTCCTACCTTTGGCCAAGACTAATAAGATGGATTCTCCCTCATAAACCCGACCTATTGCCAAGCTCTCTGAAGTTTCTAAGATTCTGGAAAGAGTAGTTCATTCTCAGTTTAGTTTCTTCATTGAATCTAATTCTTTGTTAGATAACTTGCAAACAGGCTTTAGAAAATCCAATAGTACTCAGACTGCTCTTCTGAAACTTATTGAGGACTCTCGTATGGCGATTGACAGGAGGATGGTCACTGCTCTACTGCTCTTTGATTTCTCCAAAGCTTTCGACACTGTTCCACACCTGCGCCTGCTCTATAAACTTCGTCGTTTCAACTGCTCCGACTCAGTAATACGATGGTTCGCATCGTACCTTAGCAAGAGAATCTACTCAATACCTGACCTTGAGGGTCGTGTGGGGAGTGGGTCACCTGTACAGCAGGCGTACCACAGGGCAGTGTCTTAGGACCGTTACTCTTCTCTATCTTTATAAACGACTTACCTCTTGTCTTAACAAGGTCAACACATATCTTGTTTGCCGATGATCTTCAAGTCTATCACTCATTTTTGCCGTCCAATCTACATAGTGAGATTGACTTTTTAAATCACGAGGTGGCAGCTGTTGTCAAATGGGCGAGAGAAAACGAGCTCACCCTAAATCCCTCAAAAATGCAAGCGATGTTCATTGGTAGTGAGCAATATATTTCGAGAATCGATCTGTCTTCATGCCCCTCTATCTATGTCGATAATAAAGTGGTGCCTTATACGAACACTATTAAGAACTTGGGGTCTGGTTGACCAGTACTTTAAACTGGAGTAAGCAAGTGAATTCAGTTGTGGGACGTATTTTTGGTACACTTCAGTCTCTGAAATTCCACAGACACGCGCTTTCTAGACAAATCAGAAAGGATTTGGTGGAAGCTCTCATCTTTCCAATATTTGATTACTGCTGTGTAGTCTACGATGACCTGCCACAGATTCTAAATATCAAGCTTCATCGTGCCTTGAATGCTTGTGTTCGTTTTGTATTTGGTAACATAGGCTGGCAGGATAGAGTAACTCCGCATCGTCTTCAGCTGGGTTGGTTGTCAGTAAGTAACAGGCGGCTCTATTTTAAATCGGTACTGGCTCACACGATTATTTCATATCAAAAGCCAACTTACTTAGCTACAAAATTTATGCGTGTGAATATTGACGCGGTTGTTAGATCATCGAATAGACTGCAAATGAGACTACTTATCTGCCCTGTTGTGAGGACAGCAGCAATGCTTAATTCATTTGTTTACTCGGCTTCAAGTTTTATCAACAATAATTCTGAAATGATCACCAGCTTCGAAACGGGTCAAACTCAACTAATTAAGTCAAAATTGTTCAACAAATTCCTGCTCGACGAACGCACTGAATGGCTGGGTACATCTGGGAGTTGACGAATGTGCTTTGCCAGATTCTCTGGTAAAGTTCATTCTACTGCTAAATTTCCTATTAGCTGACTTCTATTGGTTGTCTCTTCGTAAATCGTGCAAGTTGATGAGTACAAGGTCAAATTTATAGTCATAAGCAAATGATTTTTACAATTAGGAACTACATTTTTGTTTATATTTTAGAGAAATCAATATACATTTTTCCTGTTATACTTACTCCTTAGTTTGTAACTCAATTTTTTAACAACTTGTAATTATATTAAACATTTATGTATTACTTATGGGTCATACGGGGTTGAACCCCATGATCCGAATAAATTATGAATCAATCAATCAATCTCTCTCTCTCTCTCTCTCTCTCTCTCTCTCTCTCTCTCTCTCTCACCTGAGCTTCAATATGTATACATGCACACATAACGACACTGTGCTGTTGAGCCTTCTTTCTTTCCTGCTATATATTGCTTGATGGTGTACCAATGCATGCGTTATGAATTAATAATGAAAGTTTAATGTAATTAGTGGGTCTACCTATATTTGCGTTTTTAGTAAGGGGATTCACTAGAAGATAGAAAATAAAAATTTTTTAACAAAAACAAACAATTAAAAAAATTTTTAATAAATAAAAACCGACTTTAAAAGTATCGAATACAAACAAAATTTTTTACAAAAAATAAGATTTCAAAAATATTGCACTAAAAAATGACAAATAAAAAATTTTTAACAAAAAAAAAACCGACTTCAAAAAATGCACTGAAGAGTAACAAATAATTTATTATCTTTAGAAATCATACTAATAATTGGTAAAATACATAGTCTAGGAGCCCCGAGGGTTTCGTATGAAGTTAGAGGTCCCACCAAGCAAGTAGGTGATTTGTATGTATTTTGAGCTGCTGAATCCGAATTTGCAACTTGTTTTTAGCGCAAGTGGTCGAGTAATTTGTTATAAACAAATTAATTGTTTGAATGGCTATAGTTTATGAACTACAATAGATGCAGTAATTTTCTTTGCGAAAACTTGTTCTTTAATAAAAGAACAAAAAAAATCGTTTTTGTTGCATGTCAATTCGATGATTAGAACCAGAGATATGGCAAATATATTGCAAAAAAACATAGAGACGTAGCGCTAGCGCGGAACGCCCTGGTAAAAAACCTTATAACTCGACTACTAATTAATATTTTTTGAAGTTTAACATGTGTTTGAAAAATGTCAGAGTCTCAGCTTTAATGATAAATTGTTATATATTACTTTCAAGTGTTAATAAATATGCTAGAATGATTTGAAGCAGAAAAAATTTTCAATTTTTCAGAATCTTGTTTGTTTATAACGAAATAATATAGGTTAGCGAACAAAATATTTCTATATTTTTTATAAAGAATGATAGGAAATTTGATCTTGTTTAAGAATCTGTCCGGTTTTTCAAATTTAAGTAAGTAGAACCTGAGATATCGCAAATTTAAGCTGTAGCGCCAACTCCTTGCAATACGACATATGTGTGCAATATGGCGATCGCTTTCCTTATTAAAAATTCTTTTATTATAAGGTAAGTAATTTCATTTTCTTGTAATACAATTAATTTTAACTCTGTATTAGGAAATTAAATAAAAATTTAATAAAAAAGGATTCAGCTAAAAATAGATGACTCTAATAAATCGGAAGGTTAAAACAAATTTTTTGAATAAAATAGATTGTTGTTCTTTTTGCAATGGCAAAAAAATAGACAAATGTAAAAATACTTCATAAGTTGAGTAAATTGTTCACTATTATAGTAGAAAAATCAATGATTATTTAAAACCCTAAATCTACTTCATTTAAATGTATTATACACTTCGAGCATATACTACTGGAGGAAGCCTCCGAATGGCAGAAAGCGTTACAAGGCGAAGAGAGAGAAAGCCTCTATTTTGGTACGTGCTGTCTCTCTCTCGCCTGATTTGATTGGCTGCTTCTGTTTCCCACAAAGAAACTGAGAGAGAAATAGCACGTACCAAAATAGAAGCTTTTTCTCTCTTCGCCTAGTAACGTAGTTATTAGCTGGGAGGCTTCCTCCAGTAGTATATGCTCGAAGATTATACATCATTAATATCATGACAAAGTATATAAAATAGAGTCGAGTCAAAAGTGATTTTATTGAGGATGAGATTACTTACTTTTTAATGAAAGAATTTTTAATAACGAAAGCGATCGCTATATAGAGCGCTTGAATAGAGAATATATAAATTGAGTATTTTTACCTTGATTGATTCAAGCAGATGAATGCTGGATACAAACAGACAAAGAATAGATATAGGCACGATTTGAAATAAGACTCGAGTCGAATATAAGTAACTTTTAAGATATTTATTAGACACTTATAAAATAATTAATATTGAATACAATAACTTTATTTGAATTTGAATTTAAATTTGAATTTAAATTACAGGATTTATGACTTAGTACCAACAATGATCCTGGGGTAGTACCCACTGTCGTCAATTTCAGTCGGCTTTTATAAGATTTATCTTGACATAATTTTATTAAGTAATAAGTGGATCTTGCTTGTTTTATGATTTAATAATTTTGAAGTCAACGAATTTCGTTGCTTAATATCAACTTTAAGTTTCTTTACTGCTTAGGTTAACACATTCTTTTATTGTTCGATGACTGTTTAATTAGTTCATCAATATCATATTAAGAAAAAGATATTTAGAAATTATAAATTAAAAAGTAATATAAAAGATACGTTGTGATGTAACATTTAAAAAATATTATTAACAATTTCCTGGTAACAATGATTTATTATTAAGAGGGGGTACAGGTAAAATCTTGTTTTCCCATATGAAAATGATTTTTGTGGGAAATTGTGTAAAACTGTGAATAAATATAATAAACTATCGTAATTTAGACATTAATAAACAGTAATTCACAGTTTTACACAATTTCTCCCACAAAAATCATTTTCATATGGGAAAACAAGATTTTACCTCTACCCCCTCATAATAAATCATCATTACTAGGAAATTATTAATAATATTTTTTACAGGTACTAACCAAATGCAGCAGGCTATTTCTTATTTAGCAGAAAAGCTGGATGAAAATGATGAGATACATTTACAATATTGCAAAGGAAAAAATAATCTAATCAAGATACAAGTTCACTCCTGGCACATGAGCAGCAAAACTTACAATTGTTATATTGAGTATAAATCGGACTCGATTGGTTATAGCAGTATTCTGTGACACTGTTGTCAATGTGCGAATGGTTTAAGAACAATCGGTTCCTGCTCACATGTAGCAGCCGTAATATATTATTTATCTTATGGTAGATACATTTCTAAAAAAATAAGACCAGCTGCAAAATTAAGCAAAATTTTTTAAATCGAAGGTTTTGTACCAGTTATCGAGGTAGGTAGTGATGATGACTAAACAATAACTATGCAATAAAAGAAAAAGTTTTTTTAATTTCTTGAAAAACATTCTTGTTTATTAGTTTTCATATCAATCAAACTACGATTGTAAGATTTTTTATTTTATAGGTGTTAGTGTAAAAACGAAATAAAATAATTTTATTTGTAATTAAATTCATTTTTCCAGAATATTACTTGAAAATACATTCCTAAAAATGATTAATTATTCATTCTTGAAAATTAATAATACTATCTTTATGGAAGTTTTAAATTTTATTTTAATAATTAGATTCATGTAAATTAATCAAAGATATTTAAAAAAAAATCTTATTTGATTGTTCAAAAGCGACAGTAAGCGTATTTATTTTGTTCACTTATTACTTCATGAACAATGTTTTCAATTTCACATTATTCTACTACAGTATCATTTTTGTTAAAAAAATTAAATATATTAATATATCTTGATAAATGATTCATCTTTTTGAAATTGTAAATATTCGATTACAAAATAATGAACTAAACAATGGAACATTTACCAAGATTAGGATTCACAAAAATTAGTTGCAGATATCGCTATTGATGCATTTAATCTTTGATCCTACTAAACACAACGTAAGTATCTTCCGATTCAATCAAAAATAGATTCAATAAGAAAACCAAATTATGCTTACTTGAATTTAATACTGCAAATGCATACTATTAACGATTTACTAATTTGATACTTCAATTTTTTAACTGTGAATGAACATACTTTCGGTTTTAGGGCATTTATCAGACTTTTTCAAGGCAGAAATTGAAGGTTTTTTCACCCAATTTTAAATGATTATGTATAGGAAATAATTCGGGGCCAAATTCGGGGCCTATTGAAATATTAAAAATTTACGAAAATAGCAATATCACTATAAATTTTAAGGGTAGTCCAAAGCTGGTTTATACGAATAAATTGATTTTGCGTAAACGTAAAAATTAATAATATTTTCTTTTTCAGAACTCTTTATTCCTATATACATATAAAAAAATGCTGTCTACCATATTTATTTTACTATCCATCATCAAGAGTATTTCTGCAATCATCGGTTTCAACTGTAAATCTACAGACCCAATCATTACTACATATTTACTATAAGATACACAAAAATATGATTTTGAACTCGAAAATATTACTATAGCTGATTCTACAATAGAATTATTATAATTAGAGGAATTAAACAAAATTAAAGTCATACAATTTAAAATTCAAAGAACAGTTTTTCATTGTTGGACATTCATTCACCTTGGATCCACTACTAATGGCAACGGATATAGACATGCATAGAAGTGAAGAGCGAATAGGAAGAGTGAGGTAACTAGGAATCAATCTCCCAGCTTATACACAGCCTGTATATCTATATAGTACTAATATATAGATATACTAATAATGTGAAAGCTGGTGGGATAACTTGTCTTAAAATTTTGTACGCGTTCGCTCTTTTGTATACGTCTATTTTCTTTGCTTATGGCTTAAAAAAAATATCTTTATGAAATTAGTCACAAAAAGTGCAAATTTATGCACGACACAGAACATCTAAATACGAAAATATTCACCCAATAGCCGGTTTGAAAATAAATTCCTCAAAATCAATAGGAATAGATTCCGCAGGCTCAGTTAAGGATAAAACATGCACAGAGGCATCGTAAACAGATCATTTCGGATCCTAGGACAATGTGTTGGTGCAAGACCTTACAAAAGTAGCATTATTAGGAGAGAATGCTCAAGTAAGTCTAAAAAATGATGAGACCAGATCAAATTTGGGAAATACATTGCATTGATTCGCAATCAGGTTATAATTTTTGGGCACACTTACCTACAGAAGAAGGTTTTAAAATGGAATATGAGACTCTATATAAAGGCCTTATACTATAAGTAATTGACCTAATCAAATTCCTGCCTATGCTGTAAATAGAAAAGCAATACATTTTCAGTATATGCTTTAAATAATGTCAAAATTTGCGATAGAATACTAAAAAAACGGAACACCCTAAACTATTTATTTTAGATGTATCCTATAATAAAAAATAATTCGATGATAATATATTAAGAAAAGATGTAACAAAAGCTATAGCGGAATAAGAGGGTCAAATCGGCCCTAGCCGAGATCTTTATGGCTCGTTGCTTATTCAATAGAGTATGTTGAAAGATGTCTCTGTGCAAAATTTTAGCCCCTAAGCTGCCACGGGGGCCCTCAAAATGCCCAAAACTTGTTTTTTCTTGAATTATTTTTACCATGCACAATTTACAGCTGAAAAATCTGGAAATATGCAAATAAATTCGTCATTATATTAAGAATTATCCAGATTTCTTTTAGATTATTTACAGACTTTTTCACCTTGAAATTACAATTTTTAAAGATATTTGAAGTTTTTTATCGTTGTTTTAACTATGGAGATAATATTTTGCTAAAACCTAAATAGCTTTTTTTGTGTATTTTTTGCCGTACTTTCCAACGCCGGGGTCGCAGAAATTATTTTTCCACCGAAACATGCTCAAAAATCGAAAAAACAGCAAAAAACGGGGTTTTAACGGTTTCTCTATGTTTTTTTTATCCTAACCTCAAAAACACGTTTTAATTTTTCAATACCTCAGGACTTGCGACCGTTTCATTACACCTTAGCGAGCCGTATAGGCCCTGAAAACTTAAAAAAAACACGGATTTTGCGGAGTTTTCCCGTTTTCTTTGGACCAAGCTTTGAAAAATCTTTACCAAAAGCCAATACATTAATCAAACTCTGCTCATTTACAATCTTTACAATCCGACTGCACATGCTAGCTATCCATAAAAACGGACTGCGCATGTTTACTGCGCATACCCACAAGCCCTGTGGACCACCTGTGCTGCCTATAACCAGTAAAGAATCACTGCACATAATCACAACCCTAAAGGGAGGCCTTAATGCACAGCATCACAGCTCCTACAAATCGACTGTGTATCCCTATATATTGCTTTAACCTTCTGCGCATGTTCAAGCCCCCTTCAACTTCCCTTCATATGTTTATTAAATTATAATCGATATCCTACCGCGATATCCTTAGAAGACCTCGAAATCACTTGAATTTTAGGCAAAAAATCCTTTTGGAATCCACTTTAATCTAGCTTCATGTAGAAAACAAGTTCTACTGTTTTAACAGGGTGCTACTTCATTATTTAACTTGTTTATTATGTTAGTTTTTATCTTTCCATGGGATTTCGGCATAAAATCTGACGTATTCTTTCTTTCATGTTATTTTTTTATTGAATTCTCGTTTGTGGAGTTTCATTAACACTGAAGAAAGCTATGCTTGGTTACTGGGTCTTTGTGACTAAATGGTGGCACAATCTTACAACTTCGTTAAGAGTTAAAATGTATTACATACATGAAGTTCAGTTGTGTCTTGAAGCTGCAGCTTAAGAGAATAAGGTGGAGATAAGTGTTCTTATGTACAGCTTATTCTGTTTTATTTCCATTCTTTCGCGTTATTCTTTTAGCCTGCAAAGCAATTAACGGCTATTACTCGCTGTGCGTTATGCAGAACGTATTCCGTAAGTCGTACGTTTACACCAACGTTCGTTCCTTAACTTCCAAATATTCAATTGATTTTTTAACGTTTCAAAACGAAAGCCTTAAATAATTTGATAGAAGCTAGAAAGATGCACATTTTGCACACACCTTTTTTATATTTTGGAATATTCTGGGAAGTTTTAGAATATTTCGTAACGATTTTTCTAGACTGTATTAAATCCATGCGGTACCGCAAGGTAGCGTGTTAGCACCATTAACAGGAGCAGGAACAGATATAAAAAATACATTCTTGCTCTTTTTTTTAGCATATTTTATGAATTTCTCATTGAATCTTGCAGGAATATTTCATGAAATATTCCGTTGGAACATTCATGGAAGATTTCCGAAATATTGAAACGAAAGATTTGAAACATTTCATAAACCTTTCATGCATGGAAGATTAAAGGAATCTTTCATGAAATATTCCATAAAATATTTCTGGAAGATTTTAGTAATCCATCGTAAAATATCCGATGGAATATCTATGGAAGAATCGTAGAATATTGGCATGGAAGATAAGGATTATTTCAGAAAACTTCCGTGGAATATTCCTCTAATATTCGTATGTCCTTGATTCTTCTTACATTGGAATACTCCATGAAATATTATTAAAAGATATCAAGGATACTCCAATGGAAGGTTTGGGTAATCTCACATCTTTCATGAAATGTTTCTGGAAGATTTTTGGAAGTTTTTTGATGAAAGATTTAGGATTTCAGATCTACTACAAAATATTTCTGGAATATTTTATGAAAGATTTAGAAATGCTAAGAGGGGATAGTATATATAATATATAATAACACATTATACTTGTATATCAATACATATACTCATACATAAACATTGACATTAAGTAATAAAATCGCATTTACATAATCGCTTCGACTGTACGCAACAAAGTGGCGATCCTTTCGCTTATATAGAGAGTAAGGTATTGCCCAACCACTTGGGGATAAAACTCCCATTCAACGAACATCCCCCTATCGGCATCACTGGAAATCTCCTGTAGCAAGCTTCCAACGGAAACTTGATGGAATCCTTTTAGAATTTTTCATACAATATTCCACTGCAAGATTACTTAAATCTTTCTATAAAATATTTCGTGAAATATTATTAGAAGATTTATGTAATATTCCGCTGTACGATTTTGAAGTTTTTCGGAATCTTCCAGCGAAATATTTATGGAATCTTCCTAAACTCTTTCATAAAATATTTCACTGGAAGATTACTTAAATCTTTCTGTAACATATTCCATGAAATATTTTTGGATGATTTAGATAATAGCCCGCCATCCAATTTTGAAGTTTTTCGGGTTCTTTCAGCGAAATGTTTTTAGAATCTTTCTGAAATCTTTCATCGAATATTGCACCAAAAGATTACTTAAATCTTTCTGTAAAATATTTGGTGGAATATTTCTGGAAGATTTATGTAATGTTTCGCTGTACAATTTTAAAGTTTTTCGGAATCTTCCAGCGAAATATTTGTGAAATCTTCCTAAAATCTTTCATGAAATATTTCACCGTAAGATTACTTAAATCCTTCTGTGAAATATTTTATGAAATATTTCTAGAAGATTTGTGTAATATTTTGCTTTACAATTTAGAAGTTTTTCGGAATCATTTAGCAAAATCTTTATGAAACCTTCCTGGAATTTCTTATGAAATATTCCACTGAAATATTTGATAAACATCAAATGTAATATTTCATGAAATATTCCAGAAATCCTCCGTAAATATTTCATGGAATGATTTGAAAAAGTTTTCGAACATTTCTTTGAAATATTCCATAAATGTTCCTAGAAGCTTTAATGGTAGATTTCAGTCAAATATTTCGAAATATTCTGTGAAGACTTCCTAGAATCTGCATGGAAGGTTCCATTGAGATATCCCAGTGGAAGATTTCGCAATATTTTAGTGAAATTCTTCATGCTGTGCTAACTATAACTTTTGAATTAGGCAAAACTTTCTGATGCAATAAAGCTCAAATCAAAGTACTAAACTTATACTCCCTTTTTTATATTTTGCTGTAAGAGTTTTAGTTCTTTGGTTAATCAAGGTTTTATAAGCGCTTCTTCTTACTATGTTTTCGAAAAATGGCTTTATCTTAGCCTCTGGGTTTATTAGACAAAAAGAAAGAACCCGGGTTCATTTTTTTTATCAAAGAATAATAACCTGCAGTATCAGCCAAATTTGTTTATTAGAGGTGAGGACCTCTCCTTGTTAGTTAAGCAAGTTTTACATCACAACTGAATTGTTTAAAATCTGACATGATATGAGCTTTAACAAATTAAAGAATATATTAGAAGATGGCATCGATATAAATATCTACATTCTTTGAATACTATGTATTCATACGTAAGTAGCTATAGAATGATTTTTCGACAATATTTTAAATATTTGAGCCCAATAGCTCCTTAACATAAGGCCAATATTCTTCAATTTTGTTATATTTTTACTATTATACCTACGTTCCAAACACTTTTGAGCAGTTTTTTATAAATAAAATAAAATTGTTTCGTTTTGAATTATTCTTTTTATTCCTATTTTTCTCCAAATCGGCCATGTGAACCGATTTTAAAAATGATGCCTAAATGTTCTCAAATCATTCTCAAAATGAATTTTGAAGTGACATTAAATTTTTATTTAAATTCACTCCGAAGCATCGCGATTGCCGAGATTGAACTTCTTGAAAATAACTGACAAATGCATTTATTAGCGTAACAAAAAAATATCATGGAAATGTGTCATGATTAGAAGAATTCAAATCTTGAAATGATCCAGATGGAAATTGACAGTAACATATCAGGTACAATTTTTTTTAAACGAAATGATGAATTAATGGATTTCGATGATGTCCACATAAATTATAACTATATTAAAATTAGGACTGATGAGATTACATTAAATGAAAAAAAAAGAATTAAAAGAAATAGACGACAAAGGAGCTTTATGTATAACGGGATTTAATATGAAAATGGTAACAGTACTATCGAATGAATAGAAAGAAAATTCATAAAAAGACATGGTTCTGAAAATGCAGAAATTATATTGGAATATTCCATGGAATATTCTTGAGAGATTTCAAGAATATTTCAACGAAACGTTTGGGTAATCTCTTATCTTTCATAAAATATTCCTGGAAGATTTTTGGATGATTTCGATGAAAGATTCACAGTTTCAGATCTACAACAAAATATTTCTGGAATATTTTATGAAAGATTTAGAAATGCTGAGAGGGGATAGTATATATATTATATCATAACACATTATACTTATACATCAATACATATAAGCATACATAAACATTGACATTTAGTTATAAAATCACATTTACTTATTTGCTTTGACCGTACACAAAAAATCGCCGACCCTTTTGCTTATATAGTATGTAAGATATCTTCCAACTGCTTGAGGATAAAACTCCCGTCCCCCTATCGGCGTCACTGGAAATCTCCCGTAACATTCCGTGCAACCTTCTAATGAAAACTTCATGGAATCCTTCTAGAATTTTTCATGCAATATTCCACTGAAAGATTACTTGAATCTCTCTGCAAAATATTTTGTGGAATATTTCTGGAAAATTTATGTAATATTCCGCTGTACGATTTTGAAGTTTTTCGGAATCTTTCAATGAAATGTTAATGGAATCTTCCTGGAACCTCCCATAAAATATTCCACTAAAATATTTCATGAACATTACATGTAATATTTCATGAAATATTCTAGAAATCTTCCGCGAATATTTTATGGAATAGTTGGAAAATGTTTTTGGATATTCCTTTGAAATATTTCATAAATATTTCTGGAAGCTCACCATAAAGGATTGCAGTGTAATATTTCGAAATATTCTGTGAAGATTTCCTAGAACCTGCATGAAAGGTTCGATTAGAATATTGCAGTGGAAGATTTCGAAATATATCTGTGAAATCTTCCATGCTGTGTGGGTATGAATAACAACACACGTACATATAAATATGTAATCAAGGTTACATGAATGTTATTTATGAAGAATTGTTTGCAAGTAAATTTTTAAATACCATTGTATTTTCATGAAATTAATTTAAGTACTTTATTGCCTGAATGATAACTGAATAAAACTTTAATTAAATAAATTATGTTATACAATTATAAATAGATAAATTTATTTAACTGTTCATCAAATGAAATGATTATTCATTAAATATATCATTCTTGCATAAATATTACACAAATAATCATTACAATGGATTATAGTTAAATAAAAATTTTTATTCTAATAATCATAGCGTTGAAATTTATTTTGATGAAAATGTTATTTAATTGACATTTTCAATTATGTTTTAATACAAATATAACTATATTCAAAAAGTCACTCGTCATCAATGAAAAAATATTTAAATTGTTTAAATAATAATCTTATATTATATTAAAGTAAAACCACTTTTTCTCCGGTTCTTCGCATTTTTGAAATGTCTCTAATCATTTTATAGTAAGAGTAGAATTTTTTTATTAGGTCCTATATAATTAGTACTCATTAGTCAAAAGCTTTTTTTCGGGCTATATTTTTTTGGGCCTTATATTATCTTGGATCTTATATTTTTATTCAATGCCCCTATTTTGGGAAATTTTTTTTTATTCCTATATTTGCTTGGGCTCTATATTTTTCTGAGCCTTATTTTTTTGGGCCTAATATTTATTTTTGTATTTTTATTTTTCTGGGCCTTATGTTTTCGGGCCCTACATTTTTCTGGGTCTTATTTTTTGGGACTATTATTTTTCTAACCCAATATTTTTTATTATATTTTCATGGGCTATATATTTTTCTGGGCCTTATTTTTTTGGGCCTATTTTTTTTTTATTTCTATATTTTTATGGGCTCTATATTTTTCTGGACCTTATATTTTTGGGGCCCTACATTATTCTGTATCCTATTTGCTTTTGGCCTCATATTTTTTGGGCATCGTATTTACTTGGGCCCAATATTTTTTTTATATTAATATTTTTCTGGGCTCTATATTTTTCTTGGCCTTATATTTTTCGGGCCCTATATTTTTCTGAATCCTATTTTTTTGGGCCTCATATTTTTTTAGGCATCTTATTTATTTGGGTCCTATATTTTTTCGGGTTTTATATTTTTCTGGGCCTTATATTTTTCGGACCCTACATTTTTCTGAGTCCTATTTTTTGGGGGGCTCTCATTTTTTGGGCCCAATGTTGGAATTTAAAGGAAGAAGGTGTAGTCAGAAAGCACAAAGAAGTAATTTTTATAAGTCTTTATTTTGTGCTCTCTCTTATGCTGTCAGACTTGAACTAATAAGATGGCCATGCACTTTGTGCTCTATGGATCTTATCCTAAATTATTATTTTGTTTATAGTATATGAATGTGTGAGTATATATGAATGTTACAATCAGTTTCGTATATACAGTTCTTAGAGATTATAACTTAATATGTTTGTATTTTCTATGTAACTTTAGGAGTCTTTATACGTTACTTTTTCTAGTTAGAATAATATAAAGAATATTTATTAAAATATTATATTAATTTTTGTACATATATCAATACCCAATATCGATGAATAATTTCATAAATAATTTTATACGTTGTTGTATTTTACCTAATAGTGCGAGACAGGGTATATACACCAAAACTGAATGAAGAATGTCTATATCAATATCTATGTCTCTATTACCCTCTCTTGCTGTATTTCTTTCTCTCTCGCCTTCTCTTGCTCTTTCAATTCATAAGTACGCTTTTTTTTCTTTTTTTTTTGTTATCCTAGTATTATTTAATTTTTCTTTATATTATTACATTAATTTTATTTATTGCAGTAGAAAAAGAGATTATATTAGAATCGAGAATAGAAAAAAAATTCAATTCAATCTTAGCCGATCTTATATTACCATGTACAGTGATTTAGTTTCTAAAATTTTGTGATTGTTGTTTATTATATTTGTGACTAATATAATATAACAAAAACGCTGCCAAGTGCTTTGGCGCAATGCTTTCTCATAGAGCATATTGAGTTAGAGTAATTTGATTTTATTTTTTTAAATACGATTTTAATATAAATGTCCCTATCCTCTGTATTGAAGGCTGTCTTAATATCTACGGAAACTATATGAATTTTATTCTTTCTTACTTTCGCCATTTGCATAATGTGATTTCATAATGCTCTAAAATTAAAAATGCGTTTATAAAATTAATTTTCCCAAGCTAGTCTTCTTAACACTATAACCAATAACTTGCATACAAATTTTGGAACATTTTCATCGAATAGTTTACAAAAAATACCAAATAATTGAAAAATAAACATTGTTTTAAAATTTTTAAAACGCTTTAACGTTACAACTACGCTAAGAAAACCAGTTTTCAAAAGTTCATTTTATTTAGGCAATCGTAAATAATTTCTATACATAATTTTAAGCTACTTCATCGAGTAGTTTACGTAACATACCAAAAAATAATTAAAATTCTAATCAAAATTTACAAAATGCTCTAAAATTAAAACTGCGCTAAGAAAATAAGTTTTTCCAAGCTTGCTTTAATTAGGCAATAACAAATAATTCGTATGAAAATTTTTGAGTAAATCTATCGAATGGCTTTTGTGTAATAGAAAAAAAATAAAATATGAACATTTTTTCCAAAATTTTCAAAATGCTCTAAAATTAAAACTGCGCTATGAAGATAAGTTTTCCAAAGCTTGATTTATTCAGATGATAGTGAATAATTTGCATAACAATTTTTAAGCAAGCTTATTGAATGATTTTTGTGTGATAGAAAAGAAATTAAAAATAAAAAATTTTTTCAAAATTTTCAAAATGCTCTAAAATTAAATGTGCGCTAAGAAAATTGAAGAAAATTAGTTTTCAAAAGTTCATTTTATTTAGGCAATCGTAAATAATTTCTATACATAATTTTAAGCTACTTCATCGAGTAGTTTACGTAAAATACCAAAAAATAAGTAAAATTCTATTCAAAATTTACAAAATGCTCTAAAATTAAAACTGCACTAAGAAAATAAGTTTTTCCAAGCTTGCTTTAATTAGGCAATAACAAATAATTTGTATGAAAATTTTCGA
Source organism: Anastatus disparis (assembly GCA_017163975.1). Classification (NCBI taxonomy): domain Eukaryota; kingdom Metazoa; phylum Arthropoda; class Insecta; order Hymenoptera; family Eupelmidae; genus Anastatus; species Anastatus disparis. The sequence continues at coordinate 394,543 of JAFFSR010000057.1, read as the reverse complement.
GCAAATCTATCGAATAGTTTTTGTGTAATAGAAAAAAATGAAAAATAGAGATTTTTTCCAAAATTTTCAAATAGTCCGCAGTACAGAACCCTTTTTAAAAAATGATTACCACATACTTAGAACTTTGTAAGCGGCTTCATTTTGTCGAGTCTACCAAACTTTTCATCTACGAAAACTCTCGAAACCGCTGCGTTTTTTAATAATTAATTATTAAACATGTCGATTTGACGATTTATTGTTATGCAATGACCACATACTTTTTTTTACATGGAACTAAAAGATATTTTTATAACAAAAATCAAATTATATATGGCCGACAAAAATAATTCTGCGTTAGATGAGTCTATCATTTGAATTATGTCGATAGGACAGGGTTATGTTATGCGATGACCACATAGCCAATTTTTATAGGATTACTTGATAATTAATTATGAAACCATAAGATCACAATGTCTGACAAATTTTCTGCAGATTTTTTTCAGTCTGACAATCGGAACATGTCATTGTTACGTGGTATGGTTTTGTGATTACCACATGTCCAATCTGGGATTTTTTCTGTTTTAAATAAAATGTAGAGTACACTAGAATATGCGGCCGACAAAATTGCTATCGAAATCTAATGGAAATCACAAGAAAATTAATTGAAAATAAGTAGTAGTACCCTGTAGAACTCAACTGTCTTAGGACAATTATTTTATGTCTAAATTATTCTAAATAAGACATAAATATATTAAATTTGAAAAACTTATTTAACAAAAATTTATAAATAGCAATAAAAATAAATAACTTATATATGAGAAAAATGAGCAAAACTTTTAATTTTATGAATAAATCAAAAATGAATTTTTTTCATTATCATTTCTTATTTCTTTTACTGTATTCGTTCGCTAAAATTCGTTCACTAAATTGCAGTATGTCTTTTACAATATTATAATTTGAGATTTTCAAGCATTCCCACATTATATTAACAATGTGTCAAAAAAAAACTTAATTTTTTTATAAATTCCTTTAAAAAATTATGTATTTAAAAGTTTAATTATTAAAAACTTAAATATGAACAATGAATTAATATTTCTAATAATAATAACGATTCTTTAATTGATAAGTAAACACTAAAATCTAAGTTTCATATAAAGAAATATTTTAGTGGTATGTATAGAATTATTTATCAGTCGTCTAATACCTTAGTAGAAATTAAAACGATCTTTTTACCATTTTATGCCCATTGCTTTGAAATGAAGAGTTGAAAATAGGAATTGTTGACGCCTTTCAGAAAATTGTTCGAGAATGAGTGGACTGTATTTAAATGTCCTTAATTAAATTTAAATTATATTAATTAAAGAACTTTGGCGCACATAAAACTGATAGCGTCACTATGCATGAAAAGGCACAAAAGTCACTAATGCACATAATTAGTCTTGATTAGAAATTTATTAAATATAAAACAATAAATAATTAATTTTATAAAGCGTGTTTTCTTGATTAGAATCACTGTACTCGACGTGTAAAAGAAACCGCGTGGTCGAGTTGCAAATGCCGCCAAGGTAACAATGCGCTCAGCAAAGCGATGTGTCTCGTTCGAGGATCCGTGGCTATCTGACTGAGCCCGCGAGGCACGTTAAGCTCAAGCGAGAAGTTACGAGCCACGTGTTCGTAATTAAGAACGCGCTACGGGGTTCGCACAGCTAGAGGCGCGAGATCGAACCTTCGAGAAAGCGCGAATTCAAAGGCAACGGCCTGAACATACCGCCCACCACGAATCCGTTGTGGCAAACTATGGATTAGTAAGTTATCCCGAATGATAGCTAATTTCGTTGTTGGATTAACCTTAAAGGAGAAAGGCACCATTTACCATTCTACATTCTATCACGCGAAAATTTACCGACAAGCAACCTTAAGGGCTGGGGTTCAGTTAATGAATAAAATGAATGATAGTTACTAGCGATAGACAATCGAGTACAGTGGTTTTACAATAATTGAAAATTGAACAAATACATGTCTAATACAACAAAGTTAAGTAATTGAATCTTGAGTCTTGAGTGAGGATGATACGACGACTACAGTCGTTGATTACGTTGATGAAGTACCGCCCACCGTTTCAGCATCTAAAATTACAGTAGAATCGGTGGCTCTTGAATTAACTGGAAGATAGATCAGCTGATTTACTGGTCGTCTGAATTCAGATGAAGACGTTCGTAAGTCCACGACTCTACATAATCCATCCGGTCCAGGAAAGAGCTTAGTTACTCTGGCTAGAGGCCATTTAGTTGGTGGAATCAGTTGATCCTTGAATAAAACCAGATCTCCCACTTGAAGTGATCTATGGGGAAATAGCCATTTCGAACGTTGTTGTAGTTGAGTTAGGAACTCCTTGTGCCAGCGTTTCCAGAAATGGTTGCGCATGGTGACTAAATGAGCCCATCTAGAAGACGAAGAGATGTTTTCGTTGTTAAAGATGAATGGTTCAGGTGGCGAGATGAGTGGAGCACCAATCAAGAAATGGCCTGGAGTGAGGGCTAACAGATCCTCTGAATCCGAACTCATTATACTGAGTGGTCTGGAGTTAAGGCAGGCTTCAATCATGGTGGCAACTGAAGAGAATTCCTCAAACGTGAGTTTAGCATCACCGATGGCTCGAACAAGATGGCGTTTGAAAGATTTTACATTAGCCTCCCAAAGACCTCCAAAATTGGGAGCACGAGGTGGTATGAATGACCACTCAACATTATCCTGAGCAAGAGCAGCAGCAACCTCTTGACTTACAGCTGAAGCTGATTGAAAGAGTTGGCAAAGCTCAGTTGCGGCTCCACGAAAATTAGTGGCGTTGTCACTAAAGAGGACTCGACAAAGACCTCTTCTCGCAGAGAATCGACGAAAAGCCATCAAGAAGGCTGCAGAAGTGAGATCTGAGACGATCTCTATATGCACAGCTTTGCTTACCATGCAGAGAAATATAGCCACATAACCTTTGAATGTCTTGTGACCTCGTCCAGCCGACGCTTTCATGGCAAATGGTCCGGCAAAGTCAACTCCTGTATAAGTGAATGGGCGTGCAGGTTTAACTCGTACAGCAGGCAGAGGTCCCATGAGTTGCTCCATAGTCCTAGCCTTGTACCTAGCACAGATGATACATCGACGAACGATCTTCCTGATAGTATTACGGCCTTGAATTATCCAAAACTCGCGTAAGAGATGACTCTGAACCAGTGAAGGTCCACCATGAAGTGTGATCAAGTGTGTTTGAGTAATGAACAGCTCAGTCACATAATGACGAGCGGGTAAGATGATAGGATGTATTTCATTCTCAGATAAAAATGAGTTTTGCAGACGTCCACCTAATCGTAATAAGCCGTCTTGATCCAAGAATGGAGTCAGTTTTAAGAGCGAGCTGGAAGACTGAAGAGGCTTGCCTTGAAGTAGCAATTGGATTTCCCTGGGGAAGGACGCTCTCTGTACCAATTTAAGTAAATATCGGCGTCCATATTGGGTTTCTTGGGCCGACAGTGATGGAGAAGGTTCTCTTTTGCCTTTGAACCTGACTCTTAATAGCCAGCGAGCGATGTAGCTTAAAATGTTAATGTACTTGGTCAGTGAAGAAAAACGAAGAAGCCATTGATCAAAGTCATCAGTGATTAAAGCTACAAAACACTGTGATTGGTTAACCTTACGGGCTTCTAAGTCAGTATTATGACTGGTTGACTGAATTGGCCAATTCTCAGACGACTGTGACAACCAAGACGGTCCTTTCCACCATAATGAAGAATCAAGTAGTTGGACAGGGGTAACGCCACGAGAAGCCAAATCAGCTGGGTTTTCAGCAGACCTAACATGATGCCAAGAAGCTTGCGGTACCAATGAGGAAATTTCGCTCACTCTGTTAGCGACGAAAGACTTCCATCTGGAAGGGTGTGAGTTAAGCCATGATAAGACCACTTGCGAATCACTCCAACAATAAACGTGAGTAGGTTTATGATCAATGTTGGATATGGTATAACTCACTAAGCGTGCCAAAATCAATGCACCACTAAGCTCGAGTCTAGGTAAACTGATAGTCTTGATAGGTGCTACCTTGGACTTGGCTGTAAGGAGCTTAACAGCTGACGAAGTCGCAAGGGGAAACACCATATATAAACAGACAGCATATGCGCGTTCAGACGCATCACAGAATGCATGAAGCTGCCAAGATGCAGAACCGATGGCTCCAACCCAACGAGGTATTCGAATGGCCTCATGCCAAGAATCAGCCAGGTGAGCAGGGACAGGTTCATCCCAATCGGATTTCAATAACCACAAACCTTGCAGTAAAATTTTCCCTCTGATTACTATGGGTGTCAACCACCCAATAGGATCAAATAATTTAGCTATATCGGACGATATAGATCGCTTAGTTGGTGGTGACACTGAAGAAAACTGGATACTAGATACCTTGAACCAAAAAACATCAGCAGAAGGAGACCAATGGATGCCAAGTACTGAGGTAGATCCCGGGTCTTGGAAGAGCGTTTCAGATGGTCGAGAGCTTGAGTCGACTCCAGATATCAGTTCAGGACGGTTAGATGCCCATTTTCCAGCAGATAAGCCCGCGGAGGCCAGGACAGAGACCAGCTGGTTTTGAACCATAAGTGCATCTTCCAACGAGTTTGCACCAGCAAAGAAATCATCCGCATATCGACCTTGGTGTATAACCCTGGATGCTTCTGGATAACGATTCCTTTCATCTTCAGCTAGTTGTAGCATGCATGCGTTTGATAGAAATGGGGCACTGGCTGTGCCATAAGTGACAGTAGTTAAACAAAATGTATCGATTGGTTCCTCTGGTGATCGACGCCACAGAACGCGTTGCCAATCCTGATCATCTGGGTGAACAAGGAACTGTCGGAACATCTTGACAATGTCGCAGGTAAAAACATATTGAAAGAACGACCATCTTAATATGATGGCCAGCACGTCTGACTGTAGTTTTGGACCTACATGCAGAAAGGAATTAAGCGAGATACCGTTGCTGTTACATTGAGAGGCGTTGAAAACTACTCTAATTTTGTTAGAATCAGCCCTTTTGAAGACTGGGTGATGAGGTAAATAACAGCACTGGTTAGACTTTACCTGATCTGATGACAGTCTCACCATATGCTGGAGCTGCTCATATTCAGTCATGAAATCCAAATAAGGCTTTTGAAGTTCGGGACGGCGAACAAAACGTTTCTCCAATCGCTTCAGCTGTTGTCCAGCGATATAACGCATATCTCCCATCGTAGGACGACTAATGAAGGGCAATCGCACTACAAAGCGGCCTTCAGCATTACGATGGTGAGTAGAAAGAAAATGCTGATAGCATTCGTTCTCCTCAGGTGTTGGACTGGGTAAGGTAGGCACCTCTTCTATGTCCCAAAAACGACTCAGAATGCTTTCCAGTGACTCCCGTACGGCCAAGTGGATTAACGTTGTGGTGAGGACGTTCGATTGAGAAGGAGGAGTTGGTATACCTCCTTTTAATACCCAACCAAAAACGGTGTTGATTGCAGTCACGTTGAGCCCTGGAGGGCCCCGTTGAAGTCCAGGCAGAAGGATGACAGCAAAAACCTCAGTGTCAAGAATACAGTCGATTCTTGCATTCTCTCCAAAGTGTGGATCGGCCAATTGTAGTTGATCAAGGTCAGGCCAAGGTGGTAACCGTACCTTTGGTCGTGATGCCAAGCTGGAGACGTTTTTGAGAACCAGAGCTGAAAAACTGAAGGTAAAATTAGTGTCATGAGCCGATTTAAGAAGAAGAGAGACACGACTCCTTGCATGCGCTGTAGTTGAGCCTCCAACACCCTTAACCATGACGTTGTCGGGTGTTTTACGCAAGGACAATGCTTGCGCAATACGCTCTGAGATAAATGATTCTTCGGCTCCAGAATCAAGTAGAGCACGAACAGAAATGGATGTGCCCTCAGGTGCTTGCAGAATAACGCACGCAGTGGCTAAGATTTTGCATCGTTGGCTCTGTGCCATTAGAGTTGTCACGTGAGCTGTTGACGATGCCGTGGCAGGAAGTTCAGCAGGTATACGAGGCGCTGATGGAGCTGAATGTAGCTTCGTGTGGTGCTTTTCCTCGCATACAAGACATCTACCCTTTGAAGTACAGGCATCAAGCGAATGGCTTGAATTCAAGCAGTTGCTGCACAGGTTGGCAGTCTTGACATGCAACCATCGTTGATCCTGAGAACAGAGACTGAATTTTGGGCAGAATCCAAGGAAATGACCTTCATTGCAATAAGAACATTTGCGGTTGGAAAGGTCCTTGTTGGATTTGCCAAGTGCTGCATGAGCGGAACGCTGTAGTGATTTCTTGAATCGAGGATTATCCTTTGGTTTATTCGACTCAGAACCAGTAGTAGGATTTTTATGGAGAGCTTTAAAGGGCCTTAACTTCTCTGAAGAACCTTGAGTCGTTATAAGCGCTTGAATCCGCTGCTCAATAAATTTCCGGAATTCAGAAAGGGTTGGAAAATCATCAGGATGATCCTTCCCAACTTGTTGTGCCCAAAGCAGTTTCAGTGAATGAGGCAGTTTGGAGACGGCGAAATAAACGAATATGTCATCCCAATGGTTAACTGGCCTCTGTAAATTAGAGAAAACATTAATGCTTTGGTCGATTGTTGAGAGCAAAGAATTAAGATGCTGAAGAGACTCATCCTTTGAGTCTGGTAAAGCAACTAATGCGTCCATTTGACAGTTAAAACGCAATTGTCGATTGTCGTATTGACGACAGAGCAACTTCCAAGCGGTGCTGAAGTTTTCGGCCGTAGCCTTGACTCCCTTGACAAGTTGCAAAGCTTCACCCTGCAGACAGTTGACAAGTCTTTGGAATTTAATGATCGGAGCCATACTTACATCGTCTACCACTAAGGAAGCGAATTTGTCCTTAAACGACTCCCATTCAGATTGAATACCATTGAAGTGAGGCAGTTTTAACTTCTCCAAAGAAGCTTGGTTTTGTTGTACAGGCTGAAGATCACGTGTGGTAGCAGAAGTGGCATTATTTGCTTGAGGCGCGTTATGGAGGCGGCATTGTCTCTTGTACCAGGATTTCGCAGTGAAGTAGGCAGATTGAACTTTGCTGAAGTGAGACGACGTGAAATACGTTCTTTCCGAAAGCTGCTCAGCAAGTCTGGACAATATGATGTTCTTAGCTGCAAAATCCGTCCAATATGATTCCAATAATTCCAGCCTCGTTTCGTTTTCATCTAGCGTGAAATGTAGATCCTCGGTGATTTGTGTAGCTGCAGCTGTGTCCATGATCACAGCACCCAATCGCTTTTGATCCAGCAGCGCATTGTTAATTTCTGAATCGACCTTGGGCGGCATGATGGTTAACGTAGAGGCAAATGCAATAATATTTAGAAAAACTAAAATGCCGATAAGTCGTGTTTTTAAGATTTAAAGGCAGCTTAAGTCTGCTTGAAATTTCTGCGCTGCAGAAAGTGAATAATCACACCATAGACAGATGTAGATTGGTGTTTCAGTATGCTTTGCTAATCAAGATTTTAAAATTAAGAAAAATGTAGTCTTTTAAACACGTTACGTTGTATCATAAAATTCAGAAACGGTTTTCTGCGCGATGTATATCTAGCGTCGCAGCGACTCACTACAAAATGGCGCGTGACAGGCTTTTATGGCTATGCGCACTCTTTAAATGTCGGATGTGACGTCACTTAGACTTTCGATGATAACAGAATTCACCTTTTGATTTATTTTTGATAACCGTTCCGAACAGTGCCTGTTTTCCTTTTCCGCACTATACACTACCACCTTTTCACTTTTTTTTGCACTTTTTTGCACCGGGTTCACATGCGGAATAGATTTACCTATGATCCGGCTCGAAGGACCAAATTTTATGTTGACGCCTTTCAGAAAATTGTTCGAGAATGAGTGGACTGTATTTAAATGTCCTTAATTAAATTTAAATTATATTAATTAAAGAACTTTGGCGCACATAAAACTGATAGCGTCACTATGCATGAAAAGGCACAAAAGTCACTAATGCACATAATTAGTCTTGATTAGAAATTTATTAAATATAAAACAATAAATAATTAATTTTATAAAGCGTGTTTTCTTGATTAGAATCACTGTACTCGACGTGTAAAAGAAACCGCGTGGTCGAGTTGCAAATGCCGCCAAGGTAACAATGCGCTCAGCAAAGCGATGTGTCTCGTTCGAGGATCCGTGGCTATCTGACTGAGCCCGCGAGGCACGTTAAGCTCAAGCGAGAAGTTACGAGCCACGTGTTCGTAATTAAGAACGCGCTACGGGGTTCGCACAGCTAGAGGCGCGAGATCGAACCTTCGAGAAAGCGCGAATTCAAAGGCAACGGCCTGAACAGGAATTTTTATGGCTATTTCTTTAACCAATATAAAAGTTTTTCTACCTATGTAATGCTGATAAAATAATAACATTTTATGCTCATTTTCGAGGATTAAAATGTGATCTTAGAAAAATATTCATAATTAAATCTTTATAAAGAAAGAATTCATGCTGTATATTTTAGCGATAAAATGTTAAATTATAAAAAATGGAAAAATATCGATTTAATCGACAATTAAAAAAAAAGTTTGAATAAAAATTGAAAAAAAATGATTTCAAATTAACATGAATTATTTTTAGCACTGCAAATTTACTTTTTTACAAAGAATGAAATTTTTAGAAATTTCATTTTTTATTTTAACCTATTGAGTCCGAGACCCCTTTCCCATTTAAAAAGTAAATATTTTTCCATATGTTTGACTTATTTTGAGTTCCTCTAGGTGCACTTCGGAAGTTTAAGAAAACTAAAGCATCCATAAGCCCATTTTCTGTAATGTGTCGTATACGACACATAAGGGATTAACGATTTATTTTGTTAAGAATTTTATTATCTATCACGAATAATAAATAGTTAATAACAAATAATTAATTTCATGTCATTGTCTACGCATGTACCGCGTACAACACATACCTACTCTCTAAATGCCCCATAAAGAGGACCAGGTACTATTAAAACTTGAAAAATTTGAATATGAATAATTAAAAATTTATTGCTTTTATCCAGAAGGAAAAATTTTTTTGAAAAAATATTTATTTTTCGGAAGACTTTTGGTCTTCGTTCACATTCTGGTACTAAAAACAGATTGGTCGCAAAGTTTTTTCATGAGTTTTCATCGGATCTTTATGAAATTTGGTGGAGATTTTTAAAATTATATTAGAATTAATGAGCATAGCAAATTATAAATATATATATGCTAATTTGTGTATTAACTTATTATTTATAAAAATAAATAAACAAATTTTTAAAAAAATTTATTTTTTTTAGAAAATTTTTTTATTATTTTAATTTTTTAGGAATGTCTCTCGCTCATGTGGATTCTAAGATGATTTTGGAAATCTCCACCAAATTTCATCAAGATCAGATGAAAACTCCTAAAAAAACCTTGCGACCAATCTGTTTTTAGTACCAGAATATTAACGGGGACCATAAGTTGAATTTTTAAGATAGATAAAAGTTTCAGAAATAAAAAGTCTTCTGAAACATAAGTATTTTTTCAAAAAATTCATTCCTTTGGATAAAAGCAATAAATTTTTAATTATTCATATTTGAATTTTTCAAGTTTTAATAGTACCTGGTCCTCTTAATCAGATAATTATATTAAAAAATGAGAGGCATGTTTTATTAATAGTATTTTGATCCTTCTATGAAAATCTTTTATTAAGATGACACAAAAATGACGTATAATTTTTGACGTTATGAAAATAACAACCATAGCTGCAAAATTAGATTATTCTAAGAATTTAATTTTTTTTCATTTTCGTACTTATAAAAATATCGGTAAAAATTGGAAAAAAAAATTAATTTCAAAAATTAAAAAATGTGAATGTATTTTTCTATGTCTATACTTGATTATACTAACTAGTTTCATTTGTGCAAAATATAAATTTAAATTTTATTAGATAATTTTGAACTACGTGTTCTTTATATGACACATACATAGGTGACGGATTAATTATAAATCTTTTTTTGTCGATCTGACGTAAAGATACAATATTTTTGTCGGTCATTGCCCTTTTAATACATAAAATAATATTATGAGACACGTCATACCCTTGTCCGACATATGGTAATCACAAAACCATACCTCGTAACAATGACATGTTCCGATTGTCGGACTGAAAAAAATCTGCAGAAAATTTGTCGGACATTATGATCTTATGGTTTCATAATTAATTATCAAGCAATCCCATAAAAATTGGCTATGTGGTCATCGCATAACATAACCCCGTCCTATCGACATAATTCAAATGGTAGACTCATCCAACGCAGAATTATTTTTGTCGGCCATACATTATTTGATTTTTGTTATAAAAATATCTTTTAGTTCCACGTAAAAAAAAGTATGTGGTCATTGTATAACAATACATCGTCGAATCGACATGTTTAATAATAAATTATTAAAAAACGCAGCGGTTTCGAGAGTTTTCGTAGATGAAAAGTTTGGTAGACTTGACGAAATGAAGCCGCTTACAAAGTTCTAAGTATGTGGTAATCATTTTTTAAAAAGGGTTTTGTACTGCGGACTAAAAGTGCTCTAAAATTAAAACTACGCTAAGAAAATAAGTGTTCCAAAGCTTGTTTTCTTTAGACGATAGCGAATAACTTGCATACAAATTTAGGAGCAAATTTATTGCATGGTTGTCGTAAAATAAAAAATAGATGAAAAAAAAAATTTTTTTTTCAAAATTTTCAAAATGCTCTAAAATTGAAAGTGCGCTAAGAAAATCAGTTGGTAAAAGTTTTTCTTCTTTTAACATTCGCAAATAATGTCCATAGAAATTTTTAAGCAAATTCTTTGAGTAGTTTAGGTAAAATACTAAAAAAATGAAAAATCAAAATTTTTTTAAAATTCTTAAAATGGCTCTAAAACAAAAACTAAACTAAGAAGATCAATTTTTAATAGCTTCCCCCCCCAGTTAGACAAAAAACTAAATTGCATGCAAAATTTGAAGCAAATCCATCGAGTAGTTCTCGAGATCTTATTGGCGTACTGAAATCATACACACACACACGCGCGCGCACGCACGCACGCACACACACACACACACATACATACAGACATTTTCTGGAAACCACTTTTTTCGACTTCCTGAGTCTAAATATGTACAAATTAATGAAAAAATAGAAAAAAAATTTTTTTATGGATACAATGCTTTCTCTATGAGAAAGCAAAATTAGTAGAAATTATCTAAAAATTTATTTATTTTATAGTTTTGTACGTAAGTGGTTACGTTACACTTTTATTAGTTAAATGAAAACTTTACATTGTTATAATATTCAAATGTATCTTTTTTCTAATCAAAATATTAAGATATGTGCTCATACAAAAATTATAGTCCGTTGAATTATGAATTCACAATTTTCATTTGTCTGATAAAAATTAAAAATAGTGTTATAGCTATCGATGCAATAAAACAAGATTAATCTTATTTTTCCAACTAATTCTACATACATCTTGAGAGTTACAAATATAATAAAGAGTAAATAATAGTATATTGTGTAACGAGTAAGGTTTAGTTGACTATTCCGCACGAGGGCAAGCTGGCGCACGAGCGTAGCGAGTAGCGCCATTGCCTGAGTGGCGCAATAGTCAACTAAACCGAACGAGATTCACATACTATTTTTTCTCATAAGTGCTGGGTGTAAGAGAGAGAGAGTGACATGTTAGGGCGCGGAAAGGCGGGGTTTAAAAAAATTAATATGTAAATAAAAAAAAAACATTTCATATAAATATTATTTTTTGCATCGCCAACAACTTTCATCAAGAAGCTAGCACACAAATGACTCGTACATAGAAAATCGTGCACGTTCTAGCGTGTTTTGTTTCCTTTCGGTATAGCATTCTCTTACTCTCTTTCTCTCTCTCTCTCTCTCTCTCTCTCTCTCTCTCTCTCTCTCTCATATCTGCCGTACGACTGACTCGTAAACACGTTCTGGCGTGTCTTGTTTTCTTTCGATAAAGCATTCTCTTTTTCTCTCTCTCTCCTATCATCTTCGCCCGTGCGACGCTACTTATGCATATACAAAACAAAATCGTGGTTTTCTTTTTTTCATTAATTAACGGATTTGCGTGACGTTATTTTTTATAACCTAACGCTTTTTACTCAAACACACGCTTCAAAGACAAAACACACGCGGCGTGCGCTATTAGCTACTTACCACCCCGAAAACGCATGCGCTATAGGCCACTTACCCAGCAAGTATGAGAAAAACCATTTTACAAAACTTGTATATTTCAAGTTTATGCTTCATCTAATTATACAAAAGTTATAGTTCATCATATTGTGAATTCATAACTATTATTTATCTAATAAAAATTAAAAATAATATTATGTCTGTATACTTGGATGAAAAAAAAAATCACAAATAAATTTTAACATTGTGAGTAGTTTATATTATAGTAATGTTGACTGTCAACATTTAATACAATAATCTCAACTGTTAAAATTATTATATCACCATATACAGTGATTTATTTTCTAGAATTTTGTGATTGCTCTTTATTTTATATAGATTGCTGAAAAAGAATGAGTTGTAAAAATAAATAAATAGAAATACTGTATAAAATAAATACTATACATAGTCGTAAAAATAAAAGTACTTATAGTAATATCTGAATTTCTAGTACTAGTCTGGTAAAATCCGAGCTTAGGTGTATAAAAATTAGTACTAATGTGAGTCGCTTAAATACCACTACTAGCATCTATTGAAATCAGCCTACCCCATGTCTTTCTGGTGACTAAGCATAGAAATTTACCGTACTACACTGAGTAGGTGTTTTTACGGTACTCCAGTTTCTCCGTATGGAAATCATAATCGACGCTCATGGGCACACTTGACCTAGTAGAACAGAGAGGGAATGCCGCTGGAGGCACGGCTGCAGCGCGCTTCTGATTAGATGTAGTAGAATTATGATCAAGTTTAAAGATTGTTGCCCCATAGTTCAAGGAAGAAAAAAATACTGATCTGTGGAGCAGTCATGTAGGATAAAAATACAGGAGCTGGTAAGCTTAGAATTAATTAATCGATATCTTTAACATTATTTAGAATGTTATACCTTTATCAATTGATTTATATTTCTTTCAATTATTTGTGGGTAGTTTTCTCTTGCTGCCTCGTCATGTTTGACTTCAGCGGCATTCCCTCTCTAATCTACTAGGCCAAGCGTGTCTATGAACGTCGATTATGATTACCACGTTCTCAATGACATATAATAACTTGCAAGCATCTATCACCTTCTTTCCTCCTTCCTCCCGTCTTTCCTCCTCTCTTCACCTCTTCCTCCTTCCCCTACCCCTTTTACCGCCCGTCTTTTCCGCTTCCTTCTCTGTCTGTTTGTCCTTCTCCTTATCGCCAACCGCCCGTTTTTTCCTCTTTTCCCTTCTTCCATCCGTTCCTCCCATCACCCGCCCTTCTCTCTTTCTCTGTCCCTCCCTTTTCCACTCCTCCTTCTATTCGTTCTTCCATTCATTGCTGTAATTTTATGTAATATTTTCTATGTATTCATTTATTTACTTATTCGCATATATAGCTCGCAAATCATAAGAACTCACTATATCTTTGAAATACAGGGTATTCCTTTTTAAACGCTCCACCAGAATAACTTGTAACAGAACCCTTCCATTGAAAAAATGACAGAAGTAAAATTTGTTTTCTTTTCGGAGGGGAATCTAATGATGAACTTGAATTTGATCTTGAATGTCATTTTGAAGGTCGTTTAAAGGTAAGCTTTAATATTTCTTATGCAACCCATATTTTTTATCACAGATTTAAATCTCTTACAAAAAAATACGGCCATTTAAGGCAAGAGCTGGTTTGCATCCATCTAGTTAAGGGAAGAGCTGGTTAGCATCTGGTCAGTTGAAGCAGGAGCTGGCTGACATCCAGTTGGTTTAGGCAAGAGCTGATTCGCATCAAGCTAATCAAGACAAGAGCTGATTCTTATCTGGCCAGTTAAGGCAAAAGCTAATTCGCATCCGGTGAGTTGAGGCAAGAGCTGGTTCGCATCTGGCCAGTTAAGGTAAGAACTGGCTAATATCCAGTTAGTTTAGGCAAGAGCTTGTTCGCATCTAGCCAATTAAGACAAAAGCTGATTCTTATTTAGCCAGTTAAGACAAGAGCTGGTTTGCTTTCAGACAGTTAAGGCAAGAGCTAGTTCGCATCCTTTAAATTGAGGCAAGAACTGGTTTGCATCCAGTCAATTATGGCTTTAAATATTTAAACGTTGCTCCATTTTTCTGTTGACAAAGTACGATTCTTTTCGAAAAGCTTGCAACCTTATCAAGAAGTACCCTACGTGGTATGTTTGCGCTAGCTTATCTAATTCTAACTTTCATGCTTTCTATTGTCCTTGGTTTAGTTTTATAAACAACGTATTTAATGTAACCCCATAAAAAAAATCAGGTGATGTTAGATCGGGTGATCTCGGTGGCTACGCTACGATATCCCCTCTACATACCCATCTATTATTAAATTGGAAATTCTCTCATATTTCTAGAATAATGTGGTTGAGTGTTATCTTGCTGAAATCACAGCGATGCTGATTATCAATCTTTTACATTCAGTGAGGAATGATCGGTGATCAGCGATGGCAGTTGTGACAATTCAAGACGCCAGTGCTCTAGAACGTTGCCTCATCACTAAAAAGAACGTAGTAAAAGAAACATTGATCGATGGTATTTTGTTCTCCTGCTCATTGACAAAACTCTGTTCTCTTCTGATGATCTGTTTCGCTTAAGGTGGTCCCGTCGTCAGGTATAGTTTGTTGTTCGTAAAAATAAAAAAAACGTATAATTTTTTGAAACCTTCACCAAAAAAAGTTTTTATTTCATATATCATTCATGTAAAATTTCAGGTAGCCTTACCGATTATTTTTTTAAGATAATCTCATTCAAAGTTCGATAATTTCAGGTCTCATAGTAATAAAAAGATAAATTTCAAGTACGTATATTGTAGAAAAACAGTCGGCAAAGCAAGCTGAAATTTTTCGGAGATAATATTTGAAATAAAAACTAACATTGTTGCAAGTTTCAAAAGATTATACGTTTTTTTAATTTTTACGATTAACAAACTATAGCTGATGACGGGACTACCTTAAACCTTTGTTAAGAGTAATATGGTAGATGGTTTTCAGATACAAAACCAATAATTATTATATAAAAAAAATTTTTGTGAAAAATTGAGAAGTTGATAAAAATTAGTTTTTCAATAGTCTTAATTTAGTACAGTCAAGTATAGTCCTCGATGAGTCAAGTATAAATATATATCAAACATCTTTAATTTTTATAAGTTTTATAATCTATGATGAGCCAGTCAAGTTTAGTCCTCGATGGGTGGAGTAACATCACTCGATTAAATCGAGTGACGACACTTCGGTTCGTTTCAAATTCCCTCTCCTTAAAATTAGAGGTGTGACTGCGACAACTGCCAAAGAGCTATTATTCTACGCACAGGGCGTTATTCCTCGAAACTTCTTTCAGTGTAGTGAGGGGGTTAGGACTGAGCCACAAACGTAGATAGATCAAGCCATATATCGCTCTTGGATTTATTGGTTTTTATTGCTTGCTTTTTTCACAAAGTGTTTATTGAAATATTATAGTGTGAATAGTGTGTTTTTCTTATTTTACGTAAATTTAAATTCTTGCTTTTATGGTATAGTTGGTGCTTTATTAAGTGACGCCGTTATACGGGCAGTTTTCACACAAAATGGACGTCGGATGAGTCGGCAAATTTGACTACAAGTTCTGTTATAGAGAACGCCAATATGGCGATAGAATGCTAGGTCCTAACTAACAAAAGAAAAATCTAAGAGAACGATAATATCTATAATTTTTACGATAAGGACTTCAAAAAGGCTAATATCAACCATGAATCACAGATTAATAATGATACTCAAATTATAAACAAAAATTATGCAAATAATGGCGCAAGCAATATAAAGGACAATTCGATACCAGATTTCTTCAATGAAAGTAATAAAGGCCCGTATGGCGTCTGGATTAGAAAGATTAAAATAGATAGGGATGACCTAAATGCATACAAGATAGGCAATATCTTATATAAGTCCTATAGTGCCATGATAGATATAAAGAGAAAAAATAGATTTAAGGTAGAGGTAATTTTCAGCAATGCTATATACTAAGAGAGAATGTAACGCGTTACCATAAGTCTGTCACAGGTTGTGTGTCACACTTTGCCTGTTACATTATTAGAATTAGATTAGAACTAGATATATAGTAAAGTAATAGTAATAGTAATAAGTAATATAGTTATAGTAATAGTAGTAGTAATATTGAATTGAATTGAATATAAATATTTAATATTGAAAGATGGAGAGGGAGGAGGGAAGCAACTATGGGTAAGAGGCAAGGAGATCAGGAAAATGGGAGATAGTGAGGGTGTAAAGAGAAGAGTGAGAGAGACGGGAATATTTTGGAGATAGAGATAGAGCGAGAGAGAGAGGGAGACAGAAAGGGATAGAGAGACTTAGACTCAGGCTTAGTTTATTTGGCCTTGTGGTAAAACCCTGTCTGGCACTAAAGAATCAATAACAACGTTGAAATACATTTTATAATAACATATGCATAATCAAATTAAAAACAAAAATATAAATTTTCATCTAATACTAAACATAATAATAGCAACAATGCATCAGATAATATATCATAATGAAAATCATTAGAATAGCCATATACAAAATAATTCACCAAGTGAATGTTAATTATTGTAATATAAAATATGAAAAACATATTAAGAGTCCGCTGTATCTCTGTCCTTTTCTAATTAAAAAATTGACTTTTTTCCCAAAATTAGCAACAAGAGGCAAAAATAAAGAGATGGTTTCGATGTGTTTAATAAAATGTAATATTTTCTTTGATTAGTATGAATTAATTTTATTGCTTCGTTTTTAAGAAAAGTTGGAATAACTTAAAAAATTAGAAATTAGTGTCAAATAATGGGATTTTCAAGTTATTCCAACTTTTCTTAAAAATAAAGCGGTGGAATTGAATTATTCTTATCAGAGAAAATATTGCTTTCTATTACACGAATCGAAACCATCTCTTTATTTCTGCCTGAAGCTATTAGTTTTTATAAAAAATAAATTTTAAATAGATTCGGTAAAACAGGTAACTGTGTCGGTATACAGCTGACTCTTAATAGAAATTTCAAATAAAGCTTAACGCAGCTTACAAATAAGTAAAATTTCAGATAGAATACATAGCAGTAATCAATATTTAAATTAATAGCAATAATAACATGTTACAATAAAATTAATTGAGTACAGCCGCTGCTACTAAAATTCAAATTCAATTCAATTTATAAATAATAGCAAAAATCTTCAAATTAAAATCATTAAATTTCAAAACGTTCAAATAATTTCGACTGCAGTGATACTCAGCCGGCACCAGTCTCAAACTGTTACAACTCACGTTCACTCGATAAAAGACTATCATATATCGAACGTTTGAAAGAAAGGGAAGCCTCAGGAAAAAAAGACTCCAAAGAGGATAACCCCTTGTTGAAATATTCAGCTGTTGGAAAGGCAAAAGAGTGTTAAAGTGCAGTGGTACGTACATTTGAACAGATAAACAATCTGGGGGTTGTCTCGATGATGAACGCACTTATGTATCAAAATGTTGCCTTATAAACCTTGAACCTTAATATGACGGTGAATAATGAGATATTACATCAAAAGCAAGATACATCTACGCCTGTTTTGCACAGACAACCATCGATAATCCAATCTATAAGGCATAACTCTACTACGCCAGCCAATATGACCATGAACAAATCGAATACAGGCATTGAAGGCTCTATGTAGGCGTAGATTTTGAGTTTGAAGTAGATCATCATAAGTGACAGTTGCATAATCGAGGAGCGGAAAAATTAGAGACTCCACTAATTGCTTCCTCGTATTCAAGGCCAGAGCATGTTTATAAAACTTAAGAGATCTCAGAGTGGCATGAATCTTACGTACAGTAAAAGAAACATGCTTGTTCAGTCCAGTGTGGAAGATATCCATAAACCAAGATTTTTAACGACAGAAGAATAACGTATAATGGTATTTTCAACAGAAACAGATGGAATAGAGGGATGGTCATTCAAGCGTGTAATATATTTCTCACTGCCAATAAAGATAGCCTGAGTTTTACCTGCATTAAGAAGAAGCTCACTTTCCTCCGCCCACTTAATCACAGACGCAACATCATGGTTGATGAGGTTAATCTCATCTTCCAGATTTAATGGCAAAAAGGTCTGTAGATCTGCAGATCATCAGCAAAAAGAATGTGTTTTGTAGATGTTGAAGCAATCGGGACATCGTTTGCATAAACTAAAAACAGCAGTGGGATAAGCACACTACCCTGAGAAACACCAGCAGTCACCTGAGATCAAACGAGTGGCCGATTATTTTTATCTATAACAGAATAGACACGACTTCTCAAGAAAAACGCAAATCATCTAATGACAACACCAGAGCAGTTCATCCAGTGAAGTTTGATGAGCAGTTTACTATGTGCAACCCTGTCAAAGACCTTAAAAAAGTCAAATAAAAGCAACAAAGTGATTATTCTTCGATCAATACCAGATCTACAATCATCAAGCAGATGTAGTAGAGCAGTCTGAGTACTATGACTCTTTCTAAAACCAGCATAGTAATAATCGAGTAAAGAGTTGACCTCACAGGTGATTTGATAACTGCGTGTGCATGATCCTCTCAAGAACCTTAGAGACTTCACATAGCTTAGCTATTGGACGATTTTGTGAAGGGTCTTCCATTTTAGTTTGTTTTGCCAATGGCAAAAGAACTGCCCTTTTCCAGGTCTCAGGAGAATGGCCAAGAGCTAAAGAGTCATTTACGATAGAGATTAAATTTGAAGACAAAGTGCCACCAATCATCTTAAGCATATCAGCTGATATATGATCAAGACCAACCGCCTTAGAGTTTGATAATCGAAGTAAGTTCTCTAGATTAAAGGGGTTATCTGGGACAAAGTTAACACTGTAAGATCCATTCTAAGCGGTATGGCAAGAACCCGATCAACATCAGCATCAGTTAATACTGGGCTCTGAGAAGAGATAGAGATATAGTGTTTTAAAAGCACCGATGAAGAGAAATACTTGAGAGGTGATGGCAAAGCACTACTAGTTTACGTAATTCAGACCATTTACTCTTGACTGTAGTAGCCGAAGAAAGTTTACCAGCGATATAGTCATTTTTTAACTTACTAAGAGAATTTGAAACCTCATTCCTAAGTGTCTTAAAACGAGTATAAGCGTCAGCTGACCCAGTTCTCATAGCCAGTTTGTAACAATTGCCACAATTTTTTATAAGTAACCTGACATCATAATTGACTCATGGTTTATGTTTATTGGCAATCTTTATTACCTTTTCAGACCCAAACTTATCATAAGCCTCAACTATATTAGCCGAGAACATGTCAATTTTGGCATCAATAGAATGAACACTTAAAATCTGAAATGCAAATGCAAAATATCTGTAAATGCAAAATATCAGTTGAACTAGAACTAGGAATACATGCAAAATTAGACAACAAGTTTGAAGAAGAATACAAATAAGAAAGACTCGCAGGAGGACAAGTAGAAAGACTAGAATCCACAGCAGCATTGAGTGCATCAATGCTACAGTTAGCGAAGTTTCTTGTTACAAAAGATTTAGTAATACTTTCAAGCCTAGAAAGCTTCAGTCTAAGATTAATCAAATCATGACCATCAATGAAAGGAGTAGCAGACTTCTCATATGACAATACTGAAGAACTATCGTTTATGACAAATAAGTCTAGCCAAGTATGAGATTTATGATCTGATGTAATATATGATGAGTAGCATCTGAAGGACCTATAAATAGAGAGAGAGAGAATCAAAATAAGATCTAAGGGTATCAGACAAGTAAGAAAATTTACGTTAATTATACTTGTATATCCTCGGTGCACTAGGATACACAAGTATAGTTAACGTAAATTTTCCACATGAACTTTTTCATATCAAAATTGCGCCCTGGAGAACTTCCGTCAATTAAAAACAAGGGAAGTTAGAAACAAGGAACAACTAAGTTTCTATGGTCAACCTCCATTTCATTACCATCAACAAGCTGAGCCGTGGGAGTCTTAGGAGTCCGTTTACGAGTACTAAGTAATTGCGACCTATCGATGTTAAGACCCATTGGAACCAGGACTTTAATAAAAGAATTGATGTTGAGGGGCTCAATCTCAGATGGTGACCCTGTGACAAGAAGTTCACAGGAATCCTTAAAAGGACACGAAATCACAGCCTCAGTACGTGCAATACTCCCTTCAAGACGACGTAAATTTGCAGCACACTCAATTCTGGCTTCTTTCATAGAAGTTTCTAGGTTATCTATTCTAGAAGCGATACCCTTTATATCAGAGAAGATCTCTCCAAGACACCTAAGACACTAGTTCTAAATTCGAGAAACCACGGAGGAGGAACCACGTCCTGTTTTGTGGCTTGATTTTGTTTAGGCGGCATTGCGGCGCCAGCTGCCAGATCAGCGAGCTTAGAGAAAAGAGGCTTAGTCGACAGTTCAGAATCAACCTGTATAGCAGGCAGAGATTGAGCGTCAGCAAATACAAGCGACGACTCTTATAAGTAAGGTTGTTAACTACGTAAGGTTGTCAACATTGTGAAATATTTGGGAAGCAGTTGGGGGAGCTGTTGCTCACGTGCGCACACTTGCTCTACTTCAGCACAAAAATTTTCGTAACGAAATTCACGTGGTTTCTATGCATGTGTAGAACGAGTGCAGCATGCAACTTTACGTTCGTCTAAGAACCACTCTGGCTTACAACAAAAAAAATGATATCATGTACTGCAGTTTACACACTGCAATGAAAGGTCTGAGCGGTTCATCTCAGATATACACACACACGTATGCACGCATACATACACACACACACACACACACACACACACACACACACACACACACACATATGTCGTGCCAACTAAAGAACAAGTACAAACCTCGTCACATAGCAGGAGAAATACAGGCAGCAAGCAAAAGGTAGTTTCAATAAGCGCACTCGATAGTATCAAAGTAATAAAGATGAGCAGTGACGGTTGATAAAGCAGATGCCCACATTAGCCGTCGGTAGGCAGTTAAAAACGTGCGTGTAATACTAATGACAGGCAGTAGAGGCGCAGTTGCGGATAAAAATCTCCTTATTCCGACTTAACCTCCAAAGTGCAGCCAGAGGGAAACGATAAAAATGATATGCAAGACACGATAATCAGATGATGTCTAATAAATTAATCTATGCCTTGTAGTTTTGCGCGCAAGTTACCTAAAACAAAACGCCCATAGGCAGAATTAGGCAGCAACAGGTATTAAATAAAGACAGAGGACAACGCAGCACTGCCAACTATACTCACTTGGAGAGAGAGAGAGAGGAAGATAGAGAGATAGAGAGAGAAAGATAAAGGGATAAAGAGAGAGGAAGATAGATAGAGAGAGAGAGAGAGAGAGAGAAATTGATTGATTGAGTGATTGATTCATTTATTTCAGATCATGGGGTTCAACCCCGTATGACCCTTATGGAATTACGTAAGTATATACAAAACAAAATATATATGTAGTAAAGACATTGTAGATCTAACCTTTAAAACAGTGGTATAATAATATTTATAATTTTCTCCGTGTAGACAAAAATACATTATAGTAGTTAAAGTATGTATAACAGACATAAAGCATTTAAGAAAAACAATATTTCAACAGAAATAAATGTCTTATCATTCACAATAGTACATAAAAGACAACCTTCTGAGGTCTACATTATATATTTTATGATAGAGTGACTTAATTTAAGTAATTAAGTAGACTCAACGAATGCTTAATGTATCCTGCCATTCAGTGCGCTCATCAAGAAGGAATTTATTAATTAATCGTACCTTTAAAATCGATATCATTTCCACTCCAAAACCAGTCAATATATCAACATTATTGTTTATAAACGAGGATGCTGACGAAACAAAGGAATTGAGCATCGCCGCAGTACGGACAATAGGACAGATGAGCAGTTTTATAGGTAGTCTACTTGATGATCTGACCCTTGTATCGATATTTATACAACAAAATTTCGTTGCTAAATAAGTTAGATTTCGATAGGAAACAATAGTGTGAGCAAGTACCGTTTTAAAGTAAAGTCGCTTATTTTTGACTGATATCCACCCCAGTTCAAGGCGAAAAGGAGTGACTCTGTCCTGCCACCCAATATTGCCAAACACGAATCTAACACATGCATCAAGAGCACGATGGAGTTTAAGATTCAATGTTTGAGACAGATTATCATAAACTAAACAGCAATAATCAAGAATTGGAAAGATTAATGCCTCAACCAGCTCGTTTCTAACTTTTCTGGACAACGCATGCCTATGAAACTTGAATAACTGAAGAGTACCAAAAACTCGACCAACAACCGAGTTAGCTTGCTTATTCCAATTCAATGTGTTGTTAATCCAGACTCCCAAATTCTTAACCACATCTGTATAAGAAACAGACACATTATTTACCAGAATAGGAGGACAAGATAAAAGATCAATTCTCTATATGAATTGCTCACTACCCAGGAATATAGCCTGCAACTTATTAGAGTTTAGAGTAAGCTCATTTTCATCAGCCCACTTGACCACTGCAGCCACCTCATGATTTATGAAATTAATCCCTTCCTCTAATTTTGCAGGAAGAAAAGAATGATACAATTAAAGATCATCAGCAAAAAGAATAG
This sequence comes from Anastatus disparis, assembly GCA_017163975.1. Taxonomy (NCBI): domain Eukaryota; kingdom Metazoa; phylum Arthropoda; class Insecta; order Hymenoptera; family Eupelmidae; genus Anastatus; species Anastatus disparis. The sequence goes on along the minus strand of JAFFSR010000057.1, from coordinate 371,710 downwards.
AGAGAGAGATAGAGAGAAATTTTTAATAAGAGTTTCGCAATGTTTCTAATGTACCTGAAAATAAGGATTATTGTATTTCTCGGAAATTACATTAATAATAAGCACGTTTTTGTGTAATCCAACAATTTAACATCATATAATATAATTTAGTAAAATTTATATTCGCAATCAAGCGAGTGACGTAGACATATTTTATTCGACCTAGAGGTAAAAACCCTGTCTGGCACAATTAAGAAAATACAACGACGAATTACAATTAATAATAGTTTATTTAGATTAAACAAAATGATTTAAAAATAATTAAAATTAAATTCAGTAAGTACATAGATGTTGAGGTAATATAAGCAGTAAATATTTTCAATAAAATAGAATATACTATTATAAAACAAGACATCAAAAATTAAAATAAGCAAACATATGTACTTGTTTTGTACACAAGTTGATATCGATTTGAGCCAGAAACATGACTATAATAGTAATATTACTTATATTGCAACAAGTGAGCATAGCATAGAGAGAGAGAGAGAGAGAGAGAGAGAGAGAGAGAGAGAGAGAGAGAGAGAGAGAGAGAGAGAGAGAGAGAGAGAGAGAGAGAGAGAGAGAGAGGAAGAGTTAACGTGACATTATGCCGTTCATAAGTAACTGGAGTTAATTTTACATGTTTTAAGCGAGGGCTTTTTTTGCGGGTTTCTGAGTGGTGGTAGTTTTAGATTTATTTTTTATATACGTAATTTGAATTATTATTTAAAAATAATTGTTAGAATGAGAATGAAAGAATGAGAGAGAAAAATATATCATATTAATTTTTTAATTTTGGTATGTCGACTTGCAACTAAGGATTATTGTGTTACAGAAACAGCTTTAATAATCTACTCGCGTTTTTTTAATGCATTATAGTCAAGTAATACATTTTTACAACAATTTATTACTATAATAATAATAATGTTCCTATTGTGTTAGAAAGTGAGTGAGTGAGTGATTGAGAGCGAGAGAGAGATTTTCCAATAAGGATTTTATATAAATCGATATGTAGACGCGTTTATTGTATATGATTATTTACGAATTTTTTATTTAAATATTTAATTCATGTATAGAATTTGTAACTATTTACGAATAAATTTATTTATTACTCAATTGATTTATCATGTAATTGTTTATTAATATTTATTATTTATAATTATTTTTTTATTTGTTGAAACTATAAAATAATTGCAAGAATTAGTTATAATATAGAATCAATAAAAATTTTAATTAAACTTGTCTCCAAGTTCCAAATGTAATAATTACGAGCAATTAAGGTGAGTTCATTCACAACATTTACGTAAATCCGCGCGCATTTAGTAAATATTGATCAAAATAAAAGTCATGACATCTCATTTTGAAATTTTTTCTTTTAGCTTTGAAATGAGACATTACACGTCTAAAAATATTGATTTAGTGAATCACAACAACCATCGTTTAAGGTGTCCGTATTACGTACAGTTGTTTTAACTTAAATACATCCTATTTTGAAAAACTATTTGCATCGATATTCATAATTTTTCAAAGTACCTCAGATTTAAAAAAAAACATCGAAATCGGTCCATTATTTATGAAAATACGGTTAATTTTTACGAATGTTATTGGAACGGGGTCCTACGTTAACTTTCCTCACGTGACTCTCACCTTGACGTTATTATTTGTATGTTATTATTATTTTAGTTTTAATAATAAAGAGTCGTAATGAAAAAATCTAATCATAGATTTTTAAAATATAAGTCTTGAACTAAAAGATGCCGCTTGATTCGTTTCTTAATTGTTATAAACAAAGTGGCTGTGATTTAAAAAAAAAATCTTATCTCAGCTCCTATTAGCCTTAGGGGGATCTTTTTTTTTAAATCTTCGTTTTGAACACAGCTATAAGAATATTCAAATAGCAAATACGTAAAAGTTAAAAATAAAGCCCTAACTTCATTTATTTATAAAAAAAATACCCTCTTTTTTAAAGCGTTATAAAAAATATTGCAATTCAATTTTCTCATTTGCTCTTAATGTAATATGAAAATTTGAACCTTCATAAAGAATTTAAGCTCTTATGCAACTCAATATGTTCAGCCAAAAAAAATTATAGCTATAAACATTATGCATGTTGGAATAAACAATAGGGAATATCTCAGCAACAAATTAACCAATTTGCTGTTACAACCTCTCTTTCTGTTCGTATTCATGAAGGCTTCCTTTTAAAAGTTTAAAAATATTAAAAAAATTATTTTTGCAATAAATAATTGATATGCAAGAAATGGCCATTTTGTATGGTTTTTTGGCTTTTTTACAATAACTAATTGACGAAAATAATTGCGACAGCACTCAAATTGTAGGTTTTTTTACTCTCTAATATTTTATCGGAGAATTAAAAAAGCTGTTTTAACCAGCTTTGCAGCCTCCCGGAGCATTTTCTACCGTTTTTTTGATTACATTTTATATAGGGTATGTTTTTTCATCGCCCTTAACAGCTCTATATAGGTTTCATCAAGCCCTCAATTACTATCCTCAAAATGTCTCTATTGATTAAACTATATCCAGAAAAGTCATCTTTGGAGTACACTTCACGTTCAGCGATTAACTCATAATATGCGAGTTGCAAATAATGAAATAGGATTCGCTAAATTTGTTCTCGATATAGGTAATGGTATACTTAATGATGCAAATGATTACGTTACGGTTCCTGAAAATTGTATAGTGAGCAATGTTAATAGTGCTAAATATATATTTAGTGATTTGATCAATAATAAGTTATTTATGAAATGAGTTCTCCTGAAATATTATCTCCCCGTAATGTAGATGTTGATAAAATCCATAATGAAGCTGTATCCATGTTAGATAGTTGCGGTGAACGTTTTTCACAAGTATTGATTCAGTTGATAATTGCGATGGTAACGGATCAATGACTGATGTTTTATTGCCAGAATATTTAAATTCATTAAATCCTCCCAGTTTACCTTCTCATATATTACATTTGAAAATTAATGGTATCGTAATGTTCATTAGGAATATTAGTCTTAATAAAGGATTATGTAATAGTATACGATTACGTATATTGGATTAAAGTAATAATTTATTGAAATGTGTGATATTGACAGGTGATAAAGCCGGTGGTATTATATTTTCGAATCGAATTACTTTGTATTCTGAAAATGATTATCCATTTACATTTAAGAGAAGGCAATTTCCGATTAATTTGGCTTCTGCAATGACTATCAATAAAGCTCAGAGTCAAACGTTTATCAATATTGGATTAGATTTACAAAATGATTTATTTACCCATGGTCAATTTTACGTAGATATTTCATGTGTTCGAACGTAGGATGGTTTTAAAATATTTTCCGACAATAATAGATTCGATAATTTTATTAAAAACTATGTTTTCAAGGAAATTCTTATTTAAATAATAAAAATGTTTTCATAATGGCACTAATATGAATAATTTATTATTTTCACGGATGACGACATGATTATATAATTTTGGATATTTGGGTTATTAGTGGATTATTCATTCATAGTAAACGTTATTATTAGATTAGATGAGATATTGTTTTATTTTGTATTATAATTACAAAAAGAGCATGTAAAATTACAAATAAAGTTGAAAATACATAAAATACTTGAAATAGCCTTGCATATATAAAATTAAAATAGTAAAGTATGATATCACAATCATAAAACATAATAGAGATACTAATACTGTAATAGTAAGTCAATAAATTAAATAAAAGTGATATCACAGATAACACGAATAAATACACGCAAAGAGTATAAATAATATAGTTAAAAATCAGTCTCAAATATCTATCGGTCAAAAGAATTACATAAAATCAAGCGTGTAAAGAGCGCAGTCAAAACATCAGCAGTATACAGTAAGTTAAAATCACAGCAAAGTTTAATGTACAGTAATATACAAGTCAAGCTGATAAAAATATAATCATTCACTCAATGCACATACATCCTACAATCACGCTAATAATTACAATCATGCCTTGAATCTATGTAAGGTACATCACATAATAAATTAACACATATGATATAGCCCTAAAATAATACTGTTTAATCGAGGTCGAGTAAATACCTCCTTAGAGCGGCTTTAAACCTGCTGACTGATGGAAAATTTTTAATATCAGCAGGTAGGGAGTTCCAAAAATGCGCACCTTGAACTTGATAGGAATTTCTTCCAGTTTTAGTGCACATGAAGGGCACCGCAAAATCTTTAATCTCACCCCTAGTGGTCGCTCTGGGTATATATCTAGTGAAGAGACCAATTAGATATTCGGGAGTATTCATACGTACGATTTTATAAATAAGTACAGCCATAAAATACTGTCTTCTCGAATCAGTACGTAGCCAACCCAAAGCATGTCTATGGGGAGAGATGTGATCACCCATCCTCACGCCTAATACATATCTCACACATGAATTTTGCATTGTCCGAAGCCGTCTTCTTAACTCCTGCGAAACATCGAGCAAAACCACTGAGCAGTAATCAAGATGTGGGAACAGCAGGATGGTTGCGTGCTGCTTACGCAGAGCCTCAGTGGTGTACTGACGGAAAAACTGCAGGCTATAAATCACTCTATTGCATTTTTTAGTCAACATATTCATATGCGATTCCAACGACAGTTTAGAGTCGAGTACAACACCAAGGCTCGTAACGGTGTCAGAGAAAGGAATACCAATACCGCTCTCCAGGTCAATCGTCCTTGGCTCACCCAAATAAAAATTTGTAATAAAACGATTACTTCTAAAGACGATCGCCTTTGTTTTACTAGCATTCCAAGTGAGAGAAACACCAGCAGCCCACTCCGACACCGCTCTGGCCACCCTCTGTAAAATATAAATCCCCTCATCCACATTATCATAGAGGACCTGTGTATAAATTTGAAGATCATCCGCATACAGCAAATGCCCGACGCAACCAGAGTCCAGTGCGTCACGTACGTCATTTATGTAAAGGCAAAACAACAGAGGCCCCAGCACCGAACCCTGAGGTACTCCTAGATTGGTTGTTAGCCAATTCGATTCCTCCTTTAAATGTGTGGAAACCATTTGTTTCCTACCTGATAAATAGGAGTTAATCCATCCGAGTGCGGCTCTAAAGAACCCCATCGATCTAAGCCTCGCAAGAAGTTTGAAGGGAGAGATCGTGTCGAATGCCTTACTAAAGTCAAAAAGTAGTAGTAACGTGACAAGTTTCCTGTCTAGACCTGACCTTATATCGTCTGTAAGTTTAAGTACAGCAGTCTGCGTAGAATGGTTTTTCCTGAAGTCCGTCTGCATAGGATCGAGTACTGTAACGAAAGCTCAGCCAACAGCTTACTAAGAAACTTGGCACCACTGCTCTCTTTAAGCAGATCGGCATTCAAGTCCCCCATTATTATTTTATGGGAATAATCCGAGCAAAAATTTCTTAAATCATTCAACAAGTTAGAGTTTCTAATAAACCAAACAGCAGGAGGACGATAAATGTCAGAAACTAGCACGGGCTCGGAGCCGCCAACTTGCACAGAACAAAAAATATATTTAGGCACCTCCAGCTTACCGCTTCTAATACTAGTTTGCATCTCCGAAGTGGCCAAAATAGTGCATTTTAGATTATCCTTAATATACAAGGCAACTTCTTCACCACGCAAGTTTCTGTCCTGTCTAAACAGTTTGTACCCCCCGACTCGAATGACGTCATCCGATACAGGTGGACCCAGCCAGGTCTCAGCAACTCCAAATATGTCGTAAGAATGATAACCACTTAAAAGTTCACACACTTGCCCAATATGAGCCCTCAAAGAGGTCACATTCAGAAAGTACGCGCGCAGTTTACCCCTTCTCCCTATTCGACTCTCCGAAGAGGACCAGCGCAGTCATTGGGAAGAGGCTCTATCTAAGGATATTGCATGATTTTTAATTAATTTCTGATTCGAGCTCATCCCACTATTGTGAAGTTTAAATTTATCATTAACAGTAGATCCACTATTTGTTAGAACTTCATCGTGTTTTTGAATATTAGTCACGTTAACGATTTTCTGTACAATACATTTAGATTTATCTAATATTTCATTCAAATCATGTTTACTTTTAAATCTGTGTACTCTTTCCCCTCTCTTCCTCCTCATCATAAATTTACCACGTCTATGCCAAACAAACTTGCAACCTTTTCCTTTAGCATACTTTTTAAGATTTTTAAATTTAATATATTTATCTTTTTCAAGATACTCATTTATATATATTTGTGAATGGTGCTTGGTGGTACAATAACTGCCGAGGAGGGAGGGATCCAGATTCGCTGTCGAAAAACCCGTTAATCTACGCCTAGCCATAAATACCTTCTGCGCCAAGTCATCTCCAGAAAGTCTAACCAACAATGAGAATGCAACACTCGGACCGCCAACGATCACACGCCCAGCAGACATCCTGCCCTTATTTTAATTTTCAGAATTAGAGATTTTAGTAACAGATTTAATATTTGAACGTTCAAAAGTCGGAATTATGGTTCCCAGAACAGCGCAAGCATAATTTTCCAGCCCGACATTAGCCGCAGAGCAGACCAATCCACTGACATCATCAAAACACTATTCCCAGAACCACACTTCTTCACAGCATGACAGGATGCCTCTCTGTTACTATCTGTATGTGTTTTTACTATTTGTACATCGTTCGAATCAACAGGTGCTTCAGTGTATGTGTTATGAGAGCTACTATCCGTACGTTTAAATGATTGTGTTATATTCGAATTTACAGGCATATCAGTGTTAGTGTTGGTGTTGGTGTTGATTAAGTGTTCGTCCTGGGCCGTGAGATCATTAACGGTCTGCACTACCTCGGCCACCCTGGTCATAAGTTGAGAAAAGTTGCTGTCCACTCCATTGAATTCATTACCTAAAAATGCCTGCATATTATTAAAATTAGTCGTGAAAGATTTAAAAAACTTTTCATGCATGCCATTTAGAGCAGACAACAACTCCTTCTCTAAAGTACCTATCTGACTCTCCATTTTGGTCACGATATCCTGCAGACTCTTGTCAGTATTTATAATACGGCTCTCAAGAGCCGGAAGTCGATTAAGATCATTTTGAATCAGCTCAAGCCTGCAGGATAGCGTGCTCTCCAAAGCAGACACAGCTGCCTTTACTGAGGAAGAATCAGCACCATCATTACTATCTTTATCCTTACTCATATTGTTATCCAAGGTGACCAATGCAGCACCACCTCTAAATTTTTCAATCAAATTAATACTTATGCTATGTTCTCCTCCAATCACCGTAGCACAGCGCGAATGGGTCTTCTTCTTAATCACAGAGTGTCCTTGTACTTTCGTGATTGGAGCGACAGGTGAGCATCCTCGTGATGGAGTAGAAGCAACGATAGGCCGGGCTATAGGAGCACCTCTCATAGTGGCATTGCGTGGTCCAGCGCCAGTGCCAGTGAGTGGGGCTGCGGGAGAAGTGATAAGTCGGCCAGCTATACATCTCTCACAATCATATTTTGGATTACCATCGTTATCATGAGGCACGCGCTCCATACATTTTACATGGCAGCGCTGCCAGCATGTAAAACACTGTATTAATTTTTTCGACCCTCTTATATTATCAGCGGGAAAACCGCAGATGACGCAGTCCTTGATGGTATTTTGTGTCATAGTTTAAGCTGTTTAAGATGTTAAGAGAAGTGAGAGAACCCAGCACTATGCAGAACTTATGATATAATAGAAAAGGAATAAAAGATAGTAGCAAGAACAGCGTCAGAGAAATAAAAATAATAATAAAAACAAAACAAAAATAAAGATGGCCTGTGAAACTCTCCGCCCAAGTATATCACATTTAGAATTAAATATAAAAGAAATAAGTTATATAGTAAAAAAAGCAGCATAATAAGCTATTTAAAATTCGCGCGTCAAATATATAAAATCAAAAGGCCAGGTGGAAACGCGCCTTAAGTATGGTAATTACCTGTCACTTATCCATAGAGTAGATAAGACAGTAGACAAGGTAACCCATGGATGGTGCTACTAATGACTCACTTGAAAGATTCGCCTGAGAGATAGTCGATTTGACGCCAAAAATATTGTAGGTTATGTAGCATATGCATAACCTATATGCAACACATGCATAAACCATGAAGATGCAACTGCATCTCCCCACTGCATCACCACTCAACACTCCACTTCACAGTCAAAACAGCAAACCAGCAATGCTCTAGCTATTCCTCAACCATCAGCAACAGCAGCACAAACAACAAAAAAATGACAATGTTGGGTAGAGTGTTGCACAAAGACAGGAAAACGTCCAGGGTCCGAGAGATGCAGATGCACAAGTGCAAGCAAGTCAAGCCAAGCCTTGAGGACCCCCAGCTGGACGATTCTCTGTAAAAAGATTCACTCCGCAGAGTGAAATAAAAAATATTAGAACATAAAAAGACAGAGCCGAAGCAGCGTATCAGTGAATACTTACGGGCGGAGAAATGGGTTCCCTATTATGATTATTATATAAAATGTTATATGCAGTTCATAAGTGGACAGGTGCAATTGCACCTTTTTAATATGATATGCGAGATAGGATTATTCAAAATTTATGAACTAATTTTTATTCACGTATGTTAATTTGTTAGTTATTAAACTATCAATAAATTTAGTTGTAAAATGAATCTATTAGTTAAGTATTCATTCACTACATTTATTATTTATCTAAATATTAATTTTTTTATAATAAATTCGCACATTAATTTTTATATGTGCATTTCGCTAATTTTTTGTGGTATAAATATTAATACATCGACAGCTGTAAGTAGATATTCATTTTTAGATTTTGTCGAAGATTATTACTTCCATCAGAAACGAATAAAATATTATTTCAATTTTTATGTCAACGAAGACTATCATTGTGAATGATTTGCGACGAAAATAAATAAATTTCCAAGTATATTAACGACAACTATCATTTTAATATTTATGTAAACAGAGATTATCACTTTTGAATGATTTGCGACGATAGGAATTCAATTTCAATGTACACGACGGAAATTCTTATTTAATTTTTATGTAAACGAACACTATTACCGTTGAACGATTTGCGCCGATAAGAATTAAATTTCAATATATTTTGTTTATAGAAATTGTTTTAATATTGTTTCATAAATCATACACGCATATTTATGTGTATATATATGCATATATATGACACATGTATATATATATATATATATATATATATATATATATATATATATATATATATAAATAATTATGTTATATATATATGGGGCGTTTCATATCAACTCACCTGGTCAAAAAATAAAAATCGCTAAAAATCTGGGAAAATGTTCTATTTGATACCCAAAATACCCAAAAAAATTTTTTAGAGCTCTAGGTCAAAGAGGTCAAGAGCAAGAGGTCATGGAGTTTTGTGATTTTTCCAATTTTTTGTAAAATCATCATTTTTAATATTTTTTATTAAAAAACTAAAGGTTTTAGAAAAAAATGTATGAAGACATTTTTTGTTGGAAATTATGTGTAGAAACTATACAAATTTTTTCCAATCCCAAAGTTGCTATCTTCTGATTGGTCCATTATATATTTTGATGTGATTTTCAATAACTTTTCTTCGCCAAGGTTGATTTTACTCATTTGGCACTAAAAGTTTGTAATTTTTATAACCTTTCACTGAAATTTTCCCCTACATGGTAAAATAACTCTACAGGCAGTTATGGTACTTTTTATTTAAGGTATCAAGACTGAGTTTTAAGCCTGAAAAAAATGAAATTGAAATGTAGTCATAATTTGTTTTTGTAATGATATTAATTAATAAAACTTCTTTTTACCTTAAATATATATTAAATACAAGACTTTGACCTAAAAATAATTTTAAAAAACCCCATCCGTTGGTTAAAATCCTTTGCTCTTGTCGATAACTTGATTTTTAATATTTTTTTACTTACCGTAGAGTTTCTCAGCTAATTTTCAATTAATTGACCTGAAAATTTCCAGAGATCTCTAATTTATATATCTTCACAAAATAATAGTTTTAGTTTTAGGAAAAAAAAATAATTTCTAAGTTTGGTTTAGAAAAAGTTGAAAAAAATCAATATTTTTGTGAATTTCATACAAGTAATTCAGTTCAACATTTACTTTAACTTATCTTATCAAAATTCCAGAACTATTATTTTGTGAAGATATATAAATTAAAGATCTCTGGAAATTTTCAGGTCAATTAATTGAAAATTAGCTGAGAAACTCTACGGTAAGTAAAAAAATATTAAAAATCAAGTTATCGACAAGAGCAAAGGATTTTAACCAACGGATGGGGTTTTTTAAAATTATTTTTAGGTCAAAGTCTTGTATTTAATATATATTTAAGGTAAAAAGAAGTTTTATTAATTAATATCATTACAAAAAAGATTTATGACTACATTTCAATTTCATTTTTTTTCAGGCTTAAAACTCAGTCTTGATACCTTAAATAAAAAGTACCATAACTGCCTGTAGAGTTATTTTACCATGTAGGGGAAAATTTCAGTGAAAGGTTTTAAAAATTACAAACTTTTAGTGCCAAATGAGTAAAATCAACCTTGGCGAAGAAAAGTTATTGAAAATCACATCAAAATATATAATGGACCAATCAGAAGATAGCAACTTTGGGATTGGAAAAAATTTGTATAGTTTTTACACATAATTTCCAACAAAAAATGTCTTCATACATTTTTTTCTAAAACCTTTAGTTTTTTAATAAAAAAATATTAAAAATGATGATTTTACAAAAAAATTGAAAAAATCACAAAACTCCATGACCTCTTGCTCTTGACCTCTTTGACCTAGAGCTCTAAAAATTTTTTTGGGTATTTTGGGTATCAAATAGAACATTTTCCCAGATTTTTAGCGATTTTTATTTTTTGACCAGGTGAGTTGATGTGAAACGCCCCATATATATATGGGGCATTCTCTGTCAACGCGACACCCCCTCTGCCCAGAACAATTTTGATCCAAATTAGGTCTACCTGGGCTCAAATGAAAGCTCTTGACTTCTACTTTCGAACGCCGTCTGGCGATTTTGAAAATTCAAAATGGCGGATCCAATATGGCGGCTGAAAGTCTTGGAATGATGGAAAAACAAGTTTTTCTTCACTCTAATAGCGAGTCTGATACGAAAATTGTTATTTCTTGCCACTAATATGAAGTTAGCGACATATTTTCTTACTACTACCGTTCAAAGCGAGAAGTTAAAATTATATTTCAAGGTCATTTTGAAGGTCAAAAGTTATTTTCTGGATTTTCGAACTAGTATTCCACAAAACTAGTAGAAAACTTGATTAAGATCATAATTAGACTTGACCTTGGATCATTTTTCAAGGTCATGATTTCTGACTCTGCATAATTAATGTTTTGTTGAACGTAACCTCCTATGAGACATTTGTTCCTTTGTGCATATCGTGGGACCAACGATCTAAAAATTTCATGTATAAAATCCTTAAAGAAGATAAAGTTCCACAATAGAACTATCAAGTAGTTTTAGCATAACCCATTCTGAACCACGTGGAGGTACTACTTCTCTCAGAACATAAAAAAAAATTAAAAAAAAGAGGATAAAAAATAGAAAAACTTGAATATTATAGAAAAAATTTAGTATATTTTCCCATTGAAAATTAAAGTAGAACAGATACAGACTTAGCAGTATTCGAGTACCTTTTCATGATAACTTTTCCGTCACTTGATAATTGAAAAGAATGATGTTTAAGAATCTGTGGGACAGGTAATGCATCTTGAAACCTACGATTGAGTTTCCTTTTGAATTTATCATGTTCAGTCTGCGTAAAATAAAAAATTCTTATATTTTCAAAATGATTTTTAGCCCACTTCACAAGAGATGTGTGCGTCAGAATAGCATCTTTCGGTTTCGCCTTCAAGCTAGCTCTTTAAGCTTCTCTTTTAAATATTGCACCAAGACCATCATAACAGCTTTTACCATGAGCAGTGGCGCAAAAATTCCACTCTGCCTCAATACCAAAATCCTTCTCATGATGAATAAGATTTGCTATCTGAAAGCGGTTCTTGAAATGCTGTTTTGCTCCATCTGTTACGTAAATAATCTTTTTAAGTATTTTTACTTTTGTCTTGATTTCTGGAATCAATAAATTCTGAATAGTATAGACAGAAGAAGTGTCATGCTTCAAACTATTCGACAAGAATACACAACTTTCATGCTTCAGCTCTGAATCTTCTTTATAATAGTAAATAGCTGGAAAAACAGTGCACTGGTCATTATTAAAATGGAAGGCTTGAGATGCATCTTGAACTGCAAAAGAGTAATTCTCAGAATAGTCGAACATTACAAGAACTTCTCCATTGCCTAGATTTGCCTTGTTGTTTGGCAATATATGAGTGGGGTTTGAGTATCGCCAATTTGGCATATAATTCATCAACAAATTCTTCAACTGGTAGAGTTAAATTTTGCAAAGTTGATCTATCCGTTCCTGACCACGCACAGTACTCAATTTGTGAGATATTAGCTTCATCCAATATTTCAAGTAAACGAGACCTAAGATTTTCAGAACCAGGGCACTTCGAACATTCATCCAAGTGACAGTCAGGTGTAGGATTCTTACACATAATTTGCTGTAAAAAATCTTTATAACTACAAATGGGTTCTTCTTGATTATTCGTGAGCTTCTGAATATCGATTGCATCCAACATCAATTTACAATTTTGGTGAATGGTGCAAACGCAGACGCTATGTGTTCCTCTAGCACCAGCAATAACACAATGTTTTGGTCGTAATTTCGCGAAAGTACTGAATCCTACTTGCACTGTTGGTTCTGCTATCTTGAATAATTCGTAAAGTTCTCGTAAATCGAAATATAGAAGACGTTTCTGCACCTGAGTCCGCTTTCCATCAATAATAACAGAGACAGTATCTTTTCGACCCGGCATCATCCGACTGTGCACATCGTTATTATAACATTCAACAATGAGTTCTATTACTGTCTTTGACAAAGTTTTACCATGTTTAGCCGTTGTTGTAGCTAAAATACCTCCATCGGCTTTGAGTTTTTTCGACTTTCTTACTAAATGTCTTGATGTATTGAATTCACGGGAAATTCGACTAATATTCCAAGTTGATGGGGCGATTATAAGTATACTTAGTTTCAAAGGGTCAGAAACTGCTAAACTAGAAAACTTTTCTTTTAATTCTGAAAACATGTCTTCCAATTCGATTTCTCTAGCTGATCGTGTAGCTTCTAGAACAGATTTATCAATACCAGTATTTTCTGATGTCGTCTCTATATCCATGTTTTCATATTCGTTGTTGCCTTCGTTATCTCTTGTACCAATAGATGAAATGGGAGATCCACATAACTTTCTACACTTACTAGAAATTTTTGAATTATCTGGCAAATCTGGAAATCTTCGTTTTAAGTTGTTCGACAACAAGCGTAGATCATTACCTATGTGACCCTTACCATTGAGAGGGTTGATACAGCGATCGGACCGTGCTACAGTAGACATATTCAATCCATCTAAGTAAGTGATAATACTCGAATATAATAACGTAGGACTGTTAGAACAGGTGTTGTGAAAAATGTCTTCGAATTAATTTGAAGCCTCTCGAAAAATGTGTTCGTATGATTCTCAGAGAATGAATATAAGTAAATAACTACGAATAGTCCAATGAAAAAAGCTGTGGAATAACAGACTCACACGATATAACTCAAATTCACTCTATCACTGAAAAAAGTTTGGAGGAGAAGAGAAACGAAAAATAAGACTTCAAACGTACTAAATTTTTAGAGCAGTAGTAGTACTAAATTTTGATCCGTAGCAGCCGTAAATCGATGGGAACCATATGTACGAAACGTTTAGGAAAGATAATGCACGAAATATAGAACCACAGATACACCAAACAGTTAGAGTAGCAGCCGCACTAAACTTTTAGAGAAGCATCGGTACTTAAGGAGTTTCGAAAGAGGAATAAAAAATGTTAGAGAGATTCCAGAAATGTTCCATTGTAAAGTTTAATTACAGGGTTATCAAAAAGTATGGGACCCCCGTATTTTCCCAGAAACGATATTTTTTCAAAAAACTAAGGTCATACCGTAAGTAATTTTCAACGAGAAATTGTCTGATGACCTCGAATCTGACCTTGTCGTTGACCTTCAAGGTCAATTCAAAAATTGCAAAATTCAAATTTTGCAATTTTAGATCGCATTGTATACGTGTATAGTCACACGGTCTTACACCAACTATAGCATTCACGGCGTCACGTCAGTTTTTTTCTCAGTGCGTATACTACACGATTTTTTGTGCAGGAGGAGCACCAAATCAAAAAGCAGTAGCAGCACAAATGTGTTGTACCATTGCCACACTTTTTAGTGCTTCTTCTGCCCTAAACTTTTGTACAGGTGAAGAACGATGAAATAGATTAAATGCGGAACAATTTTAGTGCAACATTTGCTCTAAAATGGGAGAGTAAAGGACTTAATATTTAGTTATGAAACAATTCTTGCATTTGGTGCTGATACTCTAGGCTAACCTGTTTCTTCTTCACCAAACTTTTTTCAGTGATTCTGAAATGTTTCAAAGTGTGGATATAACCACAGTTTTTCTGTTACTGTTCCGAATTAGAACCGATTGATAGCATGAATGAAAGAAGTATAACTGCGAAAGAATCGGTTTATTAAAATTAAAACTCACCATGAAAATGACCTTGAAAAATGATCCAAGGTCAAGTCTAATTATGATCTTAATCAAGTTTTCTACTAGTTTTGTTGAATACTAGTTCGAAAATCCAGAAAATAACTTTTGACCTTCAAAATGACCTTGAAATATAATTTTAACTTCTCGCTTTGAACGGTAGTAGTAAGAAAATATGTCGCTAACTTCATATTAGTGGCAAGAAATAACAATTTTCGTATCAGATTCGCTATTAGAGTGAAGAAAAACTTGTTTTTCCATCATTCCAAGACTTTCAGCCGCCATATTGGACCCGCCATTTTGAATTTTCAGAATCGCCAGACGGCGTTCGAAAGTAGAAGTCAAGAGCTTTCATTTGAGCCCAGGTAGACCTAATTTGGATCAAAATTGTTCTGGGCAGAGGGGGTGTCGCGTTGACAGAGAATGCCCCATATATATATATATATATATATATATATATATATTATAAATATATATATATATATATATATATATAGTATAATTATGTATATATATATATATATATAACTAAATATATATATATTTAAATATATATTATATATTTAATATTCACATATTTGTGAATATTAAATTCATTAATTTTCACAAATATGTGAATGTCGAACTAATCTTAAATTAATTATATTATAATAGTTATACACATCAACAACATAGCCATGTCTCTTTTATTCATTTTGATTTCTACTACAATATCATTATGAATACAGACGCGTATCGCGCGCCTCAGATTGCTAGTAAGCGACTAATGGATAAAAGTTTTGTAGACATAATCAAGAATCTTTTCTGCCTGGTTATCGTAAAGAAAGAAAAGGAATCGGTCAATACATCTCAGAGAAAATCTCTGATGAAGAAATTATTTCTGGTATTGAATCAAAAATTGAAATTGTAAGGATAAAAAGGCTCAACCGTAGAGATAGAACAGCTAAAAAAGATTAAGCTGAAAAAAGTAGCTGGATACCATATAAAACAGTCTTAATAACTTTTTCTGGACGAGTTTTGCCAAACCATTATATTTATTTTTAGAGTGAGGACCAAAATAGAACCATATGCTGCTAAGCCTATGTTACAATTTCTTTAGGTTTGGCCATACAGCTAAAACATGCAAGAGTGAAGAGATTTGATCAATGTGTGGTGTTAAAAAATATGAGAGAAAATGCTTAATTGAAACCCCTTTATGTACTAATTGCAAAGGCTCACATAAAAGTTTTGTTTCCTTTTGTCCAGTATATCAAGAGCATAAAAAAATTAATATCATTATGGCATATGACAACGTATCCCTTATTGATGCTAAAAAAGCTCAGCAAGCGACAGTTTTGAAGCTGTAAGAAGAACTAAAGGAAACTTTCCAAACTTGAAACAGAATTTAACTATTAACGAAAATTTCAATCAGGTCGTTAAAGAGACCAGTGAAACAAATAAACCAAAAAGAAAATAAAATTCAGTCGAAGAAGATGGTGCTGTGACTGACAATAGCATGAATGCCACTGCTGCCTCCACTCCTGGAAACATACAATATCCGAAACCTGTAAAAGGTTACAGACAACCTCAAGAAAAATCAACAATTAAATCATCATCATCAACACGTTCATCGACAGAAGATATTAATTCAACTCAAGAACAAAAAAGACTAAATAGTATAAGGAACTAAATACTATAATAAAAAGAATAGGAAAGAGTTTGCATGTTAAAAGACTTGCAACTCCAGTTTGTGATCATAAAGGAAATAATCCTACTATAAAAAAATAACTATAAAAATAAATATAGAAAACAAAATTAGTAACAATATGAATAGAATATTTATGTATATACAGACTTTAATTTAACCAAGTTAAAGTAACTAATTTTTCGCCATACCTTGCCCGAAAGTACAGCTTTCGTCCTGGTACCGAAAACCGAAAGTTGTATTTTCAGCCTGGGTATGGGGAAAAATAGTATACACATCACAGGAGGTAAAATTGCGACCCCATAGCACATGTTTGCCACTCTCGCCTCCGACTCGGATCGCAATTTACATGCGCTATGGACTCGCCAGTTCTTTATCTACCTAAATCTGTAAAATACTGTTAACAGCAGGCCGGAATAGAACCTGATACCGACCGAGTAACAATTGAGTTGTTTGTTATTTACTCAAGTATTAATCGGTGTATCTTCAAAATAAAGGTTGATCGCAATAGATATTATTATTATGAATATCTATGCACAAGAAAAAAAAAATCTACCGATTTGTTTTTGAGAAAAGTAAGGAACGCGAAAATATTATAAACATAATCTTTTACTTCGGCGTTCCTTACTTTTCTCAAAAACAAATCGGTAGATTTTTTTTTTCTTGTGCATAAATATTTGTAATAATAATATCTATTGCGCTTAACCTTCAATTTGCAGATACACCGATTAATACTTGAGTAAATAACAAAAATGCCAATTAGACAAGGACAGCGAATCCGGCCTGCTCTTAATTTAATATTATAACAAATAATTATTTCTATTTAATAAACTAAAAATCATACAATGGAATGCCAGAAGCATCAAAAACAAGTTGGACTTGCAAGTCGATCGCATTTCTTACATTGATATTTTATATAGTTATTTTATTGCAATTCGTTTAAAATATTATTTTAATAATCCCTACTGAAAATAGTATATGAGCTCTCATATGAGATCTTATATGCGATTTCATATAAGATGTCACATGAAATTTCATACAAGTTTTCGGCACGCAAAGTCATATGAGATCTGACATGAGATCGCATATGAAATCTCATATATTTTTTTAAATTTTTTAAATAAAATGAAATATATGAGATATTTCATGTGAGATCACATAAGATCACACACGAGATCGCATATGAGATCTCATATGTATTCGTTAAATATTATAAGTAAATTAAATATACGTGAGATCTGATATGAGATCAAATATGAGTTCTCACATATATTTTATTATATTTTTAAAATTCAATGAATATATTGACGATGTTTACGAAGACTATTACCTTCAGATATTCGGCGAAGATTATAATTTTCACCATTTACGACGAAAACTATTATTTTAATTTTTATGTAAATGAAGATTATCACTTCTGAACGATTTGAGACGAAAAGAATTAAACTTCGATCTATGTTAAAGAAAATTATTATTTTAATTTTTATGTATTTTTTCACCGAATTCGTTATGAATAATAGTCTGCGCTGGTACAAAAACAAAAATATGAAAAATAACTTTTTTCCTTGCCTTTTATTAAAAGTAATAATCTTCGTTTATATAGAACAAAAATAACAATTTTGCCATCAAATATTGAAAAATAATATTATTCGTCGCACTTTGTTAGAAGTGATAGTTTTTGTTTACATAAAAATTTAAATAATAGTTCTCATCACATATGAGATCCCACATGGAATATCTCATATATTTTATTTTAATTTAAAAATTTGTTTAAATATATGAGATCTTATGTGAGGCCTCATATGAGTTTGCGTGCCAAAAACTCATATAAAATCTCATGCGACATCTCATACAAGCTCATATATGAGATCGCATGAAATCTCACTTGAGAGCTCATATAATATATTTAGTAGGGATCACATTTAATTTATATTTGTATGTGTCATGCATTTACATAACCTACATAAATTTAATGTTATGTAATTACTATAATAATAATTTAAAACGATTTAAAATAAAATTATTGTTTAAAATATCGATGTGTATTATTTGTACGTGTTTGTTATTATTACAATTTCTAAGAAATGCAATCGATCATCTATAAGCTTCGGCGTTTTGAACATTTCATAAATTCGTATTAAAAGTTGATAATATCTTATTTTCTTTTTTCCTTTCTCTCTCTCTTTTTCCCTTTCTTTTTATTTATAATACAATAAAGAATATATTAGAATCGGGGTGGTTATTGTATTTTTATTGATGCGTTATTTAAATTCTCATTTCATTTTTACTCGTATATGTATACGCACGTAACTAACTAGGAGAGTATCACATCTCCGGATCACGGATTTTGCTCTAACTTTGAGATAGGTTTTCAGATGTCAAAATATGGAAAAAGCCAGAGTTATAGACCCAATATTTCTCTATTTGCAGGCAATTAAAGAAAATCACTAAAAAAGTTACTAGATTTTTAAACGCTTATAATTCTTTAGCATTAATAGCTAGACGCTTGTAACTGTTTTTAAACAAAAGCTACGTTCAAATCCTTTCGAAAAAGCACCTATAGCATATCAAAATATTATTTTTTCCCAAAGTTACAGCGTTATGAAAATTGTACTACATTTTAACATTTATCATTATTTAATATTTTTAAAAGGAAATTCAGCTCAAATTCTTATAACGCTGTAACTTTGAGAAAAAATAATATTTTGATATGCTATAGGTGCTTTTTCAAAAGGATTTGAACGTAGCTTTCATTTAAAAACAGTTACAAGCGTCTAGCTATTAATGCTAAAGAATTATAAGTGTTTAAAAATCTAGTAACTTTTTTAGTGATTCTCTTTAATTGCCTGCAACTAGAGAAATATTGAGCGTTGGGGTCTATAATTCTGGCTTTTTCCATATTTTGACATCTGAAAACCTATCTCAAAGTTAGAGCAAAATCCGTGATCCGGAGATGTGATACTCTCCTAGTAAGTACGACAAGACGTATCAGAATTTATCGATTATTAATTTAATTCAGAATAGTAAATCCCACACAGCATGGAATATTTATGGAATCTTCCTGGAATATTGGCACGTAAGATTTGAAATATTTTAGGAATTTTCCCTGGAATATTCCTGTAATATTCGTATGTCCTTGATTTTTCTTACATTGGAATATTCCATGGAATATTCTTGAGAGATTTCAAGAATATTTCAATGCAAGGTTTAAATAATCTCTCATCTTTCATTAAAAGTTCCTGGAAGATTTTTGGAAAATGTAAAATGCTGTGAGGCGATAGTATATATATATTATATAATAACACATTTAACTTATACATCAATACATATACACATACATATACATCAATACATATACACATACATATACATCAATACATATACGCATACATAAACATTTAGTTATAAAATCGCATTTACATATTCACATCGACTGTACACATCAAAGCGCCGATATCCTTTCGCTTATATAGTAAGTAAGGTATCTTCCAACCGCTTGGGGATAAAACTCCCATTTAAAGAACATCTCCCTATCGGCGTCACTGGAAACCTCCTGTAACGTTTCGCGCAACCTTCCAACGAAAACTTCATAAAATCATTCTAGAATCTATCATGCAATATTCCACTGGAAGATTACTTAAATCTTCCTGTGAAATGTTTCGTGGAATATTTCTGGATGATTTATGTAATATTCCGCTGTATGATTTTAAAGTTTTTCGAAATCTTCCAATGAAATGTTTATGAAATCTTTCTGAAATTTTTCATAAAATATTCCACCTAAAGATTACTGAAATCTTTCTGTAAAATATTTTGTGGAATATCTATGGAAGATTTATGTAATATTCCGCTGTACGATTTTAAAGTTTTTGAGAATCTTCCAGTCAAATGTTTACGGAATCTTTCTGAAATCTTTCATGAAATATTTTACTTAAAGATTACCTAAATATTTCTGTGGAATATTTCTGGAAGATTTATGTAATATTCCGCTGTACGATTTTAAAGTTTACCGGAATTTTTCAGCGAAATGTTTATGGAATCTTCATAAAATCTTTCATGAAATATTCCACCGGAAGATTACTGAAATCTTTGCATGAAATATTCCGTGGAATATTTATGGAAGATTTATGTAATATTCTGCTGTACGATTTAAAAGTTTTTCGGAATCTTGCAACGAAATGTTTATCGAATCTTCCTGGAATCTTCTATGAAATATTTTACTGGAATATTTCATAAACATTACATGTAATATTTCATGAAATATTTCAGAAATATTCCTGATATATTCCTGGAAGCTTCTAATTGAAGATTCCAGTGAAATATTTTGAAATATTCCATGGAGACTTTCTATAATCTGCATGGAAGATTCCATTGAAATATTCCAGTGGAATCTTCCATACTGTGTGGGTATTGTGGTAGTAAAGTAAACATTTCAATGATTTAATTAAAGTTCATTTTTTATTTATTTATCATTTTCATTTTGATTGTTATTTATATTTTGGATTTTTTCATAATTTTTTGTTTATTCGATCGAAATAACCCTGGTAAAAAAAGCCTGGATTTACGGTATCATTATTGTGTATTTTATGGTTTGCAACCATAATATGGCCACAAACCCAGTCTTATTTCGACGAAACATGGCCAGCTTATGGACTTGACAAGGCCACAATCCCAGTCTTATTTTGACGGAATATGGTCAGCTTATGGACTTGACAAGGAATACAAATTTATAATTTTGAAAAGATAATTAAAATCTTGGAATAATAATTAAGGAAATTATAATTTAAAATTATCAGAAAATGATTCATTTTAATAAATTATCATCATATATTATTTATTTTTATAATTAACAATAACACATTTAAGTTTCATTTATAAAGTTATAGTTAATGGTCTGACATTATTTACAATTAATAACAGTTACTTGTTACTATATCACTCGAATAAACAAAGGTTATAATGAACAATACAAACTTTATAGGTTATGATTTATTTTAAAAATAAATTTAGTGTTAATATAAATTAATGAGATATTAGTATTATTTAATATTAATTGTAGTTACAGTCATGTAAAATATCAATTAATTAAGAACTTAAGGTATCAAGCCCAAATTCAAGTCTAAAATAAAAATTAAATTTAAATGTCATAATAATTTTTTTATAATAATATTTTTTTAAAAAAGTTTTTTTACCTTAAATATATAAAATGTAAGACTTTGGTCCATGAATAATTTTAAATAATCTCATGAAATGATTAAAGTTTTTCCTTTTATTTGAACACTTGATTTTGGTGGTCACTGCAAGCTTTCTCAGCCAATTTTCAACGAATTGACTTCAAAATTTCCAGAGATCTTTAATTCATATGTATTCACAAAATAACACTTTTATTTAAAAGAAAAAGAAAAAGTATTTAAAAATTTGTCGAACAATCGGTTGAAAATTAACTGAGAAAGTTTACAACAACCACCAAATTGAAAAAATCACATTTTTGACTAATCAAAAAGATTTTAAGCATTGAATAAGATATTTTAAAATTATTCATAGACTTTGTAAATAAATTTAGAATATTCTGTCTATTATAATATCAATACAGATCCATGTAATGTAGGTTGTATTGTAATTTCACTTTAAAGAAGTTGGTGGTAAGTTTCATTTTTGGTCTAGCGACAACTAAAATATTTAATAATACACATGTTAGACTATTCTTTTTAAAATTATGGCACTCAAAATTCTAAAATTTTGCAAATAATTTTAAAATGTCCTACTGTAACATAATGTCAATGCAAATCAATGTAATCTAGGTTGTATAATAAAACATAACATCAAATTCTATAGTTTGAAAAGAAGTATAGTCTGGTACGTATCATATGAAAGGACTCATCATAGACTAAATCGAATATAAAACCACTCACCAACTTTTTTAAGCAAAATAACAGAAAAAATAAATTAAATTTAGATGCATTGATACCATGTTGGAGGAAGATATTTTAAAGCAATATACAGAGTATCATAGCTTTAAGTACTATAGTTAAAAAAAAAATCTAACGAGTACTACATGAAACATTTCATTCGACATAAACTAAAAATGAAACTGGCCATCAAGTTTTTTAAAGTGATATTATGATCTCATTTTTACTTATTTGTTTTTAAAATTATAGCATTTACAATCATAAAATTTTGTAAATAACTTTAGAATGTTTTGCCTAGCTTAATATCAATATAAATCCATATATTGTGGATTGTATTGTAACTTCACTTTGAAAAAATTGGTGATAAGTTTCAAACAAAATATTTCATAATATACATATTTGTTTTGAAAGTCTGGTACTCAAAGTTCTAAAACTTTGCAAATAATTTTAAAGTGTCCTGCTATAACATAATGTCAATGCAAATCAATTAGTTTTATTATATAACATAATATTGAGTTTTTCAACTAACTAACAAAACTTAAGAACTACATTAACGCGTCTATTTTCAAAGATTAGAGTTAGGTTAAGATGTCGAATATAAAGTCATATCAGAAAATTAGGTTATAATAAGAAAAAATTCATTTTTAATTAAAATCTGAAAAATAGTG
This sequence comes from Anastatus disparis, assembly GCA_017163975.1. Taxonomy (NCBI): domain Eukaryota; kingdom Metazoa; phylum Arthropoda; class Insecta; order Hymenoptera; family Eupelmidae; genus Anastatus; species Anastatus disparis. The sequence goes on along the minus strand of JAFFSR010000057.1, from coordinate 348,751 downwards.
AATAAAAAATAATAAAGAAGAGTAGAGAAAGTTCACAATTAAAGTTAAACTTGTTATACTATAAATACAAGTTTATTATAGTAGTACGCACAAATCACACATTAGAATAAGTCCATATTATGGCCAACTTATAGTGAAATTTGACAGTGTAATTACACCGTACAAATATGGCCATATGTTGGTGGACACGCCATAATTTATGCTAAACTTTCTACCAGGGAATAATTCGTATTTATTGTTTATGTTATTGATCTAATTGAATAAATTTTATTTCTAATTTTTTTATTGATACTCTATCTATTTTTGTTCATATTTAAAGTAAAATTATAATAATTATTGAATATTTATTTATTTAAATATAATTCGAATTAACAAAAGTTTGTTATATTTAATTTTCATTTAAAGAAACCGTCAATAAATGAAATTTAGAATCAAAGAAGCTTAGATTAAAGGAATTTCGGAATTAAGAAAATTAGTATAAAGGAACGTGATTGGATGGAACCAGATAAATGATTTATTATGATTTATTAGGATTCTTTATGATTTAATACGATTATAAGCACACGAAATTTAAGAAATTGGAAACTAACGACCTCAGAACTTAAAGAAACCTGTCACAAAAGGAATGTTTGAAATCGAAAAAATGCAACTAAAATTGAATTTAAATTGTAATAAATAAATGATTCATTGCAAATGATGCAAATCATTATGATTTAAAATATTTTTATATTATTTTATATTTATGAGAGTAAAAGTAATTTAATTCAAAACTAACGGCATTTGGAATTAATAGTCATGGAATCAATAATTATAATTATTTGTATTAGAACTATTGGAATTAGAAGTTTTTATATTAGAAACATTAAATTTGATTTATAAAATTTATAAATATCGTAATTGTTATATAAAATAATATATTAATTTATGTAGAATTTCGATCTTTTAATTTTTTAATATATAATATATTTATTTATTTACATATAATACACAGTTTAAATTATATATGAATTATATTTAATGTTATAAAATCGATGTACATGTATGCATTTATTTATACATTCTATTATGAATATAACTTATTTCCTTATTAAATTATTTTTTATTACTTTTATTGTTTGAAATTATTTATTTTATTATTATTTTATTATTTGATTATTGGCAATTTATTTGCATATATATGATGAAATTTATTTCTCTAAACTAGGATTCGAGGGATATTGTATTATAAGAAATTAATTATATGCAAATTTTATGCATAAATAATTATTCGATTGATATACATATATATTATTTATTAAATTTGATACACCACTAATTAGTAATTATATCGATTCGTAATACAATTTTAGAATTTATATGGATGGAATTTGTTAATAACGTATGTTCGTTGAATACTGTACAAGATTACAAAAAAAGTAAAATTAAAAATTTATTTAACACCTTAAATTCTATTTTATTTCAAAAATATAAAAAAATATATTTACAGATAGGGATAGAAAAAAAGTTTTAATGTCAATACTACATCGATATATAACTTATATCAATATGAAATAAAAACCTAGCTAGTTCTGTAATTTTTTCCCGCTAAATAAAAGATGTTAAAGATTGAAAAAAAATGATTATAAATTAAGTTGTTTTTTCATTCTTACTCAATTGCGAATAATAAAACCTTTTTTGTTTCTTAAAAAAGGACCTTTTCTAAATTTATATAAATGTGTGACATTTTTAACTAATTTCATAAAAATAGAAAATAAATATAAATAATTCTAATTTTATTTTAGATAAGTGAAATGATAAATTTACCTGAAAAAATAAATAATTTTACAAATTTAAACTTTATTAAAGCGCATTTTAAATAAAAATTGTATTGAATATCATTAATATTTTTAAAAATTGGACTTTTTCTTTTCTTTTTATTAAATATCATATCTTTATAATATCATTAACTTTTATTTTCAAAATAAAAAAATTGATAATTTTCTTTAACGAACGTAATAATTTTCAGTTTTTACTAAACAAAATTTTGACTAAACTTTGAATGGTTGAATTATTTTTGTCCGTTAAAAAAGTGACATTTTCTAAAGTTATATAGGGAATGATAACATTCTTTTTAATTAATTTTGAAATAATAACATTTTATTTTAACAGTTACAAAATTTAAAAGGCGAAAATTCTCAATTTTTTAAAAATTACATAAACAGTTTTAAAATTTAAGTTACACAGAGATTAATTATTTAAGAAAATTGAAAATTCTTTCAGAAAAATAACTATTTTGCATTTTATCTGACTGCTCGTTCTGTTAATTATTATTTTGTAATAAAATTACTTTAAAAAATTTAAGATGTCATGCAAATTAGTATTTTAATAATAAAGAGCTGAACGGTTCTTCAAGCTGAAATTATATGAATTTTAAATAAACACACAATACTGATTAGTTTATTGAGACCCAAAGTGATACTTTAGATGAGATTATCTTAAAGAAATGATCGGTGAGGCTATTTGAAAATTTACAGTAATAATATATGAAATAAAAACCCATTTAAAGTTTCAAAAGAGTATCCGCCTTTTTAATAAACAACAAATTATAGCTGATGGAGGAGCTATCTGACTATTAACAAAATGTATATAATTTTTAATCTTTGAAACTTTATGAGAAAAATATTGAGGATGACAGATAAAGGGAAACATCTCTTCCAATTATAAAATATTAAAGAATTATGAAATGTATCTTAAAATATCAATTTCGAATTGGTTATTATATTTGTTTAAATGGTTTATTATGGTTATATAAATTAAATATTTTTATTATATTTTTTTTGATTTAACAAAAATTTAACTTAAAACGAATAAAAGAATAATAAATGAATAGTTATTAATATTTTCAAAACAAAAAAATTGATTTAACAAACATAATAATTTAAGTTCTCACAAGACATATTAAATGAAATTTTCACTATATTTTAAATCTAAACTTATATAAGAGCATGATAACATTATTTTTAATTCATTTAATAAAAATTCAACATAAAATGTTGATAAACATCAATTTATTTTAGACACATAAAAAAATGAAGAAATGCTTTTATTAAAAGTATATCTTTTAATATCAGTAATATAGTGGTATAGTGGCAAATATCTTGACATCAGGTTTTAAATGTTTTTTTATTGAATTAACTTAATATAAATTTATAATGTCGATAATTTGATTTAGGAAAGATGAAACTTTACAAAACCTTGCAAATTTCACGAAAGCGTTTCTATTTTATTTTTAAAAATTTTACATAGAATTCTAACATTTCCAAAAATAAAAAAAAATAGATTTCAACGTTTTTTTTTGTATTTATTAAAATCATTCTAAACTTTGAACAATGATATGAAAAGCATTTAAAAATTTTTTTAGTTTGACAATTAATTAGGAAAAAATTTTATCTATGTTGTTAAGAAGGGGCCGAACTATCTGTCTTTGTCTAATAGCGTTTTTCATCATTTATGTAAACACTATCCGGTATAACAAGAAAAAAATAGCAGCCCCCGCTAGATATTAGTATAATTAGTAAATTTTGTAATAACAACCAAATTTTTTCACTGCGTAGTTTTTGAATAATTAGAGACCTACCAAAAAAAGATAGGTTATATTCTAGATTGCTAGTAGGTCTCTAATTAGTCAAAAACTAAGCGGTAAAAAATTTGGTTGTTGTTACAAAATTTACTAATCATACTAATATCTAGCGGGGGCTGCTATTTTTTTCTTTTTATACCGGATAGTGTTTATATAAATGATGAAAAACGCTATTAGACAAAGACAGATAGTTCGGCCCCTTCTTAATTTTTAAAAATAGCAGTTTAATTATTAAATATATATTTTTTTATGTTTTGACGTTTATTATATCTTTTTAAAGTATATTTTCTACTGTTATTTGGGATAAATGTAATAAAATGCGTTAATACTTTATTATATCATAAAAAATGTATTTAAATACAATATTCCAAAAAACAGTGAAGAAATTTATTATTCAAATAAGAAAAATTTAATCATAAAAACGATGTGCAGCATGCAACGTGTTTGTCCTTAAAATGCTCATTTTATTAATTTTGTTATTTAATAATGAAAACTGTTTAGATAATTAAAAAAAATTAAGTTTGGGGCGAGAAAGCGATAAAAATATGTTATTTGGTTTAAATAAAAAACGTACAATAGCTGTGTTGGCTAAGTTTTAGGGTACGTTGCAACAATTAAAATTTTTTTTAAGTTGAAATCTTATGCTTTGCCTTTTATTATTAAAAAAAATTAATAATATGCTTACAAATAAAATTTGTTACAATACAATAACAAAAATTTTTGACAAAAAATATTGACCTACAATACAGCCGTTTAAAATAAAATAACCGTTAACTACAAGCATTTTCTAAGCATGTGCTAATTAACGCTTTTTTAAACATAAAATTTGTAATTCAGACTTACTGTTCTTTGCATCGCTAGTATAAAAAAATTAAAGCTTCTTTCAAATCCTCAAATGCAGTTAATTGCCGAATTTGCATACAAAAAAAATTTGAAATAAAAAAATTTTTTTAATAAGAAAAACGTTTTTTTTTAAATCTAGATTATTTTCTTAATTTGAATGTAATGAAAATTTCTATTTGATATATATTTAATTTTCTCTTTTTAAATTCTTCTTTATTTTATAGATCCATTTCATATAAGTAATTTGTAGATTTAATTATTCTGACAGATTTTCTTTTATAATTGTAGCCAAAGCTCATTTGTTTTGATTTTTATGAAGTAATAATAATATTATTGTATTTTATATATTTTAAAGATAATACATTTATAAATATAATATAGTTATATAACGTTTATAAATATTATATAGTTATATAACGTTTATAAATATAATTTATAAATAGATCAAATAAATTTATGCATAACATTTTAAAAGAATTGATAAAATATTAATTAAACTCTAAACATAAATAAATTGATAATGTACTTAAAAAGAGTATATAATTTGAAAATTGAACCTTATGAGAAACATGTTTCATAATAGAAAATGTTAAATAGAAAGTATTAAAACATAATAATGAAATAAAAATGTTTATGACATTAATAATAAATCTAAAGTATCATAAAATAAATAAATGTTTTTGAATAAAGTTCAAAATTTGGCAATTTCAAAATTTTGAATAAACATTATATAAAGTTTAAATTAAGTTCACAAAAATCTTACAAAAAGAATTACAAAATTTAATTTGAATGAAAATTTTTCAAATGAACAAGGAGAAGAAAAGTCCCTATCTTCGGAAAACGAATTTAGTTGAAACTACAGAATCTGATTTTTTTATGAAAAAAATGAAATGAAAAAAAGGTTTCGGATATAAAAATACCGATATTTCATCAAAAATATAGTGAAAAAAAACGCTTATCGGAACTTGAATAGCCAAACAGCTAAAATTCTTACTAGAAAATGTGTGATAGATCAAAGAAAGTACTTAAATATATTAATTTAAGCTGTATTGTATCAAAAAAGCTTATGTAGTTCAAAAGTTACGAACGATCAAAATATACAAGTGAAATAGAGTAAAAATTTATCATATATTATATGCTCAAACTATTAACAAACATGTAATAATTTTCAATCAAGCATAACTTTTTAAGCACATTTAGCTTTTTTGAGCTAATAAGACTTAAATTAAAGTATTTAATTTGTACTTTTTAATATTTAATACATTTTTCTGTAAGATTTTTAGTTGTCCGATCGTTCAAGTTCTTACGACAACTTCTTTTCATTATATTATTGAAAAATGTGTATAACTTTGTCACTGAAATCTATTTGAGCAAAAGAAAAAAAAACGGGTTAATTTTTTTTCATCACCAAATCATGTCTTGTAGTTTTAACCGGGTTTATTTCTCGAAGGTGGAGATGATCTCTCCTTATAAGTAGGCTTTGATCATTAGTTATTTAAGTATGAAAAAATATTTATACTCAAGATATAATTGCCTAATTAATTATTACAAGTACTTTAAATGAACTTTGAGTTTAAAATTTCAAAAGTTTTTTTTTGGTATTATATTTGTTAGGAAAAATTTGTAGTATTGGAAAAATTTCCAATTTAGTAAATGTTTAGGTGCAATATCGATATAATTAACATTTTATTTTAAAAAATACAACAAAATAACGTTTACCACATACTTTGAAAACTGTTTTAATAATAAAATGATCAATAAATAATTTTTTTTACATATCATCAACTTGGATTAAAATTCGGCTTACTTCAAAAAAAGTTTTCGGGTAAATTTTAAAATGAAAATTCAATAAAAAAATTTATAAAGAATATAAATTTTTTGAATAATGAAGTGTATAATTCTATGTAATGAGACAATTTAAATAATGAAGTACATATATTTTATGTAAATTTAACGAAAATTTATTTTGTTTCAAAGCATACAAAAATTTTACGTTGATTTTACGTACTTATGTGATACGATTTCCTATGAAAATAATTTTCACAAATTACACAAAACAGTGCAATACTAACAAATATATTATTTTCAAATTTTATTGAGTCATATTTGAAAAGTAACTAAACAAATCCACCTTTACAAAATTAAACGAATACATTTTCTTTTTCAGTTAACTTTATAATATAAGAAGTTTTGAAAAAATGTAATGCATTCTTTTTATTGAATACTTTAAAATACCTACTATTTTCTTACGATATTTCTTTCTAAATATACGATAATTTTTTTTGCATCAGGTTATTTTTTAGACTTTCATTTAGTCCGATAACACATAGCAAATTTATAAGCAGTATTGTAATTAAATTTTTTTTAATTATAAAAATTAAACCATTTTTTTAATAAATGTTTTTTTAACACCAATGGTATTTTGCGTCATTTTTATTTAATGCGCTTTGATGAAGTTGACAACACTTTTAAAAAAATATGTTTTATCAAAGCATATTCCTTAATTCTTTTATTTATTCTTTTATTATTCTTTTATTATTCTTTTATTATTCTTTTATTCGTTTTAAGTTAAATTTTTGTTAAATCAAAAAAAATATAATAAAAATATTTAATTTATATAACCATAATAAACCATTTAAACAAATATAATAACCAATTCGAAATTGATATTTTAAGATACATTTCATAATTCTTTAATATTTTATAATTGGAAGAGATGTTTCCCTTTATCTGTCATCCTCAATATTTTTCTCATAAAGTTTCAAAGATTAAAAAATTATATACATTTTGTTAATAGTCAGATAGCTCCTCCATCAGCTATAATTTGTTGTTTATTAAAAAGGCGGATACTCTTTTGAAACTTTAAATGGGTTTTTATTTCATATATTATTACTGTAAATTTTCAAATAGCCTCACCGATCATTTCTTTAAGATAATCTCATCTAAAGTATCACTTTGGGTCTCAATAAACTAATCAGTATTGTGTGTTTATTTAAAATTCATATAATTTCAGCTTGAAGAACCGTTCAGCTCTTTATTATTAAAATACTAATTTGCATGACATCTTAAATTTTTTAAAGTAATTTTATTACAAAATAATAATTAACAGAACGAGCAGTCAGATAAAATGCAAAATAGTTATTTTTCTGAAAGAATTTTCAATTTTCTTAAATAATTAATCTCTGTGTAACTTAAATTTTAAAACTGTTTATGTAATTTTTAAAAAATTGAGAATTTTCGCCTTTTAAATTTTGTAACTGTTAAAATAAAATGTTATTATTTCAAAATTAATTAAAAAGAATGTTATCATTCCCCTATATAACTTTAGAAAATGTCACTTTTTTAACGGACAAAAATAATTCAACCATTCAAAGTTTAGTCAAAATTTTGTTTAGTAAAAACTGAAAATTATTACGTTCGTTAAAGAAAATTATCAATTTTTTTATTTTGAAAATAAAAGTTAATGATATTATAAAGATATGATATTTAATAAAAAGAAAAGAAAAAGTCCAATTTTTAAAAATATTAATGATATTCAATACAATTTTTATTTAAAATGCGCTTTAATAAAGTTTAAATTTGTAAAATTATTTATTTTTTCAGGTAAATTTATCATTTCACTTATCTAAAATAAAATTAGAATTATTTATATTTATTTTCTATTTTTATGAAATTAGTTAAAAATGTCACACATTTATATAAATTTAGAAAAGGTCCTTTTTAGAAACAAAAAAGGTTTTATTATTCGCAATTGAGTGAGAATGAAAAAACAACTTAATTTATAATCATTTTTTTTCAATCTTTAACATCTTTTATTTAGCGGGAAAAAATTACAGAACTAGCTAGGTTTTTATTTCATATTGATATAAGTTATATATCGATGTAGTATTGACATTAAAACTTTTTTTCTATCCCTATCTGTAAATATATTTTTTTATATTTTTGAAATAAAATAGAATTTAAGGTGTTAAATAAATTTTTAATTTTACTTTTTTCCACTATAAAAATGGATTATAAAAATATATAATATTTAAAAATAAAACAAAAAAAAAAAAAAGGCGGAACATCGGGTTCGAACTTGGCAAAATTAGGATCACAGCAAGGTGCGTTAGCACTTAGTGACCACAGCCAACACATACGTTGATTGAAAAGGGTAAAAAGTTACATATGTTCATCGCCCCCCAAAAGATTTTATTTATTATTATTAATTTGATTATACCTTAACGATTTTTATTATTAAAAAATATATTTATGTTTCAAATAAAAATATGTGATTAATCAACGAATTTTCGGGACGGTTAATCACATTTAAATAAAGCTATAACGTGCCGCGGCGAAAACGAGCTAAAGCGAGTTTGCCGTAAGTTTACCTACGCCACTGGGAGACGCGTGTTAAGTGCGTTTGTCTCCTCCCCTCTCGCTTGCTTCTCTACGCGCGTATAAACGTGGAGGGGCTTTGCGCGTATAGTTCCAGAATCGCCGCAAGGATCGTCATGATCAAATCCGGCACGTTTTATTAACACGGCATTGGCAATCTCTACTTATCTCTGCTAATGTGCGCTGTATAAATAAATATTTATATCATATGTTGTATTTTATATTATGTGTACATTATTAATTATTGAAATATAAAAAATGTATAAATGTATATAAGTACATGAATGTAAAATTATTACAAGGGATTATATACATTATGAAATCTATGTATTAAATTCAAAAGGGGGGTTATCGAGCGAAGCGAGCAGGGGGTATATATTATAAAAAGATTTCGCTGCCACCGCTGTTACTGTCACTGCCGCTGTGTATAAAAATTCGATTTGTCTTTGGTTAGCTAGAATTTAGCTAGAATCTAGCTAAAATTAAGCTTAAAGTTAGCTGAAAATTACCTAAAAGTTACCTAAAAGTTAACTAAAAATTAGCTAAAATTTATATTAATTTTAAGCAATTTTAGGTAAATTTTGGTTTAATTTAGCTGAATTTTAGCTGCATTTTAGATCTATTTATATTATATTCGCTCTATACTATTGAAAGTATGTCGTCGCTGTCATCGTCAGAAATGTGCCTCTTATTTTTGGAGTTACATTACAGCATTAAATTTAGAATCTTTTTACTACTAGACTGACATTTGATAAAACATTTATAAATCAATTACTGACTTTATTCTTTATTTAATATTATAATAAAACATATACACGTAGCCCTCATAGCACACAACATTTAATTATTAATTCTGTCCTGGTATAAAGCTAGGACTTCACAGATGATTAGATTCATTAAAAGATCATTAAAGATTCACCTCAAGAAAACTTTTGAATAATTAATATTATTTAGTATTTTAAATGAAAGTTATTAAAAAAATTGCAAATTCTTAAATATTTTTTTAAAGTTATAAAAGCAAGATGAGGGTTGGCGCGCTTGCGCGCAGGGGGCTTGCCCCCTAGTATATCTATCTATATTATAAAAGATTTTCGCCGCTGCCGCTGCCGCTGTCAGTCTCTCAAAATCCTTCTTCAACTTCTTCTTTTTACTGATAAATTTAGCTAATTTATGGTAAATTTTACCTAATTCATCGTAAATTTCAGCTAATTTATTGTGAATTTTAGCTTAAAATTTCATTTTTTAGCCAATTTTATCTGATTTATTGAGAATTTTAGCTAAAAATTTAATATTTTTGCTAAGTTTAGCTAATTTATTGAGAATTTTAGCTAATTTATATTAATTTTAGCTAAAATTTTAATTTTTTAGACAAGTTTAGCTAATTTATTGTGAATTTTAGCTAAAATTTTAATTTTTTACTTAAAATCTGATAAATTAGGTCAATTTGATTTTAATTAGGTTTTTTTTCAGCTAATTTTAGCTGATTTATTGAGAATTTTAGCTAAAAATTTAATTTTTTAGCTAACAAGGAGAGTACTTGACCTTCGGGAAACGGATTTAACTAAAACTGCGGGATATGATTTTTCGACGAAAAAAAAATAAACCCGAGTTTTTTCTTGTTTTTGAATGGGCCCCATAGACGGAGATAAAGACATTTTTTCGAAAATATAATAAAAAGGAGCATCTATAAGATCTTGAATAACCAAATAACTAAGACTCTTACAAAAAAATGTATGGATAATAAAATAAAGAACAGATTCAATGCTTTAATTTAAGCTTAGTTGCATCAAAAAGGCTCCTATGGCTTAAAAGTTACAGGCGATTAGAATATTCTAATAAAATCCCTTCTTAAAAAAATGATGAGCCGCCATGTTGAAGCATCTAAAGATTGAATCCTGATTGGTCCATATAGAATAGGCGCCAAAAATTAAATTTTAAAGGGTTTAGATTTTTTAAATAAATAAAAATTAATTTCTAGGCATTGTTTTTTAAATATATTAGAAGATACTCAATTAAAATAGAATAAGAATATTTTATTTTAAACCAAGCAATATTATTTATGTATATAACCAATGTATAGTTTAATGATAAAATATACAACTATGAGCACAAGCAAGGTGACTACCTTTTATTTAAAAATTCCAGTAAAATTGTAAAGACATCAAATAACATAACAATTCAGATAAGTAATTTATTCCTTTATTGCATAAGTATTGCTTAATGCAGGTACAATATATATATATATATATATATATATATATATATATATATATATATATATAGGTAATTCTTTCATACTTTTAAAAATCATGTTACTGCGTCATTTCTCCTAAATATGAGATAGCACATCTTGTTAGCAAATGTTCACTGATTTATTGAGTTATTAGAAACTAATTTTGTTATATTTTTAATGATAATTAGACGTGTCATTTTATGGCGGATGGGGAAAAGGGTTTTTTTTTTGAAATTTAAATATTACCAGGCCATGTAAAATGATAAATTACCGCTATAAAAAAAATGACTACTGCTTTTTTTATTTGAAATTCACACCAAAGCTTTATCTATACACATACTTTTGGAAAATCAAGAGCATGGGTGTGTGCCTGTTAACAAAAGTACTTTCTGAAAGGTTATTAAAATGTTACCAAAAATTTATATATTTTACTTTTTTCTGGAAAATACGATGCTGTAAAAAAGACTATTCAGCGGTGACATTTTAAACTACATCAAAAGGTAATATTTAGAATCACAAAGAGAAATTTTTTTATTAGGAACGTGTGCCTAGTGTAGATAAAGTTCTTTGTTCGTTTGAAATTATACTTAAAAAACGTGACTCACTTTTGAAAATAGGTTTTTATCCACTAATATGAAAACCTAAGCTTTGATTCATCTTTTCTCTGTTGTGAACTTTGTAATTTACTATTTTATAATACTCAATGTAATCTTTAAGTTGCTTTTGAAGTATTATTTCGAGTATTCTGGAAATCATTGAATTTTTCCCGGCTATTAAATTTTCCAAATTTACATCGATTACCTAGTTTCTATCAATGTTTTAATTCTAAAGAGTTTAAACTTTAAAAAGCTCAGTTTTAGTATGTATTTAATAGCTTACACCTAGAACGTTGAGTTGAATCATCACTGAAATTTCTAGATTTTAAATTTAAAATTTTTAGATTTAATGTTTATTAAATAAACTAAAATATTTGGTTAAAAGGAATATAAGTATTTTTATTCGAAAACATAAACTACACAAATCTATGTCAAATTTCATACCCTAAGATTGACAATTTTAGCAAAAATAAATTGATATTCCACTCACTTATGATTTGTAATCAGGAATCCCAAAAGCCATTGGGTAACTAATATCACTCAATTTTAATACCCGAATCGCCAAAAATGAATTTTCCAAAAAAAATTGCCATTTCTGGCATATTTTATTTATTACAAAAAATGTTGTAATTATTAATGTAAATTGCGTATTTAAATATTTTCTGTAACATATTAAACATGTAAAAATGAAAAAGCTCAATGGAAAATGATCTATTATAGCCCAAAATACTTAAAAACTGATCTGAGATAGGTAAAATATTATACCTGGATGTGATAATAATGAATATATTTAAATGTCTTATATTAAAAAAAGCTATCTTCAAAAGTGAGTAATGCGATTTTTTCTTTTATTATCATTTTAATATATCAACATTTAAAAAAAATAAATTTGATACATGTGTCTTCAATTTTTTTTAATTTATTGAAAGTAAATTTTAACACTATGAAAAATTTACTCGAAAATCTGTCTTTTGATGTTTGTTAAAAAGACTACCCTTAAAAGTGAGTAACACGATTTTTTTCTTTCATTATAATACGTCAACATTCAGAGAAAATTAGTTTTACACGTGTGCCTGTATTTTTTTTTTTTAATTTGTTGCAGGTGAAATTTTAACATTATGAAAGATTTACCCATATATATTTTTAATTGTTTTTCATTTAAAAATAAGTATAGTAATAGCAATTAATGAAGGTTTGAGGTTATGAAAGTTTTATTATTCTATATTTCTATTACTCAGATTAAAAATCATCAAAGTACCAAAAAAAGAAATATATTTAAGTAATGTTTTAAAGATAAATTTATGTGCACATTTTAATAAAAAAAATAAGGTTAGAATAAATCAAGATCAAAATTTACTGATAACAATGGATGATACAATTGACGAACAACTGTGTCTATTTTTAGTGAAAATTTGAAGAATCTACTTATACGAGTGTGCTATTTCATAATATACAATACTATTTAGTTAAACTTATTATATTAAATATTAATACATAAATAAATAGAAGTATAAAATGTGTGTTTTCAGTAAATGTAGTTTGAAAATAATTTCCACACTGATAAAAGTATGATTACGGTAGACAGCCTTGTTATAGATTAACATATAAAATTTGTATTACAGTTGACGAACAAGCTATATGTCTATTTTTAATGAAAATTTGGATAATTTACTTATATAAATGTGCTATCTTATGATATACGATGAATTAATATTTGATATAATGTATTTAACTGAATAGTTTACAGTTGACAAACAAGCAATATGACTATATTTTCAATAAAAATTTGAATATTTACTAATATAGGTGTGCTGTTTTATAATATACAATGAATTAATATTTAATATAATATATTTAACTGATTAGTTTACTTATATATGTGGGTTATTTTATAATATACAGACATAAGCTGAAATAACTTGGGCGCCTATGCACTTTCTACTCAACTGTAGTTACTAGAGCTATCAGACCTGAGTTTCAGTCTGAAAAAAAATCAGATTTAAATGTGATTGATAATTTTTTGTTATTATAATATTAACTAATCATACTTCTTTTTAGCTTAAATATACATTAAGAGGAGGTCAAGTATATCTGTCCTTATCTAATCAAAGAATTGATTTTTTCACAAAAATTAATAATTGTAGCAAAAAATAAGGAGATAGCCCCATCTCGTATAATAAAAAGGAAGATTTTCTTTGATGAGGAAAAATTATTTTTATCGATTCGTTTTGAATAAAACCTTGAAAAACTGAATTGTCCATCCTAACCTCTATTTTTTAAGTTTTTCAAGGTTTTCTTCAAAACGAATTGATAAAAATAATTTTTCCTCATTAAAGAAAATCTTGCTTTTTATTATACGAAATGGGGCTATCTCCTTATTTTTTGCTACAATTATTAGTTTTTGCAAAAAAATTAATTCTTTGATTAGAAAAGGACAGAGATATACGACCTGCTCTTAAGGGGGCCAGATACTATTAGAAGCTGAAATATATTGCTGAGATATATTGATATAAATTGCTGATGTTTAAAAATAAGTAATTTCACTAATTTCAGTAAAACATTCATAAAAATTCAAATAATTAAAAAATTTTTGAAAAAAAAAAGAATTTTAAAATAATTTTTTTATTAATTATTATAAATAATAAGTTGATAAATAAATAGAAATAAATTAATTCAAAATCTGCTTCACTTATATGGATTCTACTATAATTTTGAATATCTCCATAAAATTTCAAGTGAATCCAATGAAAACTTATGAAGAAACCTTGCGGTAAAGGGTTTTTTGTTCCAGACTTTCAACGAGCACCACCACTTCAATTCTCAAGATATAGAAAATGTTTTAAACCAAAAAATATTTGAAATTGAATGTATTTTTATATGAAATTAGTTATTTTTAAACATCAGCAATTTATATCATCAATATATCTCAGCAATATATTTCAGCTTCTAATAGTATCTGGCCCCCTTAAATAAAAAAGTTTGATTCATGAATAGTTTTAAAATCCCTTATCTGATGCTTAAAATCTTTTTGATTAGTTAAAAACTTGATTTTGTTTATTCAATAACACTATTCAAAATGAAATAATGTTGTATGTGTATCATGTCTTAATGAGTTATAAATATATTTTAATACACTTCTACTTTCTCATAGTGAAAACATTGTATCAATAAAAAAATTTTTTCAATTTTTTTAATTAATTTATACATATTTAGACTCATGAGTCGAAAAAAGAGGTTTCCACCTTGTTAAAAAAAATCAGGCGAGAAATCACCTGATTTCTTAGGTGATTTATCATGCCAAAATTTCATTTAATGATCTCTCACCTGATTTTTTTTTGTAGGGCAGAAAATTTCTGTATGTATGTGTGTGTGTATGTACTCATTACGTCAATTAGATCTCGAAAAGTACTTGACAGATTTCCTTCAAATTTTGCATACAATTTATTTTTTTGTCTAACTGGTAAGGAAGCTATTGAAAACTGGTTTTCTTGGCGTAGTTTTAATTTTAGAACAATTTAAAACATTTTTTTTCAATTCTAATTTTTAATTTTGTTTTGTATTTTACTTTAAGTACTCGATAGATTTGCTCTAAAATTTGCTTGGAAATTATTTATGACTACCAAAAGAAAAACTTCTGAAAACTGATTGTCTTAGCGTGGTTTTAATTTTAGATAATTTTGTGAAATTTGCAAAAAAAATTCATTTTTCTTTTATTTTACGTAAATTACTCGATAGATTTTCCCCAAAATTCGCATGTAAGTTATCCGCTATTATCAGAAGAAAAAAATTTTTTAAAACTAATTTTCTTAGCGCAGTTTTAATTTCAAAGTATTTTGAAAATTTTGAAAAAATTTGAATTTGAAACCACTTTTTTCGACTCTCTGAGTCTAAGTATATACAAATTAACGAAAAAATAGAAAAAAATTTTTTCACCGATACAATAATTTTTCTATGAGAAAGCAAAATGAAATCAAAATACTCTAAAACTATGAGCTCTATGAGAAAGCATTACACCAAAGCACTTGGCAGCGTTTTTGTAAATGCTTAAGTTCAAATAAATGTAATAGATATATTTATTATTACCTAATATAATGCGGTTGTGAAGTAGCTAAGTAAAGTCATTTATTTAATAGTCATTAAATATATAAAGATGAAAAAGATGCTTTTGCAATTTTAAATAATGAGGGATTTTTAAACCCTTATTACCAATAATAGTATTTAAAAATTGAATTTACTGTGATATTTAATTTAATTTAATGCTATCCAAACTTAAGATGTAACGCATATAATAATTTGTGAAAAAAATTTTATATGAATGAGTTGAAACAAAATTTAATGCAAAAGTAAAAAATAAAATGTTTTTTTTGTGAAAAACTTTTTGATCTTTTATTTCAAAATTTATAGAATTTTCATACATTATTTTAAAACTCGGAAATTGATAGTGATGAAAATCATTAATGAATCAGATGAAATGTTTCTCCTAGAATATTTAAATTCTTTTAATCCTTCCAGTACATTTGAGAGAAAAATTTATTGTAATGCTTATAAGGAATATAAGTATTAATAAAGGTTCATGCAATAGTGCGAGATTGCAAATTTTAGAATTTTCTAATCATTTATTAAAATGTAAAATTTTGACGGGTGGTATAAGATAATATTTTTCCAAACCGAAGTAGATTATATTGTGAAAATGAATATTCCTTTTACATTTAAAAGAACGTTATTTCCATGTGAATTATCTTTTGCTATGACGATTAATAAATTACATGGACAAACGTTTGATAATATAATTATTCTTTTAAGGAACTGAACACGGTTAAAAACAATTGTGTAGTCTGTCAACTTTTTTTTTCTGTTACTAAATTGTCTGTTGAAGTAACAAACAAGGATGTGACGATTTAACAGACTTTATGTCAGTTGATTCTGAAAATATCCGTAACAAACGACTAGACCAAAAAAAGTTTTAGTACATTGACAGACAATATCTGTAATTTATAAGTAAAATTTTAACAGACATTTGTTTGTTAAATCCTTTAAAGACATTTTGTCTGTTAAAGTAACACACATTTTTGTCTGTTAACTGGTTTTAACAGACTTTGTCTTTAATATTTCTAACTGTGAATAAACTAATAGCCACAGCTGTTTCTAATTTTCTTTATTTCTATAAGAGAAAAAACGACTTTTCTCCTCTATTTTTTAGAGAGGCTTCTTCAGGTGCTAAAACATAAAATTTAATAACAACTGATAACAGTTTCTTAAGGTATTTCAATCGAGACGAGAGAGCGCTATATTTGTGCGAGTGAGATAGAAGTTGAAGATTTGTATAAACAAAAACGTGGCAACAGTGTAGCACTCGATAGTAAACATTTAAATGTCATATTGTTTTTAATTTTTGGTTATGATTGGAATTAAAGGTTATGAATTTATTTCCTTAATTCATGAATTTATGAATTATTGAAGTTTTGCAGCTTTGTTATGTAGTAAAACTGTTAAAAGATTTTAAAATGTTTTTCTAAAACTAATAAATATAAATTAAAATATTTAAATGTAATTTTTTATATAAAATAATTATTGAAATTTATTAATTTATTTTTAATTTTACTAACTTTTCATTAGTTTCTTTCAATTATTTATATAAATTCACTATAAGATTTTTGAATTTTATGCAGTACTTATTGTTTGTCAGTAGTTTATTTTCAAATGCTGTAGAAAATGATTACAAAAAATTGACAGAAAAAAAAGCGCGCGAGTTGCAACGTTGTCGACACAAGACGAATCGAAACCATTCGCAAAAAATACGTATCTTCCCTTGCACTTTTCTCACGAACTAAACACAACAACTAAAATTTTAAAGTACCAAAATTTTCGTCAGATAATCTTCTTTTAATAAATCAAAAATTAAATAATTCTAACATATGGTTATAAAATGGTCGTCATAAACAACTTCAAAAAGATTGCATAACGAATGGTGCCCTATTTCTCCGATGTTAAAAACCGAAACTTTAGAGTGCGATAAAAATCAAACCACACACAAGAAATGACTGAAATTTTCACAGAAGATAGATTAAGACATTATAAAACTTTGGGCCAAATTTGAAACAAAACTAACATAAACTGTTTGCGCGATAGAAATACCTTAAGAGGAGGTCACGTATCTCCGTCCTTTTCTAATCGAAGAATTAATTTTTAGTAAAAACTAATAACTTTAGCAAATAATGAAGAGAAAGCCGCATCTTGTATCAGAAAAAGCAAAATTTTCTTTGATAAGAAAGAATTAATTTTATTGCTTCGTTTTTAAGAAAACCTTGAAAAACCAAATTGTTTACCCTAACCTCTATGTTTTAAGTTTTTCAAGGTTTTCTTGAAAACGAAGAGATAAAATTAATTCTTTTTTATCAAAGAAAATATTGCTTTTTTTGATACGAGCTGGGGCTTTCTCTTAATTTTTCGCTAAAATTATTAGTTTTTGTAAAAAAATCAATTATTTGATTAGAAAAGGACAGATATACTCGACCTGCTCTTAATGATTAAAAATTTCTAAATTCATCAACAATACATTAAAAAAACATCACCAAACCAATACATTTTAGGCGTAACAATAAAAATAAAAAATGAAACTTACAAATATTAAACATGTGGTATTACATAACTGTCAAACTATTTTTGTTTTATAAAAATATATAATAATAGATATTTCTATTAATAATAAAAATTTTCGCAAGTCATACAAATCTTTAACATAGGTAATTTAGGTGAGTTACATTTGTACAAAGTGACTAGCAAGTGTGTTCCTTTATGTACTTGGTATTTGATTCAAGATTTTGACTCACATGAATGAATTTGATTTAATTATATTTAATCTCATTTATCAATTATTGCGTTTTATTGTAAATAATTTATTCTTAAAACCGTTTTATCAAAAAAATTAATTTCTTTTTAATAATTCAACTATGTATTTATTATATACTTTGTTTAATTTTTCAGTGTCGTGTATTATTGAAATTTTTATATTTTTTAATATGTATAATTTCTGATAGCTATCTTTTTTGATAATTGCATTCAATGTCTAATATGTTTGAGGTTCCTATGTTTGTATCAAAACTATGACCAGAATTTTGACAGTGTGTAACCAACGCAGATTTGTCTCCATTATGTTTCAAGTCACTTATATGTTGTAAATAAAGAAAAATTGAAACAGATACTGCTATTAATTTATTCAGTTCCTTAAAAAAATTTTTAGCTGTTGTCAGCTGCTCAAGAATAATATAATTATTGATTGATGAAGAGAAGTTTTTGATCATGGTCAGTTGTATGCTGCGATGTCTAGAGTTTGATCTTATATCCTACATGCCAAAGAACTAATATAAATATTGAAAATTATGTATGTAAAAAATTATATTAAAAATTTTTTGTAATTTAATTTTTTTATTTTTTGATGACACATTAAAGGCACTTCGTACTGTTTGATTTTAAGGTTCATAATTTTAGTTTTTATTTAAAATTAATTTTTGATAGATGACCACTCATCATTTTTTTAAAAACAATAAAATTGCTACTAAAATAATTTCGTTTATTAAAATTACTTATCATGTCTATAGATGTTATTATATCCATAGTTGATCCTGGAGTATAAATTTGTTGCGCGCTTCGCGCGCATAAATGTCGCTAGTAGTGTAAAAAATTGATGATATGTTACTTGCTAAAACTTTAACAAATATGTTGTAATTTTTAATTAGGCACAAATTTAAACTACAGAGACTTTTTTAGCACAACAAAGTTTAAATTGAACCATTCAATCTCTACTCTATCTTATTTTCTATATATTTTTTTGTAAGAGTCTTAGTTGTTTAGTTATTCAAGATCTTGTAAATGCTCCTTTTTATTATATTTTCAAAAAAATGTTTATATCTCCGTCTATGTGGCCTTTTCAAAGAAAAGAAAAAACAAGGTTTCATCTTTTTTTCATCAAAAAATCATATTTTGCAGTTTCAGCCAAATCCGTTATCCGAAGGTCGGGTATTCTCCTTGTAAGTTTAGCTAATTTATTGTGAATTTTATTTAAAATTTTAATTTTTTTACTCAAAATCTGATAAATGAGGTCAATCTAATTTAAATTATCATAAGATTTATTTTTCTTTTCATATTATAAAAGATTTTAGAAATTTACAAAATGAAAATATTTGTTTATGCCAGATAAATGAAATAAGAATTGAGCCTTTAGAAGTTAAGAGGTGATTCTCGGTGCATAATGTGAAAGAAAGATCGGTTGGAGATGGTGACCATAACAGCGTCTAATATGCGCTGTATAAATAAATATTTATATCATATGTTATATTTTATATTATGTGTACATTATTAATTATTCAAATATAAAAAATGTATAAATGTATATAAGTATATGAATGTAAAATTATTACAAGGGATTATATACATTATAAAATCTATGTATTGAATTCAAAAGTGGGGTTGGCGAGCGAAGCGAGCAGGGGGGTATATATTATAAAAGATTTCGCCGCCGCTGCTGTCGCTGCCGCTGTGTATAAGAATTCGATTTGTCCTTGGTTAGCTAGAATTTAGCTAGAATCTAGCTAAAATTAAGTTTAAAGTTAGCTGAAAATTACCTAAAAGTTACCTAAAAGTTCACTAAAAATTAGCTAAAATTTATATTAATTTTAAGCAATTTTAGGTTAATTTTGGTTTGATTTCAGCTGAATTTCAGCTGCATTTTAGATCTATTTATATTATATTCTCTCTGTACTATTGAAATTATATCGCCGCTGTCATCGCTGTCATCGTCAGAAATGTTTGGACTTACATTACAGCGTTAAATTTAGAATCTTTTTACTACTAGACTGACATTTGATAAAACTTTTATAAATCAATTACTGACTTTATTCTTTATTTAATATTATAATAAAACATGTACACGTAGCCCTCAAAACACAAAATTTAATTATTAATTCTGTCCTGGTATAAAGCTAGGACTTCACAGATGATTAGATTCATTAAAAGATCATTAAATATTTACCTCAAGAAAACTTTTGAATAATTAATATTATTTAGTATTTTATATGAAAGTTATTAAAAAAATTGCAAATTCTTAAATATTTTTTTAAAGTTATTAAAGCAAGATGGGGTTGGCGCGCTTGCCCCCAGTATATATCAAAATTGCATTAAGTTACAACGGCTATAACTTTTGCAATTTATCATATTTAAAAAAACAAAAAATACGGGTCTCTTATTTTTTCGTATTCTATCTGACGGATATAATACATTTTTTCATGCTAATACTCAATTGTATCCGTCTAAAAATGATCATCTAACTTACGGTTAATTATTTATTGTTGATCCACATGAGACAATCGACTATCAAAATTTTCTAATCCCGAAACTGATGTAGCGAGTAACGCGCTAAAAATTTCTAGTTATTACAATCTTAAAAACTTAGCTAAAGCCAAAAGATTCTTTTCCTCTAAAAAATTGTAGTATAATAAGACAAGACAGAGATTCAGATAAGGGGAGAGGGTATTGTTATATATATAACATGACATTATTTTCCAAAGAATCGATATGAATCTTAAATTTGATAATTTAGAAACATTATCTGTTTTAGTTTCAATAAATTTTGGAGACATTCTCATTGCTGGATGTTATAGACCTGCAGTGACAGGTGGCAACTTAACTGGGCACGAAATTGATAACTGGTTGGTGAAATTGATAAATATGTCAAATTCTTTTTGTTGGGAGATTTTAACTCTCATCACTGCTATTGGGGTAGTGACCAATGCTGCCCTAATGAAAACGTATTGACGAACGATTTGGATCTTGATGAGTTCTTTCTGCTTAATGATAATAGTCCCACGCATTATTACTTAAATAACTCAACTTTAAAATATTCTAATATTGACTTAACTTTTGCGTCTATGAATTAAGAGCAGGCCGGATTCGCTGTCCTTGTCTAATTGGCATTTTTGTTATTTACTCAAGTTTTAATCGGTGTATCTTCAAATTAAAGGTCGAGCGCAATAGGTATTATTATTATAAACATCTATGCACAAGAAAAAAAATATATACTGGTTTGTTTTTGAGAAAAGTAAGTAACGCCAAAGTAAAAGTTTATGTTTATAATATTTTCGCGTTATTTACTTTTCTCAAAAACAAACCGGTAGATATTTTTTTCTTGTGCATAGATGTTCATAATAATAATATCTATTGCGCTCGACCTTTAATTTGAAGATACATCGATTAAAACTTAAGTAAATAACAAACAACTCAATTGTTACTCGGTCGGTATCCGATTCTACTCCGGCCTACTGTTAAGCAATAATATCCGAATGGAGGGTGGGAGACGAGGGGGAGTGATCACTTTTCAATTTTCATAGATGTTAACGTTCAACCAGAATATACTACCAGAAACTATTTTAGACATAAATTAAAAACACTTAATTGGTTTAATTTTCTAAATTTTTTACTATCTTCCAGTTATCTGTTTTCTAACCTAGAATTTCTAAATAAAAACGCATAATTGAGATACGATTTTCTTATTAATTTTATCAATGAGAATATTGTCAACTTTTCTAATATCGATGCTTGTGAAAAAGCAATTAAAATAAAAAAAGCTACTTTTAAAGTTTTAAAGTATAGATGTAATTTAGATTCATTCATCAAAACATTGAAAGAAGAAAAAAAGAAATCGTTCAAAGCTTTTATTGAATCTATAAATAGACATACTTCAATATTTTCAACAAAATAAAAATTTTCAAAAATAGTATTAATAAAGCTATCTCTTCAATAGGTAATAAGAATTTTTTAGATCCAAACGACTTCCTTGAGGAACTCTGTACCCCAAAAGACAATAATATTGCTAACTTTGACATTTCCAATTCTAATAGTACACCGAATGAAAATAATAAATTTCTCAATCAACCATTTTTCTTTGAGGGAATGAATTTTGTTATTGGCTCTGCTAAAGCTTCATCTGCTCCAGGTATAGATAAAATTAATTTTGAAATTCTCAAAATCTCCCATAGTTTTTATTAAGAAACTCTTTTAGATCTGTTCAATGATTTTTTCTTTCAGGGTATATACCCTAAACAATGGAGAGAGTAACAGAAATAAAGCCAAACCTATTACGCTGGCTTCATGTATTTTCAAAACGCTTGAAAAAATGATAAATTGTAGGCTAAGCTGATATGTTGAACATAAAAACTTTCTATCTAAATCTCAATATGGATTTCGTAAAGCAAAATCCTGTGTTGATAATTTATTCATACCCATCAGTAAAATACATAAGTCCTTTTTCAATGACAAATGTGTAATAGCAGCATTTCTGGATGTTAAGGGTGCATTCAATTACGTTATACCTGATTTGAATATACTAAGAGAATACCTCTTATTTTTTACTAATCTATTAAAAAACAATCTAATTTCAACTAATTTACTTCCTTAGTGGAGTACTACTAGTCCAATCCTCTATGCCATATACACAAACTTTATTAAAAAAATACTAGATAAAAAACTAAAATTCTATAATTTGCAGACGACATAGTTCTATATACTAGCACTAAAAATATAGAAGACACTTTAAAACTTTTTGAGACAGAAATAAACAAACTTGCAAGAGCGTTAAAAACTAAGAATTTATTGTTGACTTCTGATAAATGCAAACCAATGATTTTTAATAAAAAAGGATAAAATTATCCAAATACTTTATTAATATTAACAATGAAAGGATAAAACCCTCCAGGGTTGTTGAGTTTTTGATAATGTTCTTAGACGCGAACCTCAATTGGAACGCTCATATTAATTATTAAAAAAATAGTTGTACACGTCCCATAAATATTTTGAAATGTTTGAGAGGAGTATACTGCAATATTTTTCTTACTCTTTTTAAATCATTTATCAGATCTAGGCTTGAATATTGAGGCTTTCTTTTATCGCCAATTAAAGGTACTCAAATGTATAAACTCTAAAAAATCAAGAACTCTGCTTTAAGAATCGCAGAAATCGCATTGGGATGCCAAAATAGTACCCCAATCGGTTACTTGATAACTGAGTCTTGTATTCCATATTTACAACATAGATTTGAACAACTTTGCTTTAAATATTTGTTAAAAACATATCATTTACCAGAAACCCAATTGTTAATCTGCTAGACGATAATCTAGAACTTGCTGATACCCCCACTTTGGGACACAATTTTGAAGAATCTTTAGCTTTAACATGATATCGTAACTGCTGGTACAACAATAGGTTAATTTTACAAGCCGATAAATTTTATAAATATAATATACCCTATGAATCAACTTTCTTTTTCAAACATGGTAATTTTGAGTTGGAAAAAAGTTCTTTGCTCTCCAGATCCAAATCGTGCATTTAATGAAATTTTCGATAGTTATACCGACATTAAAGATATATTTACTGATGGATCCGAACAAGTCGAAGAGTATTCGTCTCCGGTGAGTTTTGCTGCCTGGAGCTTGAACGAATTTTTCAATATTTTCTATAGGGTACCGTAGTATGTAGTTTCGATGTTTACAGCAGAAGGATATGCTTTGCTCTATTCGCTTGAAAGAATAGACAATTGGAAAAAATTGAATTCGGATGTCAGAAAAGACTTTTGAAAGCCATACATAATAATAACGGCTTAATCAAAGAGTTGCCATTAGCATCTAAATTCAAATATAAATTGTTTGAACTAAAAAAGAATATAAAGATATAAATGTTAAGATTTATTGGATACCTTCTCACAGAGGCGCAGTAGGCAATAAGAATGTCAACAAATTAGCGAAAACCGCAGCTACGAGTAGTTCTTTGACTAACATAGATATTCTATATACTGACCTGATTCAGAAATATAAAAAAATATGTAAAGAAAATAATAAATTGATTTAATTTTAAGCAGTAAAGATAAAGCGAAATTCTATTTTAAATATTTTTATAAAGACACTAAAGTGCCTTAGTTTTTTAAAAGTAATTTGCCCAGAAAGACCATCTCTGTTATTAGCAGAATAAGAAGTGATCACACTTCATTAAATAGTAGTTTATTTAAATATAAGATTGTTGACTCAAATATGTACGGGTGCAGGGAATGTTCCAACTCGGTGGATCATATTTTTTGGAGTTGTGAATTGTTTGATGAACAAAGAAAGATTATGTTAAAGGATCTTTATAAGATCAAACTAGTTGGGCCATTCTTAGCAACCAGTTTGCTGTCGGTGCCAAACAAAAAAATTATAGATATTATATCTAATTTTATCATAAATATTGACGCTAAAATTTTAATTTTAGAAAAGAAGAAAAAATATATATTGAAATAATATTTTTATGAAATTAGATTTATTTACGTTTTTCATTGCAACCTATAAAAATATCTCTGTTCACTGAATAGAATAGAACGTGAGGAAGCAGGCTGAATGATCGTCGTTTTAGACCAAATAAAACTGTTAGTTTATAAGCTCTTAACTCTTTTATTCTTTTCGTGCACTTTCGGTTGCCAAGTTAATAGGTAATAAGTTAATAAGTTAATAGGTAGAAAGCGGAACATCCCCTTAACGGTTAATTACCAGTAATATCATATAAATATGCATATTAATATTCGATGACTAACCGCTAGGAGACTACCACGCTTTTTTTGTATTGACTTTCTTATGGCAAGCGAACGCCCACGAAATAAATAAAAGTGTTTAGGGCTTATAAATTGACAGTTTCATTTGGTCCAAACGATGATTATTCGGCCTGCTTTCTCACGTTCAATAAATAGAGATATTTTTATAGATCGCAATGAAAAACATAAATAAATTTAATTTGAAAACAATATTATTTGAATCTCTTAAAAATATCCATAAATTTACGTTGCCTTTATAAAATTACAAAAAATTTCAATTGGGATTTCATTATCAAATCACCTACAAAAATTACCTAAAAAAATTACCTGAAAAAATTACCCAAAAAAATCACCTACAAAAATTTTGGGTGAAAATTTCACATAAAAAATCACATGATTATTTTTAATAGGGGAGCGAAGAAGCACCGACCTAACATTCCCCGCATGAGGAGATCTTAGGTTCCCAAGCCTCTAAGGCTAAACTTCTTACCGTCCTCTTTCGAGGCACACTACAAGGTCCTACAACCCGTAGAGGAAGTGGAGTAGGAAGTAGAGTAAGTCATATATGTCTTCCTAATACTATCACAATCTTATTGTGTAACTGCATTATAATTTGCATATATCTTTGTTTTCTTCATATAACTTCATAACGGTACTTAAACCTAATGGAACTTGACACATGTTTTATAACACTAGTGAATTTTCTTTTCACAAAAGGAAGAAAATTAATGGTTTATAGGGAGGCTGTATAAAATAAAGACTCAATCAATTTAGGACCTTTTCGGGTGAATAAGACATCGAATAAGCTAATAAAGCTTTTTCTTAACTGCGTGTGCAAAACTTGGCTTTGCCCATTAGTTTTCCAGATACAAAGTACCATTGTTTGCATAGTATAGAAGGTGTACGCAAAGCATTTTACTTTGCTCACAGTTATAGTTTTTTATCTAATTTATCATTTCGACTCGTGAGATTTTCACTCATCAAAAATTTTTCAAAGCTTTAATAAATTTTTTATTAAATCTCGTTTTGCACGCGCAGTTAAAAAAAATTAGTTTTGATACAAGTCCGCAATACAGGTGTTTCCCGCATGGGTGTTTGTTAGCCTTGCGGGAAACACCTGCTTTGCGCACTTATCAAACCTTCATAATAATTACAATTTATTGAAAATTGGATCCAAATTGTTTAATAATGTAATTTGAAATTTCAGCAAAATTCATCAGGTTGAAAATGCTAAACAGTTTTTTTCATTCTTCTCAAAACTGTATAATTCGACATAATTTAATATTCCACGCAGTTCTTTAATCGATTAAAATTGCATGATCTATGTTTAAATTAGATTAAATGAATATTATCCATTGATTTTTCATAAATATCATTTTTAAGTTACAAAAATCGCATTTTATGCCATAAGGGCCTAAGTAGCGATTTTTTGTTTTTCAAATAACTTTTTTATTAAAATATATACAGGATATGTTCATTGTTAAGAAAAGCTGTTTAGGAACATGCTGGATTCGCTGTCCTTGTCTAATTGAGTTTTTTGTTATTTACCGAAGTATTACTAGTTGAAACTGCAAATTTAGAGTTGAGTGTATAGGCCAGTCAAAATAGGGTATTTTTCTGCCAAAATAAGTAACCAGCAACGACCTATGCGATCATTTAAAAGATAGTCCATGAATGTTCACTTATATGTTTTGGACTAGCAACTATGAGTTATTAATTAGTTATTAACAAATTAGTGCAAAAAACGCGTTTTTTTTTTGGTTTTTTGTTAATAAAACGAAAACTATTTGACGAATCATTATGGCGTCAATCGGAAAGTTGTAGAAAATTAAATTATCAACAAAACGAGAGGTCAAACGACCCGATCGGTTTATTAGAACCGAAGAAAATTCGGAAAAACCGGAAAATTTTTCATTTTTTTTAAAAATTCATTACTCTGTTGTTTATGAATATTAAGAGCTGAAATTTGGCACAGAAGTAGATAGTTATATCTACTTTTAACATGCCAAAGGTAGATACTATCGGATAATTAGTTTCTGCGCAATTGCAATTTTTTTTTTCGCTATTCTTCCCTTCTTTATATTACCGATTGAGAACGTCGTACATACATTTTTAAAACGGTTTTGAAAACTAGAAACAATAAACTATTAAACTTATATTCTAAATTTTTAATAAAATTGTGTAAAAAGAGTGAAATATGCGCTCGAACATCGACGTAAACGGTCGAGCGCGCGGTACACAGCAAAAAGTGGGGATGGAGGAGAAACGATATATATAGATATACCGGCGCGTGGCGTCAAACGTTCAATTTTTTAACTGGCTTGTTTTTGGCGATTAATGCACTTATATTAAAGTGTTTTTTTTTAATTAGGGTATTGTTTACCGAGGAATCTGATTTCCTATTCAATTTTCACGAATAATGAAATCTAAAGGTATTTTCAGATTTCGGAGTTTTTTAAAACTTACAAAAAACGAAGCATATACATGTAACTACAGCAGGTATAAATTTTGAACAGCTGTATAACCGCTTTTGTAGAGTCTATCTTAAAAAAAAACTTTAATATAAGTGCATTAATCGCCAAAAACAAGCCAGTTAAAAAATTGAACGTTTGACGCCGCGCACCGGTATATCCATATACATCGTTTCTCCTCCATCCCCACTTTTTGCTGTGTACCGTGCGCTCGACCGTTTACGTCGATGTTCAAGTGCATATTTCACCCTTTTTACACAATTCTATTGAAAATTTAGAATATACGTTTAATAGTATATTGTTTCTACTTTTCAAAACCGTTTTAAAAATGTATGTACGACGTTCTCAATCGGTAATATAAAGAAGGGAAGAATAGCGAAAAAAAAAAATTGCAATTGCGCAGAAACTAATTATCCGATAGTATCTACCTTTGGCATGTTAAAAGTAGATATAACTATCTACTTCTGTGCCAAATTTCAGCTCTTAATATTCATAAACAACAGAGTAATGAATTTAAAAAAAAAATGAAAAATTTTCCGGTTTTTCCGAATTTTCTTCGGTTCTAATAAACCGATCGGGTCGTTTGACCTCTCGTTTTGTTGATAATTTAATTTTCTACAACTTTCCCATTGACGTCATAATGATTCGTCAAATAGTTTTCGTTTTATTAACAAAAAACCAAAAAAAAAAACGCGTTTTTTCGCACTAATTTGTTAATAACTAATTAATAAATCATAGTTGCTAGTCCAAAACATATAAGTAAACATCCACGGACTATCTTTTAAATGATCGCATAGGTCGTTGCTGGTTACTAATTTTGGCAGAATAAGACTTTTTTCGGTAGATTGACTGGCCTAGTAGTAAATATTATTATTATAAATATTTATACACGGAGAAAAAAAATCCTATCGCATTGTTTTCGAGAAAAGTAAGAATTTCTGTTTATATTTTTGTGTTACTTATTTATCTCAAAAACAATGCATTAGAATTTTTTTTTCTGTGTATAAATATTTATAATGATAATATCTTTTGCGCTTAGCTCTTAATTTGCAAAAACAGCGATTAATACTCGAGAAAATAACAATTAGACAAGAACAGCGAATCTGGCCTGCTCCTAATAGTGATGCATAAAATTTTAGTAAAATTTATCAGACTGAAAAAATACACAGCATTTTATATTTTTATTTCCACTTTAACAGTAATAGCCATTTGTAACTGTTGAAAATATACACACTCATACTAGGTGTCGCCACCTATTGAGAATATTTTAGTAAACAGTTGAAGAGAATCAAGTTGTGTCTCGTCGTCGTTCAGTTCAGTTCAAGTCCGTCTGTTAAAGCCAGAACTTGTATTTCGTTATTGTATATAGAGATCATTTAATTTAATTATTTTGTATGGATTAAATAAAGACTTTTCATTTAATATAAATTGTGCTCTGCATTTATTAGATAATTTTAACAGGTTATGGGCCCAGAGTGCTTTTAACTGCGCGTTTTATTAAATTAAATTAAGAAAGGGGTTTGTGTGGTTTGGAGCGTGCGTCAGTCTATTTAGTGAATTGTTGTATTGTTCTTTATCCCCTGGTGGAAGCGTCAGAGATGGCGAGTCAAGGAACGAAAAGACAGAACGAAGGACAGCAGGGGGAGAAAAAGGAGTTGACTCCGGGTAAGAATTTTTCTTTATTCTCTCTCAATTCTATAAGACAAAAATGGCGTCGCATGAACGCTTATAGAAAGAAAGAAAAGGACAGAGAATAGATAGCGTAGTGCGCTAGTCTATAGAGAGAGAGAGTGAGAGAGGAATAAAATGAGTCGCCATGTTAGGTAAAATGACGCAATGTGTTTGAGTATGAGAGATTCATGCGTGCATGAGAAAAATTAATTTTTATGCTTTGTGTGTGTGTGTGTATGTATATAGAACGAGAGAAAAGACCATGCACGCACAAAATAAAATTGACAGACTAAATAAACGACAACACGAAGTGAAGAAGGTTTTTATGTATGTGTACGTATGTATATGTATATATATATATATATATATATATACATGTGTGTGTGTATATATGTATGTATAGTGGATGCACGCGCGGAGTTTGAATATATTTATGACGGTATAGACGGAAATAAATAAAAACTGGTTAAAAACTAATATTTGCAAAAAGTGCCACTTGAATTTGGTTAAATTTCGCTATGATTAAAAATAAATGTAAAGACGGACGCGTTTTTATGTTGAAATACTAACAAGGAGAGTGTTTCACCTTCGGGTCACCGTTTTTGCTCAAATTTTGGGAATATTTTAATATAAATTGTGCTCTGCATTTATTAGATAATTTTAACAGTAACGGACGCGTTTTTATAAAAAAATTATTATAAGACAGATTCAGTTAAATAAATTTTAAGTTATCTTTAAACGTTCTTAATGATTGAATTTATTTAAATTTGTTAAATATTTTAAATAAATTACAAGTGTAAAAATTTTAAAATAAACAATCAAAGTAAATGAGAATCTCATGGGTTTATAAAAGCCCATACAATAAGCTAATCTATACATATTTCAGCATGCAGAGCCGAATCAAGAATGAATGTATAAGAGGCTTGCGCTTGTCTTGATATGCTTTTTTATAAAACTTCTATGATGATTTCGAATAAAACAGATCATTTCGTAGAAAATAGAATGTTCCATAACTTTTATTTTATATATCTGCAATAGAAACATTCCATTTCCTTTACATCCAAAAAGAGAATTTTTTATTTTGATCTTATTAATAATTCATTTTTTTAATGAATCTGTTTTGTTATTTATTAACTAAAAAAGTTAATCTTTTCTATTTTAATTCCTACCTTTAAATCTTTAATTAATTTAAACAAAATAACTACTTGACTGATTCCATTCAGATTCATGCAGGCCGTCACTGATCGAATTTCTTTTCTCTTCTAAGTGATGAAAATACCCTTAAGAAGGGGCCGAACTATCTGTCTTTGTCTAATAGCGTTTTTCATCATTTATGTAAACACTATCCGGTATAATAAGAAAAAAATAGCAGCCCCCGCTAGATATTAGTATATTAAGTAAATTTTGTAACAACAACCAAATTTTTTCACTGCGTAGTTTTTGAATAATTAGAGACCTACCAAAAAAAGATAGGTTATATTCTAGATTGCTAGTAGGTCTCTAATTAGTCAAAAACTATGCGGTGAAAAATTTGGTTGTTATTACAAAATTTACTAATTATGCTAATATCTAGCGGGGGCTGCTATTTTTTTCTTGCTATACCAAATAGTGTTTACATAAATGATGAAAAACGCTACTAGACAAAGACAGATAGTTCGGCCCCTTCTTAAATACGTATATGAAGATAAAATTTACCTCATAGAACGCTCGAAAATATGATTTTTCCTCGCTACACCGTATTTAGTGTTGGGTGTAAAAATGAAAATTAAAAAATTGAAAATGAATTTCAATTTTCAAATTCCCATAGCTCCGTCAATTTTTGACCTTTTTTTTGGACGTTTATTTAAATGATAATGTGCGGAAGTCAGTCTAGTTTCAAATACCGTTTCGATTTTTGCGATACGATTCAATCTCTCTGAGTTATTCATGAGAAATCGAAAAGAACGTTTTTTTTTAAACGCAATTTTCTCAAAAACTGTATTTTTTTTTGTTGAAATTTTTATATGTTTTTATACATGAAAAATACTAACTTTTAGGATAGGTGAGAATATGCGATTTTGCTCTATTTTTTTAAACAGATTTTTAAACGTTTTTTTTATATTTTCCATTTTAAAGCATTGATACCATAGCACATCATGACATTTTTTTTAAATATTACATCTTTTTGCAATTTGTTTATGTTTTTATTTATTAATTTATAAAAAATATTAATAAAAATCTTCAAAATAAACCCTTGATAAAATTTTTTTATTAATTAGAACCGAAGTTATGATGACCTTAAGTTTAAAAAAATGTTAAAATTAAATAAAAACTAATATTTTAGATTAAAAAATACATGAGTTATTTTTTTTTTTATTTTATTAAAATAAAAATTTTATTTTTGTTATTTATTAAAATTTTCATTTTGTAGAAAAGTAAATTTTTTAATAGATTTTTGATGAACAAAAAATTTACAAAAAAAAAATAACGAATGAAAACTAATGAATTTACAACCAAGTTGAACAAAAATAGTTCAAATATAAATAAAACGTTTTAATTTACCTCTTGCCACTTATGTCTCGAAGTTTTAGCAGTGAAAGTTTGGTTTTGTTCTCCTTCCAACAGTGAATTTTTTGGATACCTTTAATTTCTTTTGGATTTTCTAACCATTCAATTATTAGGAATTCCTTTCAAGTTCATGGTGCGCATTTTTGGAACTCCCTGCCTGCTGATATAAAGAATCTTCCATCGCTCAGCAGGTTTAAGTCGGCTCTGAGGGGGTACTTGCTCGACCTCCAATAAACTAAATTTTATTTTTTATTCATATGTTAATTTATTATAATGTGACGTCCCGTATATATACTCTTTTACTTAAGGTGTGATTGTATTTATTGGCTGAATGGTTAGTGAGTGAATGCTTTACTTGTTTTTATTATTTTGACTGCGTTTTTGTGCTACTGCATACGCTTTATTATTTTATTGCATTATTTATCATTTTTCATTTTGTATTTTAAATAAAAAATTTTTATATACTATAACTGATAGATATTGTATAACTGACTTTTAATTTATAGGATTGCGTGTATTTTTCTATTTTTTTTTTTTTTTTTTTTGTATCTGTGATATCACTTCTTTTGTTGTGACTTACTTATTCAGTATTATTAGGTTTAGTGACTGACTGTGATATCATTTGCAATATTTTGTATTTATACATTGTTTTATGTGCAATATTTTATATTTATACATTGTTTTATGTGCAATATTTTCACATTTATTCATTGTTTATGTGCAATATTTATTATTATATTTATGAATTGTATTACACGCCCTTTGTATAATGATATGATATACAATAAATAATATCTATCTATCTAATTATTTTGTCGAAAAACTTCTAGTCCATCCTTGCGGATAACAAGAATGTTAATGGACGGAGTATACTTTGACACATGAGTGGCGAAATCTCCAGCATTTCTAATAAAATCAGCACTCTTCTTGGATAGGTTATGTGCAGTAGATTAACGTTTGACTATGCCTCCAATGTCGTCACAAGCGCCTTTACCATGATCTGTTGCAGAAAAAAGCCATTTTCAGCTTATTTCTGAGTTTTGAAATTCATAAAATTGATATCTGTTTTTGAAATGACTTGCAGCTCCATCAGAAATGGTTATGATTTCATCAAGCTTTTGCGAAATGTGTTTTTCTTTTTAGTTGTTGATAATTAAATTCATAGCCATGGCATGAGACGAATCATGTTTAATATGGTCAGAGACGATAATATAACTGACTGTCTTATCATTTCCAAAATAGCATACTGATGTGAATATTGATAATTGGTTTTTACTTCAATGGTAGTTTTGAATTTCATTTTGAACTAGGACTGTCCAATTTTCTGCAAAATCAACGTGAATAACTAATTGGGATTGACTTTTTTTTGCTAAAAGTTCAACCTCTTAAATGAAAAAACGTTGAATTTCTTTAACCATTTTATGAGTACTTAAAGTGAGAGCGTGCTCTCTTAACTTAATTAAAAAATCTTTAATTGTGCTAATTTTATTTAGTAAATCTGATTTTTCCAAACACCATAAGTTATTTCTTCATATAAATCTTCTTCTGTCAAAGAAATCACTTTTAAATCAATACTATCTCCTATTGGGCATTCTTTACATTCTTTTAGTACACATTTCATATCATCTTTTGAACAAAAAAGTGAAGAATATATTTTCAATTCCAAATTCGCAATGTCATGTTTATTCTCTTTTTTATTATACGCTTTTATTTAACTTGACTGCCTTTGAATATGTCCTCAAATCTTGCGATTAAAAATTAATGTACTTCCCACCGACTTAGATGGCTGAAATTTTCAGAATATATCTATTTTGCATCACAATACATGATTCTGTAATTGAAAAAAAAATTTTTTTATAGTTAAAAATTTATTATGTATAAGCAATATTATGTAACGTCTACCTAATTTTTATAAAATTTTTTTTGCGTTATTTTTCTTTTTATTATTATTTTTAGTTTAGCCATCGTATCTTATCAATAAGAGAAAATGTAATTTAAATAACAAAAAAAAATCCCTAATGTTTTCTTTAGATTAGATAAATTAGTACTTAAGTTAAGTAAATATATATGCGTTGTGTTCGTTTTTTTTATCTTTAAGGACCATCGATAGAAAACATCTCCACATCATATTACATACATGTGGGAAAAAGTTGCTACTATATCGCCGCGTTTTTTCATAGGAATCCGTCACATAAAATAAGAAACTAACAGTCAACACATGTTATACGCGTGCGGAAAGAAAAAAATATATAAAGTGAAAGTTTTGAGACAAAAAACAAACCGAAAGGTCCAAGCGATAAATAGAAAATATCTCCAGATTACGGGTTTTTCCCAAAATCCTATGTACGTTTTATTTTAACCTTTTTTATTACAGGGACCTTCTCTTTACATACAAAAATTTCTATGAATGTTTTTTCCCACGTGCTACCCATGTGCGTAAAAGCATTTAGCTCGAAACCGTTACAGCTTAAAGGTTTTCCCCGGCAGGGTTGTAAATTTTTCCATTTACCGAGTAAGCAACTAGTAAATGGTCGGACTATTTACCAGTTACTGGGTGACTAAATGGTAAATGGTCGGACCATTTACCATTTACAGAGCAAGTAAATGGTAAATGGTCTAACCAGTTCCCAGTAACAGAGCAAGTAACTGGAAATGATCGTATCATTTACCAGTTACTGGGTGAGTAAATGGTAAATGGTCGGACTATTTACCATTTACAGAGCAAGTAAATGGTAAATAGTCTAACCAGTTCCCAGTTACTGAGCAAGTAACTGGAAATGGTCGAACCATTTACCAGTTACTGGGTGAGTAAATGGTAAATAGTCTCACCAGTTTCCAGTTGCAGAGCAAGGAACTGGAAATGGTCGACCCATTTACCAGTTACTAGGTGAGTAAATGGTAAATGGTCGGACCATTCACCAGTTGCTAAGTGAGTAAATGATAAATGATCAAACCATTTACCAGTTACTAGGTGAGTAAGTGGTAAATGGTCCGACTATTTACCATTTCCTCACTCAGTAACTGGTAAATGGTTTGACCATTTCCAGTTACTCGCCGAGTAACTATCAACTGATCCGACCATTTACCATTTACTCACTCAGTAACTGGTAAATGGTTCGACCATTTACCATTTACTTACTCAGTAACTGGTAAATGGTCCGACCATTCAACATTTACTCACCCAGTAACTGGTAAATGGTCCAAGCATTTACCAGTCGCTCTGTAACTGTTCTGACCATTTACTATTTACCCAGGTCGTAACTGCAAACTGGTTGAATCATTCATCATTTACCCACTCGCTTACTGCGAACTGATTCGACCATTTACCAGTTACCAGAGTTGTAAATAAGGAAATAGTTTTTTCATTTGAAATGGTGAAGTAATTGAAAATATTCGCACCATTTACCATTTACAGAGCAAGTAAATGGTAAATGGTCTGACCAGTTCGCAGTTACAGAGCAAGTAACTGGTAAATGGTCGGATCATTTACCAATTAAAGATCAAGTAAATGGTAAATGGTCTGACCAGTTCCCAGTTACAGACCAAGTAACTGGTAAATGGTAAATGGTCTGACCAGTTCCCAGTTACAGAGCAGGTAACTGGAAATCATCAAATCTGAAATTTGGTCTATAATTCAAGTAATTTTTAAATATTTTAACATTACGATTAAATGATTCTACTTTACATCTACAAAACAATCGTTATCTAAAGCATGCTATTATGAATAATGGTTTCAAACTATATTCGAGAATAATTATACTTGGCGATTAAATATTAATAAAACAATCTAATTTTTTACAAAGATTTAGACGATGTTTACAAGTAATAATTAAGAAATTAGTCACTATAATTATATATATCGCCTTTTACACTCGAGAAGGCCATCACTTTTCAGTGAGGTCTGGAGCGATGCCGTTCGTATACAAAGCTTTGTACAAAATTTGCGTATTCACAAATTGAGTTACTCATTTCATATCACAGACGAAATCATGTATACGAGGCTTGGGGTTAGTTCACTGATTAATGACAGTTTTTCTAATCAATAGGTAGCGTTGTCTTATGACGCACGCTGAATCTGGTTTAGATTTACGGCATAACACGTCTTACTAATTGTTATACAATTTGCATGTCACCGCAAAAACAGTTGCAGCTTTATTTATGTCTTAGAACATTATGACAAACTACCTTCAATGAACCGACAGTGACTTCGTACTTAATATCTTTTTTTATCATACTGATAAATTATTTTTACATATCGTTTACAATTGCATCATACAGATATAAATAATATAGGTTTTTATAACTCAAGAATTATTGATTTTACTTTTATTTTAGAGTATTATCGCAATCTTATTGCTTGTTTTACTAATTCTGTTGTGAATCTAATGTAATCAGAAAAATTGTTAAATCGTGCTCGAATATAATTTCAAACCATGATATGTAATCATATCCATACAGACATTTTACATAGTTTTTATAATAAGAATTATATTTGTATGCAATGTAAGTCTAAACGTTAAAAGTAAAGTAATACACATATTTTATTATTATACTATTCGTTATGTTAAAGGTCAGTTTTAGACGAGGTTTTAGACATTTTTTACTGATCGAAAGTAGCGAAAGAAGTAATTTCGTTTATTTTCAATAAAAATGTATATCGGAATTGCTTTTACTTGTAAATATCTATTCATTTTAACAAATGAGAAATAGAAGCGTGTAAATTTGTTAATATTCAAAGAACGAGCCAGAAAAAATAAATAAAAACTAAATATCTTTTTTAGCTATTTTCGATCGGTAAAGTTAGTCAAAAGCTGTTCTTTAATTGGAAAGTGTCACCATAAAATACAATGCAAATTAAATGAAGTGGCCAAAATAAGAACTTCTGACCCCGGACAAGATGCTTAGGGTCTAATGGCTCCACTAAATTTATCGAGTATGATAATATTATAATGTTCAAAGACGTATTTATAATATTAGTGTAATTATATGGGCATAATGAAGCTTCCCCTTCTGATAATATTTCTAATCCAAGTTTATGAGTAAATAGTGAATTTAATCGGGTTTTTTTCACTTCAAAAAAAAAATCGGTAGGATTCAACTTGAGTGCGGACAATTAAAGAAATCTAACAAAATCTTATACTGAAAAAGTTATATAAAAGTTTTCAATTTATAGTATTTTAAGGTTGGGATTATCAACTTTGATATCTAAATTGCGATCTAAGTTCATAAAAAAATAACAGCTCCAAAGGATTTTTTATTTTAACTAAAGTGATTGTACTAATATAGCTAATGTCAAAATTTGTCAAAATTTAAAGAACAAGACAAAAAAATTAAAAAAGTAATAAATATATTTTTAAAATTTTTTAAATTGAATAAAATATGTAAGAGCTCCCATGTGAGATCACATATGAGATTGCACACGAGATTGCATGTAAGATGTCACATGAAATCGCCTATGAGATCGCATATGAAATTGAATGTATATTCGTTAAATTTTTAAAATAAAATAAATATATGTGCGATCTGACATGAGATCTCACATATATTTATTTTATTTTCAAATTTCAACGAATATGTATGAGATTTCATAGGCGATTTCATATGAGATTCCACATGAGAGCTCATACAAAATTTTCAGTAGTGATGATTTTTCTTGGCTTGTTCTTGAAATTTATACATATTTACACTCTTCCGATTCTCATTTATTTAAGATAAGTTCATACCTATAAGTACAATCGGTGGTAGCGCAGGGGCTAAGGCTCTTGGCTCATGCTGTAGTAGACCGGAGTTTAGTTTCTGGGAAAATTTTGGAAAAATATTTCTGAATTTATCTTTGTGAAATAGAATTAGGAGACCAAGAAAAACCAATTAAAAATTGTCCCTGGCCAATAAAAATTACGGGTCTCAGTCCACAGCGATCAAGAGACCCACTGTCAATAAAATAGAGCAGAAGATGGTATCTCCAATCCCTAGTGAAAATATAAAATGTGCATTACTGTTTAAAATAGTTTTGAATTATTAACCCTTTGAGGGGCAGTGGTACGTATTTGTCCCACCTATTTGGTTTTGGATTTTTCCGTATTTCTAAAACGTATATGCCTTTTTAAGACATCTATAAGACTTTTTGAACTCTTGAATACCTGATTTATTAGATTTTATAGAGAAATTGCAAATATTCATTAATTGAAGTATTTGTTATAAACAATTAATCTCAAAAAACCCGTTTTTTTACAGAAAAATGTGCCCCTCAAAGGGTTAAAAACTGTTTAAAACAGTTCAAAATAGTTCATAAGTTTGAAATTTTTGACATTTAAAACAGTTATAAAAAGTTTCCAACATTTTTGAACAGTTTTGAGCAGTACAGAATAATTTTAAACTAAAGTGAACATTTTCTCGTATATATTATAAAAATTTTAATATATATAATAAAATTTTTACAAAGACAAAATTATGAAACACTGTTTTAAATCATTTCGAAATTTTTGAAACTTTTTGAGACTGTTTGAAAATGTAGGTGTTCAAAACTTTTTAAAACTATTCAGAACTGTTCAAGTTAATAAAAAATAGTTTATATTGATTTAAAATTGTTTTGAAATATTTTTAATATTTAAAATAATCTATTACTTTTAAACATAAAAAATTCAAAACTATTCAACACTGTTTAAAATCATTTCGAAATTTTCAAAACTTTTTGAAAGTGTTTGAAAATGTTTAAAACTGTTCATAACTGTTTTAAATATCCTAAATTCCGCACTTATAAAGAGTTTTAAACAGTTTTGAACAGTTTTAAATATTTTTAAACATTTTATATTTCCGCTGGGGATTACAAACAATTCTGATATTTATTCATATGAAAAAAAAGAAATTTATTTTCAAACTATATTTGATCGATAAAGTATAGGTCTAAAGCAAACCCTTAAACATTTTGTTTTGTAATAGATCATTTATTTTTGTCCTTTTCGAATCAAAATCTCAACTTCATTATATATTGTGTCATGAAACGAATTTTTAAATTAGTGTTATTCAAAAACTATATAGTAATAAAAAGACATTTTTTTATAAATTATTGATTTTTTCAATAATATAGCATAAGAGAAAAAAATAATTTGACATTAGTGAGTAATAAAATAATCAATGATTGTTAATCAAAAACATGTATTATTTGTAAGATATTAAAAAAAAAAACAGGCACATTTGCTCTAAATTTATCCTAGAGCAGGTCGCTCATCTTTGTCCTTTCATATTAAAGAAATGAAATTTCATTTCCAACTGCAGAATGATTAAAAAAAAGGAAACCTTATTTTTCACCATAAAAATCAAGAGGCGCGGTAGCGCCTCGACGGCGAGTTACGTAGTTATTATACATTGTTTTGAAATGATATTAAATTAGTATGTAAAAACTTCCTTTTATCACAGAATTACACGCAAACTTTGTGACTACACAGCGTAAAAAGTTTTTTAACTTTAAAGAAGCTGCTTTTAAATTGAATAAATGCGGTGCAAAGAAATTAATTTATTCGAGTCGAAGAAAAATCATTTTTAAATTAATGAAATAATTTTTAAAATAAAAAAAAACTTGAAATATTCTTCAATACAATATTATAATTAAAAAAAAAATTTTCGAATTTAGAAAAATATCTTTTTAACTTTGAGAAATTAGTTACTTCCAAAATAGTGTTGAAAGTCAGTAAAACTTTCTTAAAAACGATGCTAAATTTTTTTATTAAAAAAATGTAATATTTATTTGAAATAATTTTTATATAAGAATGAAAAAAATATCTTACCTCAAATAATTTTTTAATCCAAAAACATAATTTTTAAATTAAACAAATTAGTTCATGACTTCGATAAAGCTATCTCTTTTCAACATCAGAATGTTTGTTGGTGCAAAAAAGCGGTGTAATTTATTAAATTTCTTTACATTAAAAAGAGGATTTTGAATCGAAAAATAATAATTGTCAGAATGAAGAAAATATAACTATAAAACTTTCTCATTTTAGTAAAGTAATTATTATTTTGATTAAAAACGTATATTGCAGTAAAAAAAAAAATTCACAACAATGATTTATAAACATAATTACAAAAAATAAATTTTAATTAAAATCAACATTTAACTGTTTTAAAGAAATATTTTTTTGAATAAAAAAATAATTCTTTGAATCAAAAGAGTTTAAGTAATTAAAAAAAAATTGAAATTTATATTGCAGAAAAGAAACTTAAATTTGTTGAAACATTTACTTGAACTAATATTTTAAATTTACTTGTAACAAATTATTTCCATGCTTGAAAGTGATGTTTTATGTTTTCAAAATAATATATTCTTCTAAAAAAATTATTTTTTAGGCTTCAAAAATTGATATATATTTTTAAAGAAAAATAATATTTATTCAATGAATAGTTACTTCTATTTGGTACGCAGAAATTATTTGATACGCAATATTTTTTATATTCATTAACATATTTTATCGAAGGAACAAAATTTTATTTTAATTATTTATTATGATTTTCATTTTGACATTAAGAGATATAAATTTAAAAGAAAATTAATAATTTCCAGTGTGAGATATTGTTAAGTTCAAGAAATATCTTATGTATCTTGAGATATATTATATTGATATTTAAAAATTTTATTTTCACTGACGGAATAAATTATATTGATAACAAAAATATTTCACCGATTACCCGAAACAATAAAAATTTTTTCGTTACTAATAAATTTTTTTTTCAGTGTAGCTATTAAATCAAGTAACGTTTGTATCGTCTGTCTTTTATTCTTATTATGGACAGATAAAGACAGAATTACGTTCAAGTAACAACCGGTACTTAAGTTAGGTCTATGAATAGGAGCCTAAGATCGTCTATGATAATAAAAATTTATATGGTTAGAATATATATTCAAAATAGATTAAATTACAAATATTATTTCCTTCATTAAGAAATAATAAGTTGGTTGAAGATTAAATTTTTCCTTATTTATTTTTCAATCTATTTTCAATTATAACAAATTTTATTAAAAACGGAGCAATTTATTTTAACATATTTTAACAATGAAAATAATACTTTAAATTTATTTAGAAATAATACTTTTAATCTTATTTAAATAATAAAAATAATTTTAATTTATAAAATTCATAGTAAAGGATTCAATATTTTCATCTTACCTGCCAGAAATAAAATGTTGGCTCTAGAATAATCGCCTTTGTGACTCGAAGGATTACAGTGAAGTTGACAGTGGTGATTTTGAAGGAAGTAAAATCCGTTATTATCAAGTCCTCACAATCGTCTGGCACAAAAGACACAAGAGTATCTTTTTCTTGTACTTTTCTAATACATCGACTTTGTTCCAGATGCTTCTCGGGTTTGCACACGCCGTATTCGCAAAATTTCTATGTATGTATATATATATCGCGAGCATTTGGAACAGTACGTATTGCATCGTATGAATCAGAGTTGTAAATGAGGAAATGGTTTTTCATTTGACATAGTCAAGTAATTGAAAATGCTCGCACCATTTACCATTTACAGAGCAAGAAAATGGTAAATGGTCGGACCATTTACTAGTTACTGGGTGAGTAAATGGTAAATGGTCATACCATTTACCATTTACAGAGCAAGTAAATGGTAAATAATCTCACCAGTTCCCAGTTACAGAGCAAGGAACTGGAAATAGTCGGACCATTTACCAGTTAGTGTGTGAGTAAATGGTAAATGGTCGGGTCATTTATCAGTTGCTCAGTGAGTAAATAGTAAATGGTCGGACCATTTTCCAGTTACTGGGTGAGTAAATGGTAAATAGTCGGACCATTTACCAGTTACTGGGCGAGTAAATAGTAAATAGTTGGACCATTTACCACTTACTGGGTGAGGAACTGAAAATGGTTGGACCAGATCGCTCTTACTGGGTGGGTAACTAGCCGAATCAATTAGTTGGCAGTTACCGGGTGGAAAACTGGTAAATGGTCAAATCAAACAGTTAGCAGTTACCGGGTGGGTAACTGGTAAATGGTTGGACCATTTACCAGTTACTGGGTAAGTAAATGGTAAATGGTCGGACCATATACCATTTACAGAGCCAGAAAATGGTCAATGGTCTAACCAGTTCCCAGTTACAGAGCAAGTGACTGGAAATGATCGGACCATTTACCAGTTACTGGGTGAGTAAATGCTAAATGGTCGGACCATTTACCATTTACAGAGCAAGTAAATGCTAAATAGTCTTACCAGTTCCCAGTTACAGAGCAAGAAACTGGAAATGGTTGGACCATTTACCAGTTAGTGGATGAGTGAATGGTAAATGGTCTGACTAATTACCATTTGCTCACTTAGTAACTGGTAAATGGTTTGACCATTCCCATTTACTTACCCAGTAACTGATAAAT
Source organism: Anastatus disparis (assembly GCA_017163975.1). NCBI lineage: Eukaryota > Metazoa > Arthropoda > Insecta > Hymenoptera > Eupelmidae > Anastatus > Anastatus disparis. The sequence continues at coordinate 306,409 of JAFFSR010000057.1, read as the reverse complement.
GGTTCGACCATTTACCATTTACTTACTCAGTAACTGGTAAATGGTCCGACCATTTACCATTTACTTGCTCTGTAAATGGTAAATGGTGTGAGCATTTACCATTTACTTGCTCTGTAAGTGGTAAATGGTACGAGCATTTTCAATTACTTGACTATTTCAAATGAAAAACCATTTCCTCATTCACAACTCTGTTCCCCGGTAATCACCTATATGTTAAACGTTGTCCTTGTTCAAAATTTTTATTACACATAATATAAAAACGGTTTGAAATTTTCTTCGTGCATTAAATTTTGTCCGAAGAGTATACCGCACCGATTTAAAAAGATTATCCGATAATTACGAAGTAGGCGGAATACTATCCCAATTTTTCTTTAAGCATTATACACTTATATTTTAAATGAAAATTTAAAAAGTTTACAACAAGAGTACTTTTCGAAATAACAAATAAGGAAAATATATATGCAACTTTACCACGCAACCAAATTTCAAGTCGAATAAAAACGTCGTGATGAATTATTAAAACAATAATAGATTTATTTAAATATTTACATATACATTTCCATTTTTATGCAAACCAATTATTATTTACATATATTTAATAAATTCTTTTTGCGTTAAAATATGTATAAGTATAGTTAGAATATTCAGGAAGTAAGTTTAAGTAAAAATACACAAACATTATTAAATATCTATTTAAAAATTAATCATAATTAAACATTTCATGAAATAGGTTATATTTTATATTCATTTACAAATAAAATAAATTAGAAATAAATAAGCAATTAAAAATTAAGAACAAAACATTGATCAATCTTCTTTTAATATTTTAATTATACTTAAAATTTAAAAACAAAAATTATTTTGTATTAAAAATTTGCCTTAAGCAAAACACAAATAGTTAATTATAGTTAAGTCAAGAACAGAGAAATATTGTAAGAATTTAATAAATAAACAGCTGTAAAACTATAATATTTCATTAAGTTTTTATTGAAAATATGCCATTCTTGGTATCATTTTTTATGATTTTTAACAACGGAGTTTAATAATTAAAAATAAAATTTTTACATCGCAAAAATTAACAACATTAATGAAAAATTATAGTTAGAAAAAATTATATACACAAACGACCATTTGTAAGAGAGAGAAAGAGAGGGAAAGATCCAAGAGAGAAGGGGGAGCACATGGTTACCACCTCCATCGACAATACATGCGCAGATACACACTGAGTATTGTAGACACAATGTAGGGAGAACTGAAGCAGTAGGCTCCGCCCAACTATATGACAACAAACACACAGGGTATAAAATAGCCAAGCAGGGCCCGGCTCGACCTACTCCATTCTCATCTCTCCAGCAGTCGAGAGCCTATACTACTTCAACTCCATCTCTCGAGCAGTCGAGAGCCTCAAGGTTATACTTCATCTTTCAAGCAATTGAGAGCCTCAAGTTCAAGTACAATATTCCAGTTGTCATCTCTCAAGCAGTCGAGAGCCTATAGTTTTTCAATTACATCTTCCCAGCAGTTGGGAGCCTCAAATAATACTACCTCAGTGTCATCGCTCCAGGAACGGAGAGCCTCATCTACCAAGTTTCACCTCTCAAGCGGTTGAGAGCCTCAAACACTACTACAATTTTCATATCTCCAACAATCGAGTGCCAAAAGTTATTTGATTAAAACTTCGTCGAAGAAGGATTAAAGAGTTTTCGAATTTGGTGATCACAGCAGATTCATCCAAGGACACATTTCGAGCGCCTCTTTTTCTCTTTTATCAGGTCAACTTCAGAAGAAATCAATAAAAGTAAGGAAAAGCATTTCATATCTATTTTCTAATTTTATCAAATTTCCAAAGATATCAAGCTACCTATCCGAGTTCTTAAATAAACGCTTGGGTATCGAGCAATTTGTATAAACTCAATCCTTCTTTAAGATTTTTGTTAATTTTCGAATTTATAAAAAATTTAATTAAAGTAATAATAAAAAAAAAACAATTTTTAAGAACCGCCGCGTAACGGCAAGGTTTAGTATCTTAAAAAATAAATATACAATAGTTTTTATTATATTAAGATTTCAAATAATCAATTTTTAAGAACCGCCGAATAACGGCAAGGTTCAGCGTTTATGAAAATAATTATTCATTGTTTTAAAGTAATAATAAAAATAAATTTTTAAGAACCGCCGCGTAACGGCAAGATTCAGTATTAAAAAAAAAAAAAATAATTATACAATAGTTTTCATTATTTTAAAAATCTAAATAATCAATTTTTAAGAACCGCCGCGTAACGGCAAGGTTCAGTATTTCAAAAAAAAAATAATTATACAATAGTTTTCATTATTTTAATAAATTTAAATAATCACATTTTAAGAACCGCCGAATAACGGCAAGGTTTAGTGTCTATAAAAATAATTATTCATTATTTTAAAGTAAAAATAAAAATACATTTTTAAGAACCGCCGCGAAACGGCAAGGTTCAGTATCTCTTAAAAAATAATTATATGGTAGTTCTCATTTTTTTAATATAAGAACTAAAATCAACTTTTAAGAACCGCCGAATAACGGCAAGGTTTAATCTTTTCATTTTAGTTATTATTCAGTTATTTTAAAAATCTAAAAAATACAACTTTTAAGAACCGCCGAATAACGGCAAGGTTTAATCTTTTTATTTTAGTTATTATTTAGTTATTTCAAAAATCTAAATTCATCATTTTAAGAACCGCCGAATAACGGCAAGGTTCAGTGTCTATAAAAATAATTATTCATTATTTTAAAGTAAAAATAAAAATACATTTTTAAGAACCGCCGCGTAACGGCAAGGTTCAGTATTTCTCTAAAAATAATTATATAGTAGTTCTCATTATTTTAATATAAGAACAAAAATTAATTTTTAAGAACCGCCGAATAACGGCAAGGTTTAATCTTTTCATTTTTTATTATTCAGTTATTTTAAAAATCTAAATTCATCATTTTAAGAACCGCCGAATAACGGCAAGGTTCAGTGTTTATAAAAATAATTATTCATTATTTTAAAGTAAAAATAAAAATAATTATAATTTTTTAAGAACCTCCGCGTAACGGCAAGGTTCCATGATTTTAAAGTATCTTTGTTCTTTAGATTATTATTGATTTCCGTTCGGTAATCAGGATTGAAGACCGCTCTTGTAGCAAGGGTCTATAAGTTATAAAAATACCCAAATTAATATTTTTGTTTTACGAATTCGGAATAAGGATTGAAGACCGCTCTTGTAGCAAGGGTCTATAAGTTATAATATTATCAAAGTAAAATTTTTATAGATTAAATAATAAGGATTGAAGACCGCTCCTGTAGCAAGAGTCTATCAGTAGTAATTACACAAGGATTTTTCTCGCGAAATTAAATTTTATATAAGATTTTGCGTATCCACACGAATAAAGTTTTTCCATCAAAAAGCGTTAACAATAGGATCCCCAGGAAAGGTGTTAACTCACCTATTTCCTAAAAATATCGAGTGTATGCGCCTACACTCACTAAAAAGGGATTGAGTCGTTTATTAACTTAAACAGCTCAATCAAGCCCATAACCCTCGTGATAAAGTCACCATTTTTCTTACGCGGTTACATGGACGTTTTAATTATATAGCCAGCGCTATACGACTAATCGGCCTCTCTTCTTTGTACGGCTATTCGTAATAGCTACTCAATTCTCAGTAAAGGCTTATACATATAGGCGTTACAGAGAAAACGTATCTAAGTGTGTGTGTTTTGCAAAAAACACACTCGTGTATATACGCTTACGTATGTATAAGTATAAAAATGTATACAAATATGCGTGCACATTTGTATACTCATATAAATAAATGAAATAAATAAAAAAAATATTTTAAGGAAATGCTTTTATTTAACGTTAAAAAAATTAATAGAAAAAAATAAATTTTTAAAATTTAAAAAGAACTAATAAGTAAAAATAAATAAATCAATAAAAAATAATTTTTAAATAAACGCTTTTATTAAAAAACAAAAAATAAAAAAATAAAAAGTTTAATAATTCAAATGTATAATTACATTATAAATTATGTTTCTGCCCAATATTTTATTGAAATTTTATATAAAAGCGTGGAGAATATTAAAAGAACATTTAGAATTATATTCTCCACGCTTTTATACGAAATTTCAATAAAATATTAGGCAAAAACATAATTTATAATGTAATTATACATTTGAATTATTAAACTTTTTATTTTTTTATTTTTTGTTTTTTAATAAAAGCGTTTTTTTTTAAATTATTTTTTATTGATTTATTTATTTTTACTTATTAGTTCTTTTTAAATTTTTAATTATATTTATTTAAAGCATCCAACATAAATTTTAGGTTCTCGCAATAAACGCAAAGACACGAATCGTTGGGTGGATGGGGTATAACCCACTTTGGTTTTAATGCATAGAATATTGATTTACCGATTTTAGTTTTAATTTCAGGATTTTCTCCTATAAATAATTGATATATTTTTTTTATGCTTCGCATAAGAAAGTGTTTATCTTTTTTAGTTTTTATACCATTTCCTTTAACAGATATTGTGTCACTTTTATTTGCACTTTGACGAGAACAATTAAAATCGTTTAAATAATAATTTTTTACTTTCGTTATAATATCACTATCCAAAGAATGGCCACAATAGTTCTTAGGCTTGTTGTATGTATCTTTATTATTTACCAATGATTTTGCTTGATCAATCATATAAATAGTCACATTTAGTAAAACTGATAATAAATAATTTTAGAAAATGTTGCTTGGTAAAAGACTTAATAAACGCGCTTTCTCAAGAAAATTTAAACAATTATATAAAGCAATTTTAATATTTTCGAGCCATTTATCACATGTTTCACATTCGTTATTTTCATGTTTCCTTTTTCGAAGGGCATAGAATTTTCGTATCTTTATATTAATACTTTGCGGCATTTTGATTAGTGAAATTTTTAATTCAAAATTAGTTCAAGTCTGGTTAAACTGTTCTACCTGGCCTATGGTGATAAATCAAAAGGCCAATTAAAGAAGAACTGTTCTACAACAGCCTCACTACAAAAAACTTCTTCTGAAGATTGTTGACTGTTCGAGGTAAATGAAATAGGTGTATTTTTCACTTCATCTAAAAATATTCTGTAACATGAAGGACATACTTTATCCTCTCTAAAAAATTCAGATACAAGCGCTTTAAAGACTCCGTTAGATCGCCCAATTCTCTAAACGGATTTTTGGAGCAATCGTAAACTACTTTTTTGTGCCTTCCTTTCAAATCTTTGTACTTAGTTTCCACAACCAGTCATGCCATTATTATTAATTAGTTCTTCGACAGAGCGAAAAAAAATTTTTTTGTTAGACAATTTTATTTTTTATCTTACTTGTCTTATATACTTGAATGCGTTAAGTCGTTAATGAGAATGCAGAAAGCAAATCGTCAACACCTAGCGGTGGCATATGTCAACTTCGTACGAAGTAAATTTAAATCCTAGCCGCAAAATTTAAACTGAATAAAAAATTTTAATTTTCAATGAAAATATTTCTATTTTTATGGACTTAAGATCATCATAACTTCGGTTCTAATTGATAAAAAATTTTGATAGAGGGTTTATTTTAAAAATTTTTGTTAATATTTTTGATAAATTAATAAATAAAAGCATAAACGAATTGTAAAAAGACGTAATAGTTGGAAATATGGCATGATGTGCCACGGTATCAATGTTTTAAAATGGAAAATATAAAAAAAACGTTTAAAAATCTGTTTAAAAAAAATAAAGCAAAATCGCATATTCTCACCTATCCTAAAAGTTAGTATTTTTCATGTATAAAAACATATAAAAATTTCAACAAAAAAAATACAGTTTTTGAGAAAATTGCGTTTAAAAAAAAAACGTTCTTTTCGATTTCTCATGAATAACTCGGAGAGATTGAATCGTATCGCAAAAATTGAAACGGTATTTAAAACTAGACTGACTTCCGCACATTTTTATTTAAATAAACGTCCAAAAAGGTCAAAAATTTCCGGAGCATGGCAATTTGAAAATTGAGATTCATTTTTAATTTTTTAATTTTCATTTTTACACCTAACACTAAATACGCTGTAGCAAGGAAAAACCATATTTTCGAGCGTTCTATGAGGTAAATTTTATCTTCATATACATATTAAAAGGTATTTTTATCACTTAGAAAAAAAAAAAATTTGATCAGTGACGGCCTGCATGAATCTGAATGGAATCAGTCATTCTTATTTTTTTCATAGGAATCAAATATTCTATTTATTTATGTATAAACAATTATATTAAAAAGTTGCATCTAATATATTTTATTATTAACAAAATATTGGTAATACTTTTTAATTAAAAAAATAGAACATTCAATTTCTATATTTATTTTACTATATCCATATATATACATATCTTTGAAGTTTTCTGTATTATCGGTTCCTATAGATAACTATAGGTCTGCTCTTTCAATTTTATACTTATAGCTATTTTTATTATTACTAAGGATTATTCATAAATTATTAATTAAATAATAATAAATTAATTATAACTTGTATATTAAAACAAATATATTATAAATAATTGATCTAGACCTTCACACACTTTATTAACTCGAAAGAAAGCCATATCTTAGGTCTAAGTCACGTATGAGATCTTTTTCCCCCTGTAGTTGCATAATGTACGGAAAAGGGTTAGGTTGCCCTTACGAAAAAGACACCGAACTTCGGTGTTATATTGTACACTGAACGAATTTTCCGTATAAATGGAAGTGTCATAGCAGTTAAAAATACGGTTCGGCGTACGAAATAACACCGAAATTGGGTGTTTTTTTTCGTAAGGGTGTGAGCACCCCTGCGTTTCGATTGACAAAAAGCAGATGAGGTTTTTCTGTGTCATTGATGTATTATAGCAGCACATTATTTCATGCCGAATATCGAAGCGAACAAACGTGTCTGTTTTTTACTGTAAACAAATTAATTTTCCTGTGCTTGAAAAAAAATCACAAAAATTTATCTAAACTTTTTTAACATCATTACAAATTGAAGTGAATCAATGATGGTGAGTGTAATGCACATTTATTTAGTGGGAATTTATTCCTACTTTGTGATGCAATATATATTGCAATCAATATGCTGACATCAACAATTTCGCAAGAGTGCCTACAACCGAACCAAAAAAGATTTTGCCCAAAAATGACCATTTCACAAAATTAACAAAAAAAAAATTATTCTATTTGACGGAACCGATTTCGTCCCTTCGTTGTAGTTAAATAAGGTCTCTAGCTTTCCATGGATATCTATATGTCCAAAAAATATACACTTGGTGAAAGGTTATGAGCAAAAATCAAAAGGGTGCTCACAACCGAACCTATTCCCATACTATTCCCAAATCCATAAATTTTGACTTGAGCTCTTATTCCGTGCAGTCCCTCAATTTGAATTTTTAGAACATAGTATTTTTGCAATATTATTGTAGTTGAAGAATTTACATAAAAAATAACATGTTATTATAAATTTTATATAAGACAATTTAAGAACTTAAAGTTAAGAGAGCTATATAAAATGTAAGTTATAGATAAATAGTACACAAGCCTGAATCACGAGAGAAAGAAAAAATTAAGAGAAGAACAACATATACAAGCCGCTTATATTCACGAGAGAGAGAGAGGAACACATGAAAAACATGCACACAAGAAGCCTCTTTTATTCATGAAAGAGAGAAAGAGAGAAACACATAAAAACATATGCACAAGCCTATTTTATTCTTTTATACACTATTTATGAGTTCAAATGAGAAAAATGAGCGTGCACACTTTTTATAACACTACACTATTTATAAGATATGATTTCAAAGTTCACTATCATAATTTTATTAGAATACAATTCGTTTAAATTTATAAATAATATCGTCTGTCTTTTTTTTTGTTATGAGAGAGACAAAGTCAGAATACAATCGTTGAGTTCATAAACATAAGCCTACGTCTTTTAAGAACAGTTTGGGTTAGGTCAAGTCTACATTTCTTCTCGAAAAATATTTTAACGTGAGATACGTGAGTCATTTCAACTGTAATAAAAAGTGCTACTTTTTCTAGTGTGAAGGAACGTCGGAACTGCGTGGTTTCGCCTAAGGGATGGAGAAAAATTATTTTAGGAAATAAAATTTTTAATTTATATCGACGCTCCGGACAAAGAGTAACACTGTTCAAAACATCTGGCGAAAACTAACACGGTTTAAAATGTCTGACCAATACTCACGCCATTCGCACCGTCTAACGATGTTACTTTTCGTCCGGGGCGCTGATATGCACATGTGCATATTGGTTATGCATGATTATGCATAACCAATAATAAAATATTTTAACGAAATATATAGAAAATTTAATGAATGTCAATAAAGGTCATATATTGAGCATAAATGCTAGTAACATTATAAATTATTTAAAAAAAACTAATTCAAAAAGGTATCATTCCAGTGACAAATCAGAATTTATTTGGATATTATTTTTCTTTTTTAAATAATTGTTCATAGTTGCAGGCAATTAAGGTATTAGGACTAAGTTTAAATCTGAAAAAAATCAAATTTACATGTAATGATGATTTTTTTCTCATAATATTAATTAGTGAAATTTTTTTTTTTACCTTAATTATATGTTAAATACAAGACTTTGGTCTATAAATAGTTTTAAAAAGTTTCATTAGATGATTAAAATCTTTCACTGACTCGAACACTTAATTTAGGTACTTGCCGCAGGCTTTCTCAGCCGATTTTCAATTAATTGACTTCAAAATTTCCAGAGATTTTCAATTTTTATATATTCACAAAATAAGAGTTTCAGTTTAAGAAAAAAAATTTAACGGCAGGCCGGAGTAGAACCTGATACCGACCGAGTAACAATTGAGTTGTTTGTTATTTACTCAAGTATTAATCGGTGTATCTTCAAAATAAAGGTTGATCGCAATAGATATTATTATTATGAATATCTATGCACAAGAAAAAAAAAATCTACCGATTTGTTTTTGAGAAAAGTAAGGAACGCCGAAGTAAAAGATTATGTTTATGATATTTTCGCGTTCTTTACTTTTCTCAAAAACAAAGCGATAGATTTTTTTTTTCTTGTGCATAAATATTTGTAATAATAATATCTATTGCGCTTAACCTTCAATTTGCAGATACGCCGATTAATACTTGAGTAATTAACAAAAATGCCAATTAGACAAGGACAGCGAATCCGGCCTGCTCTTAAGTTTGATTTAGAAAAAGTTGAAAATATTGAAAAAAAATCATATTGTGAATTTTATGTATGTAATTCAGTTTAACTTATCTTATCAATTAATCTTATCAATATTTCAGCACTGTTATTTATCGTAGAAAATTGGCTGAGAAAGCATGTAGTGAAGATCGAAATCAAGTGTTCAACTGAAGTAAAGGATTTAAATCATCAGATAAAATTTTTTGAAATTATTCATGGATTAAAGTCTTGTATTAAATATATATTTAAAGTAAAAAAAAGTTTCATTAATTAATACTATAAGAAAAAATAATTACATTTAAAATTTATTCTTCATTCAGCCTTAAACTCAGTCCTGATATTAATAAAGTATTATCAACGAATATAGACGCTTATAGAAGAGTACTTCTGGGTTAACTTTGGGGGCCAGCTTTGGAGGATACTTTTAACATTACGTGTATATCTATATATATATGAAAACATCAGTAATATAGATATAGAAATACATGGCATTTTAGTAGCGCTACCGCGTGGCTGAAGAACATAAGCTTCAGATTTTGAGCGCCCATTTAAAGTACGCTTCTATAAGCGTCTATCTTCGTCAATGCCACTATGCAAGCAGCTTCTATAGCCCGGGCTATTGTTGCTTCTACTCCATCTCGAGGATGCTCACCTGTTGCATCGATGACGAAAGCACAAGGACACTCTGTGATTAAGAAGAAGACCAACAACGCTGTTCTGCGGTGGATGGAGAAGAACATAGCATAAGTATTAATTTAATTAATGAAAAATTTAGAGGTGGTGCTGCATTGGTCACCCCTTATAATAATATTAGTAAGGATAAAGATAGTGGTCTAAAGCAGAGTAATGATGGTGCTGATTCTTCCTCAGTACAGACAGCTGTGTCTGCTTTGGAGAGCGTACTATCCTGCAGGCTCGAGCTGATTCAAAATGATCTTAATTGAATTCCAGCTCTTAAGAGCCATATTATAAATACTGACAAGAGTCTGCAGGATATCGTGACTAAAATAGAGAGTCAAAATGAAATCATTAAGAATTTACATGCTGGGCAGACGCAGCTGCCGGAGGTGAATCGTAAACTCAGGGGAATGATAGGTACTTTAAAGAGGGAGTGTTGTCTGCTCTAAATAGCATGCATGGAAAGTTTTTTAAGTCTCTCACGACTAACTTTAAAAATATGCATGAATTTTTAGGTAATGAATTCAATGGAGTGGACAATAACTTTTCTCAACTTATGACCGCGGTGGCTGGGTAGTGCAGACTGTTAGTGATCTCACGGCCCAGCACGAACATTTAATCAACACCAACACCAACACTAACGCTGATATGCCTGTAAATTCGAATATAACACAATCATTGGAACGCACAGTTAGCTCTCATAACACAGTCACTAAAGTACCTGTTGATTCAGATACTAGCAGAGAGGCATCATGTCATGCTGTGAAAAGGTGTGGTTCTAGAAATAGTGTCTTGGTGATGTCCAGCGGACTGGACTGCTCTGCGGCTAATGTCGGGCTGGAGGATTATGCTTGTGCTGTCCTGGGAACCATACTTCCAACTTTTGAACGTTTAAATATTGTATCTGTTACTGAAATCTCTAATTCTAGAAATAAAAATAAGGACAGGATGTCTGCTGGGCGTGAGATCGTTGGCGGTCCGAGTGTTGCGTTCTCATTGTTGGTTAGACTTTCTGGAGATGATTTGGCGCAGAAGGTATTTATGGCTAGGCGTAGATTAACGGGTTTTTCGACAGCGAATCTGGATCCCTCCCTCCTCGGCAGTTATTGTACCACCAAGCACCATTCACAAATATATATAAATAAGTATCTTGCAAAAGATAAATATATTAAATTTAAAAATCTTAAAAAGTATGCTAAAGGAAAAGGTTGCAAGTTTGTTTGGCATAGACGTGGTAAATTTATTATGAGGAGGAAGAGAGGGGAAAGAGTAGACAGATTTGAAAGTGAACATGATTTAAATGAAATATTAGATAAATCTAAATGTACTGTAAAGAAAAATGTTAACGTAACTGATATTGGGAAATACGATAAATTTCTAACAAATAATGGATCTTCTGATAATGGTATTTCAGCCTCACAATGGTAAGATGAGCTCAAATCAAGAATGAATTAAAAATCATGCAATATCCTTAGATAGAGCCTCTCCCTGATGACTGCGCTGGTCCTCTTCGGAGAGTCGAATAGGGAGGAGGGGTGAACTGCGCGCGTGCTTCCTGAATATGACCTCTTTGAGGGCTCATATTGGGCAAGTGTGTGAACTCTTAGATGGTTATCATTCTTACGACATATTTGGAGTTGCTGAGACCTGGTTGGGTCCGTCTGTATCGGATGACGTCATTCGAGTCGGGGGGTATAAAGTGTTTAGACAGGACAGAAACTTGCGTGGTGGAGGAGTTGCCTTGTATATTAAGAATAATCTAAAATGCACTATTTTGGCCACTTTGGAGACGCAAACTAGTAATAGTAGCGGTAAGCCGGAGGTGCTTGAATATATTTTCTGTTCTGTGCAAGTTGGTGACTTCGAGCCCGTGCTAGTTTCTGTTATTTGTCGCCCTTCTGCTGTTTCGTTTATTGGAAACTCAAACTTGTTGAATGATTTAAGAAATTTTTGTTCAGACTATTCTCATAAAATTATAATGGGGGACTTGAATGCCGATCTCCTTAATGTGAGCAATGATGCCAGGTTTCTTAGTAAGCTGTCGGCTGAGCTTTCGTTACAGTTAGTCCAGCACGGTGCTACATATCATACTCCGACGTCTCACCCGTGGATTGACCTGATCTTTGTCGATGACAACGATGTGGTGCTTGGTGCACGGAACCTACCGGCGAGCTTTCACAGTCGGCATAATTTGATTGACGTCTGTTTGCCTTGTAACACTATAACTTTAGACCAAAAACCTATCATGTATATAAACTATAAAAATATTTGCCCAACTGCATTGGGAGAAAAACTTGCCGGCTGTGATTGGTCGCCGCTTATGACTGACACACTTGACCCTGAATCTGCCCTTGGTTGCCTCTGTGACAATCTCACTACTGCAATCGAGAATTTGGCGCCGTTAGAAGCGTTCAAGCCTAATAAGAATAAGTTTTCATGGATAGATGAAGAATTGTCACAGATGTGGCGTAAGAGAGATGCTACATATCGTAGATACAAACGGACAGAGGACGAGCAGTATTTCCTTGAATTTCTGCAGTTGCGTAGGGTGGTAGACGAACGCACGGACCATGCTAAGACTGCTTATATTCACAATTGACTGTTTGATGCTCTTGCGGATGGTGATGTCTGGAAGGAGTTGAGAGACCTAGGACTGCTATCCGGAGCTCAAGGGGATTTGAATGGATTCACTCCGGATGAGCTTAATGCGCACTTTGTGGGTGTAAGTCTTGCCGCAGGAGGATAGTAAAGAGCGATTGAGAATTCTTCCTCAATGTAATGAAAGTGGGTTTGCCTTTAAATCAATTAATTTTAATGATGTTGTTATTGCAATTTCACATTTTTTCTCACAAGCTTGTGGTGAGGATGGCATTCCGCAAAGCGTGATAGTTAAAGCTTTACCATTTATTGGTGAACATCTTGTGACTCTGTTCAACTCCTCTTTTGCACGGGAGGTCTTCCATTGCCGCTGGAAGCAAGCGCGTATTATACCATTGAAAAAGTGTGCTGCACCTAAGCAGCCAAAAGATTTTAGGCCTATAGCCATCTTATGTTTTCTTTCAAAGGTTCTTGAGAAGATCGCCCATGACCAACAGCAGGAGTACATTACATCCAAAAAATTGTTCGATTTTGTGAAGACGGGCTTCAGATAAAACCATTCCACGCAGACTGCTATACTTAAGCTTACAGACGATATAAGGTCAGGTCTAGACAGGAAACTTGTTACGTTACTACTACTTTTTGACTTTGGTAACGCATTCGACACGATCTCTCCCTCCAAACTTCTTGCAAGGCTTAGATCGATGGGGTTCTCCAGGGCCGCACTCGAATGGATTAACTCCTATTTATTGGGTAGGAAACAAATGGTTTCCACGCATTTAAAGGAGGAATCGAATTGGCTAACAACCAATCTAGGAGTACCTCAGGGTTCGGTGCTGGGGCCTCTGTTGTTTTGCCTCTACATAAATGACGTACGTGACGCACTGGACTCCGGTTGCGTCGAGCATCTGTTGTATGCGGATGATCTTAAAATTTATACACATGTCCCTTATGATGATGAGGGGATTCGTATTTTACAGAGGGCGGCCGGAGCGGTGTCGGGGTGGGCTGCTGGTGTTTCTCTGACTTTGAATGTTAGTAAAACAAAGGCAATCGTCTTCGGAAGTGATCGTTTAATTAAAAATTTTTTTTTGAGTGAGCCAAGGACAATTGACCTAGGGAGCGGTATCGGTATTCCTTTCTCTGACACCGTTACGAGCCTTTGTGTTGTACTCGACTCTTAACTGTCTTGAGAACCGTACATTAATATGTTGACTAAAAAATTTAACAGAGTGATTTATAGTCTGCGGTTTTTCCGTCGGTACACCACTGAGGCTGTGAGTAAGCAGCTCGCAGCTACCCTGCTGTTCTCACATCTTGATTACTGCTCAGTGATTTTGCTCGATGCTTCGCAGGAGTTACGAAGACGATTACAGATAATGCAAAATTCATGTGTGAGATATGTATTAGGCGTGAGAATGGGTAATCACATCTCTCCCCATAGGCAAGCTTTGGATTGGCTACGTACTGATTCGAGGAGACAGTATTTTATAGCTGTACTTATGTACAAAATCGTACGTATGAATACTCCTGAATATCTAGTAAGTCCTTTCACTAGATATATACCCAGAGCGACCACTAGGGGTGAGATTAAAGATCTTGCGGTGCCCTTCATGCGAAGTGAGACTGGAAGAAATTTCTTTTAAGTTCAAGGTGCGCATTTTTGGAACTCCCTACCTGCTGATATTAAAAATCTTCCATCAATCAGCAGGTTTAAAGCCGCTCCGAGGAGGTATTTACTCGACCTCGATTAAACAGTATTATTTTAGGACTATATCATATGTGTTAATTTATTATGTGATGTATCTTTTATAGATTTAAGGCATGATTGTATTTATTGGCGTGATTATAGAATGTGTGTGTGCATAGAGTGAATGATTATATTTTTATCAGCTTGACTCGTATATTAACTGTATACTGCCTATATTTCGACTGCGCTCTTTACACGCTTGATTTTATGTAATTCTTTTGACTGATAGGTATTTGAGACTGATTTTTAATTATATGATTTATACTCTCTGCGTGTATTTATTTGTGTTATCTGTGATATCACTTTTATTTCATTTATTGACTTACTATTACAGTATTATTATCTCTATTATGTTTTATGACTGCGATATAATACTGTACTATTTTAATTTTATATTTACAAGACTATTTCAAGTATTTTATGTATTTTAACTTTATTTGTAATTTTACACGCTTTTTTTGTAATTATAATACAAAATAAAACAATATCTAATCTAAAAAACCTAATAACACTTTTTTCTTGTAATATTATTTAGCGAAACTTGTTTCTACCGTAAATATTTATTAATTACAAGATTTTGATCCATGTATAATTTCAAGAAATCTCTTAAATCCTTTACTTTAATCAAACCTTTGATTGGGTACTCACCGCAGTCTTTCTCAGCCAATTTCGACTTATTGACTTCAAAAGGCTATAGGCGGGTTATCATAGTGAAAACCTTGTCTTAAAATCCACATGTCTCATGTACTATTCGATGGAGGTTGGAAAAAAATCCAGGACACAAATTTTCAGCCCCCTAACCCTTTTCCCCCATTATTGACAAGATCTGATTTCCAATATAGCTTCCTTTCTTTTAATTTTTTTTCTTATTTCAATTAACAAATTATAATTTTCGAAATCAAATAAATTGTATATATTTATATACAAAAGTAAGAGCAGATCCCAATAGTTTTAAGGTCGAGCAAACAATTCTATTCTATCAAAAAATATAAAATTTTCATTAGTTTTTTAGTAAATTCTAAAATAGAAAAACAGTTGAACCTAACTTCAATCAAGTTCAACTATTTTGCTGTCTCAAACTTCACTCAAAAACTAATAAAAAATTCATATTTCTCTATAGAATACAATCATTTCCTCGTTCTTAAATCTATTGCGCTCAACTCTAACTTTTATATAAGAATATTTAATTTATTAATTATAACGTAAACTTAGATCAGATAAGAACAGAGCTATAAGGCCAACGCTTGAAGTATCAGTTACAAAAATTGAATATTTTAACAATTTTAGTTTGTAAGTATATTGCTGTTAAATAACAATATCAATATAATTTAATAACATTAAGTTTTCTTAGAGTCAAAATTTTTTGGATGTTAATGATTTTTCTTATAGGTATTTTCTAAGAGAATACATATTCATAATAAAAACTAGAAATTTCTAAATTTTTCACTAATTTGATGGGTTGATGGCAGTTTCACCATTATTTATTTTTTTATATATTTGTAAATATTATTACTACTTTAATAAATGTACTAAAATAAGATGAATTATTTTAAATCTTTTCAATTTGAAAAATGCCATAAAATTGAATTTTAGATGACAGTCTATAGTGTTTAAGTTTAAAATAAATAATTGTAAAAATCACAAACGCAAATTCAAAAATATCTTGATTCTTTAATACTTGAAATTGCTGTGATACTTACCCTAGATTTTTCAGTGTACGTCGTAGAAGATGATGACGCACACGAGCATTGACAGGTCATACTTCTCGATAAAATGTTTATCTCCTCTTTATATGTTCTGTGTACTAGTATTGAAGAGTTGCAGCCTTCACGGTGGTTTACCAATTTTTGATATCAATATATATTTCAATATAAGAGAATAGTTTATCTGAATATTAGCGCTCTTTTTGCCAACTACTCAGTTAATAATTAGTATTTTTAAATAGGACTGAGAAAAAATCATTTACTTTCATTAATTGAATTAAGGAGTACTGTGTATGCGTGGCCAGACAAGGAGTTTCTTGGGTTCCACAACATGACTCCAATTATCCTGGAAATAAAGATTATTTAAATTATTTATTGGATGAAAAAAATGGCAGAAGACAATAAAGACAATAAAAATTTAATAATTATGTTCTAACAATTATTGAAAACATGAAAACAATATATAAAATATAATTTTGACCCCTCAGAATGTATTACAACCTGATAGTGACGTGAAAAATTATAGGAATCAGATTGTTTGCCAATATTCTAACTTGTCATATTAAAAACCTTGCTTAAACCGATACTGCCATGACAAAAAAAAAAAAAAAAGTATACTGAAAATTGTTATTTGAGCTCTGAACTTTTAACATAAGCTATAAAAAAACGGGAAATATTATTTTTTTGTCGAGAATCAGCGTTGCACACCTTTTCTTCTTGAAATTAATAGCGCTATTATGAAGAGCCAAAAAATATATACAGAAAAACGTTATTTGAGCTCTCAAATTGTAACATAAAATATAAAAACGTGGAAAAAGTGCAAAAAAAAAAATAAATTTTCAGCAAATATAAGGGTCACGTACTGTTTTTTTTTTCAAAACTAATAACACCTTCATAAAAAGCGGAAAAAAATATACAAAACAAAGTGTTTAAACTCTTAGACCGTAACATAACCTACAGGATATGCGGAAAAAGTGCAAAAAATCGGTTTTTGGCGAAAATCAGAGTAGCACAACATTTTTTTAACTAATATAACCATCGTCGGTAAAAAATACATCAAAAACATGAGTCTAAAAAGTGGTACCTCAAGAGCAAGAATATTAAAACAATCCAAATCTTAAATGATGCTTTTCAGGTTCAAATTTTAGGTTATGTAATCTGCAAAAAATTTTTATGAATCTCTATATAATAAACTACCCTTATGATTTTTTGCAAGAATTTTCCATGTAAAGAGGCGTTAAAAAAACAAAATTGTAAGAACACTTATTTTGACTTTACTGCGCATGCGCAGGGGTTAGAGGGCATTTTCTCTATGGTGACCTGCTTATAACCTTTCCAGAAATTTACCATTTATCTATCTTACAAAATAACAGTGCTGAAATTTCAAAAAAATAAATTTAAGTGAATGTTGAACTGAATAAATACATAATATTCACAAAATGTGAATTTTTTCAAATATTTTCAACTTTTTCCAAACCAAATTTTCAAATTCTTTTTTTTTTAAACTAAAACTGTTATTAAGTAAAGATATAAAAATTGAAGATCTCTGGAAATATTGAAGTCAATTAGTTGAAAATTGACTGAGAAAACCGGAGATAAGTGCTAAAATCAAGTATTCGAGTAAATGAAGGATTTTAATCATACGCTGAGATGTTTTAAAGTTTTTTCATTTCTCCTCGTCCTCACCTTCCGAGGGGGTTATAATGGGTACTTTTTTGTTGAATAATAGATTTTGTAACCCTATTGAACCTCTGAAAATTTCGATCCAATATTTCAAGCCGTACTGAAATTATCCAGGTAAACCGAAGCTTTTGAAAAACACTGTATAATTAAGGTAAAAAAAATGAAATATTTAATATTAAAAGAAAAAAAAAACAACCATGACATTTAAATTTGTTTTTTTTCAGATTTAAACTTTGATTATCTAAACTTTGATATCATGAAAATAGGGTTTATTTTTTCATGATTTCATAAAAAAATAAATCACTAAATCATTAAAAATTGGTTTATTTTTTCATGATCGATAGCTTTTTTATTGAGTATTTATTTTTTACTTTCAGTTCAATCAGAAATTGAAAGCATACAATTTTGCCCACCTTTCTTTTCCCCATAATTTTTTTATTCATTTATTACAATTTCCTTTCCAAACTTGACATAGTACCAATTGGTCACAATTTCTTTGATCTTTTAAAATATGCTAATTTTCCTGGACTATAAATCTGAATCGGTTATTACGATTTCATAATTTTTTACTGTTCACAAATTGATTTTATTACCTGAATGCAACAAAATTCAATATGCTAATCATGAATTTGTTAAATATATAGGAAATTCGACGTATTAGTGCTATTGGTAGCCTGTAATTTCTATTTTGTCGACAGCAATGCAATAATTTCCACATATTCCTTTTATTAGGTATAAAAAATTATCTTGATAATTATTACGGAGTTGTTCAGTTTAACTTTTTGACATGGAAGGTGTTAAAAGTATAATCTTAATAGAGTATTAATCATATTCATTTTATTCTTTTTACATTACAAATTAACGAATTAAATTATTTAAGATTTATTTTATATATTTGCTTAAAAAAACTGATTCTTTTTCTTTTATTGATTTCAGAAGTTTCCATATTTAGTGTTGAAGGATGCCACTTACATACGGAGACACGACAAACATATGCAGATTTACGACATACGTTGCTTAAAACTTGAGAAACAGTTTTCCTAACTTGCTAAAGAATTTTAAATTCGACACAACGTCATCATCTGAAGAAAAGCTTGTAAATCAAAATCGAAGTCATCTCAGAAAAAAGCCTTAACTACGAAGAAATATATTAATTTTCAAAATTTGGAAAATTCAAAATGCACTTCAACTCTATGAACGAAAAAATTTTTTCACTATATCAAAAAAACAAATCTTTTCTCGCCAACTAAGTTAAAACATAAAATCATTAGATGAAAAATTGTAAAAGAAACTATTCACCATCTGAAATGTCTGTAAAATTTTATCTTTTAAAGTAATTTTCAAAGATTAAAGTTTAAAACTAGATACCTATAAAAAGTATGAATAAGGTTATATTATGACAAATAATGTTATACTATAGCACAAATTATACATTTTAAAATTTGAATATTTGTCTGTTTTTATTTCTTAAGGTGCTTAGTGATATCTAGATTCAATTTAATGATTCTAAAGGCTTTGTTTCTTGAAATTTATATTTTAAATAAGCGAATATTAAAGGGTATACTGTGCCGGTACTACTGATCATAGTAGTATGCTTGGTCGTTATAAGATGCGTATACTGTTTTAAAGATCTGGGAACAAGAGTAAAGCAGTCCAGAGCACATAACTTGATGCTCGCGTTACTACCGTCACCCTTCGACAAACTGATCTTCTCTCACAGTGGGTTTTAAAAATTTTAAATCACGTTGAATACCACCCGAAAAATTCTTTCGGAATATTATTCTAGGAGGTATTTGAAGCAAAGAAATTCAAGTCCTGAAATCTTGAAACCTCAAGTTTTCTTTTTTTATGAAATTAAAATTTTTTTTATTTTTATTTTAAATATTTATATTATTATATATTTTTGTATAAGGGAAAATTCATACGAAATTAATTAGCTTGCAGGATATATAATATTTATTTTAATTATATTTCATCAAATTAATACATTTGTTATAGTTGTATATATATACATACATATATATCTATTTTTAAATTATAACATATTTTTAAAAATTATTTTTCAACTTAAATATGACTGCTATTGATTCACAAACTGCTTTTAGTAAACGTGCAGAATAGTCAGGATGCAATTTGCTAATACTATGTTTATTCCATGTCTTCTTAAAGACTGCATGAACACTTTCTATAGCTTGCTTGTGTTGAATCCAATGATATAAATACATATCGATGTTATTCAATTACTCTTTATACAAATTAGTTATATATGTCTTTTGGCCGTATTCAGGTAAAATATGATATAGATTTCTACTCAAGCGACAAACATAAAATAGATTCAGATTCCACCTGAATAAACGGCCAAAGGACATAGATGATATTATGTCCAAAGTAGGCCGTATGAGGAACTATAACTTATTAGTTGGAAATATTAATCTTTTTTTCAATACTTTTAAAATTTAATTTTACTTCTAATGATTTTTTTATTTTGTTTTTTAGATTGACATTTTGTAATGAGTATAGCTGATGTCGAAGTGCGAGTCATTTTTTTTTCACTAACCTACGTTTAATATGATTGCTCTTTGACATATTGAACGAAAGATATTAGGATAGGTGATGCCATATTGATTTCTCCTGAGACATATTGAGTCTCAAGTATATAAAGAACATGCTAAATTTGTATTAGCATCGCATATGTCTCAGGAGGACATAAAAATCTTGTTAAGACCAGGCTGGAGTAGAATCTGATACCAACCGAGTAACAATTGAGTTTTCTGTTATTTACTCAAGTAGTAATCGGTGCATCTTCAAACTAAAGGTTGAGCGCTACAGATATTATTATTATGAATATCTATGCACAATAAAAAAAAATTCTACCGCTTTGTTTTTTGAGAAAAGTAAGGAACGCCGCAGTAAAAGTTTATGTTTATAATATTTTCGCGTTCTTTACTTTTCTCAAAAACAAAGCGGTAGATTTTTTTTTCTTGTGCATACATATTTATAATAATAATATATATTGCGCTTAACCTTCAATTTGCAGATACACCGATTAGTACTTGAGTAAATAACAAAAATCTCAATTAGACAAGGACAACAAATCCGGCCTGCTTTTAAGAGTTAAGGAGCGCGTTTGGGACATATGCGATGCCAATATAAATTTAGCATGCTCTTTATATACTAATACAAATACGGCCTACGAAGACATGAACCTTTATACATATAGTTACATATGAACCTAGGCTGTTTGTAGTTTGTTATATCAATTATATGAAAAAAGTACTATGATATTTATACACTAATTAGCATATTAATATAACATCACAAAAATAACTTTAAAAATTGTTATAACTTTGAAAATGAATTAATTTAATGAATTTTTCTAAAAGCGAAAATAAATTTTATACTTGCTGCAATATAAACCCTAATGGAAAAATCACCATAATGTCATCATGATACGGTAAATTAGCATGTGAAAACACCATATAATGGCGAGATTATGGTAAATTTTCTACCAGAAAACATTTAAAATAAATAAATTCTTAAAATAGCAAAAATAAAAAAAAATTCAATTTAAGAAAAAAAGGAAACTTGAGGTTCCAAGATTTCGAGACTTGAATTCCTTTGCTCTAAACATCTCTTAGAATAATATCCTGCAAGAATTTTTTGGTTGGTATTCAACATCATTTAAAATTTTTAAAACCCACCGTGCTCTTTTTAGGGAGAATTTTCATAATCTCTTCAGCTTTTGAGCAATGGTACTCCATTACTTGAGATGAATTGGAATTACTGATATAAAATTTAATTTAAAAAATAATTTTTCAACTGATTTCATATTTAATTATTTTAACAGGAATGTGTTATATTCTAAAAATCGGTTATGTTAGAAAAAATCAACTGAGAAATCAAGTGAGAAAAAAAGCCAAAATCTTATCTGATTCCTCATCTGATTTCTCATGTGATTTCTTATATAATTTATCGCCTGATTCCGTAGTTGATTTTTTTTTTATAGCAGGGTTTATATCATATATAGTCCAGTCATTAAAGACAATAATAGGGTATTACCTTTCAATTTTTTTTGATCGAATCGATTTCTATAAAAACTTGAGATTAAGCTTGCCTTACCCTACATATCAAAAGTTATATATCGGTGATATATCGGCGTACTTTTAGCGTTTAAAGTGTGAAAACTACTCTTAAAGTTAGAAAATAGTAAACGGATTCATGTGTATAAATAATTAAAATAATATTTAAATCTATGAAATAAGTATTGTTTAATATTGTGGATAATGATATTGAGCATTTTTACAACCCTTAAGAGCAGGCCGAACTATCTGTCCTTGTCTAATAGTGTTTTTCATCATTTATATAAACACCATTGGCTGTAACACTGAAAAAATGGCAGCCCCGCTAGATACTAGTATAATAGATAAATTGTATAATAAGAAAAAAATAATTTTATCTCGTGGCTTTTAAATAATATGAGACCTACTGAAAATCTAAAATATAACCTACTTTTTTGGTGGGACTCATATTATTCAAAAACTACACAATTGAATTATTTTGTTCTTATTATAAAATTTAACCTTTATATTAGTATCTAGCTAAGACTACCATTTTTCTCGTATAACAGCGCATGGTGTTTACATAGATGATGAAAAACACTATTAGACAAAGACGGATAGTACGATCTCTTCTTAGAAACCACCCCTTTGACTTAATAAAAAGAGTATACATAGTTTTTGATATTTAAAAATATTTTTATGATACAATCATGGAATAATGAAAATTTTTTTATATCTTAATCTGATTTCTCAAGTGATTTATCATGCGAAAACATCATGTATCGATTTTTTTGGTTTTTACACGTTTCAAACAATGCTTAGTCGATTCAGAACAATTTTTGAAAATTTTGAACTTAGAAATTTTTTAAATAATTTGATCTTATAAAAAATTTTGAATAATTTTACGTAAAAATTTTTAAGAGGCAGTCGGAACTAAATCGGTGACTTGCGGTATATATCAAGTAAGCATTTTTCGCTTTACGATAATATTTTGTATATTTTTATGGCTTAAACTATTTCAAATTATTCTTTATATACATGACTAGAGGAAATGACTATATTTTTACCATATGAATAAGTAAATAAATTATTATAAGCATTTATTACAAATATCAAACTGACTTGACATATACCGCATGCAAAAAACTGTCGTGTCGATTGTTAGGTGGCATTTTTCGCTTTATAACAATATTTTGTATATTTTTGTGGCTTTAACTATTTTAAATTATTCTTTATATACATGACTAGAGGAAATGACTATATTTTTACCATATTAATAAATGAATAAATTATTACAAGCATTTATTACAAGCACCGAACTAAGTCACCGATTTGGTTCCGACCGCCTCTTAAGTTTATAAGATTAAAAAATTTTCAATGTGTTGGCATCATAAATCACCTGATTTTTTTGCACCAGAGAATTTATCACATCATTTCAACCTTCAATGCTACCCTTTATGATAAAATAGAGAACAAAATAATTCTCAACATGCAGAAGTATTTTAATGACATATTTATATTAAATTAGACACTTTACAGTTTATAGTCCGATTTATGATGTGTTGCAACATTTCAACCCTTAAAAACCTTTCTTACAAGAAGAGCACCCCACCTCCGAAAAACGAATTTGGTTGAAACTGCAGGATATGATTTTTTGATGAAAAAAATGAGCCCGTGTTTTTTCTTTTCATCGAATAGGGTCTCTAAACGAGGATATGGACATTTTTATATATAGATATATTTTTAAGAATATTTATTGAAGATTTATGTAACATTCTCCTGTACGATTTAAAAGTTTTTCGGAATTTTCCCGTGCAATGTTTATGGAATCGTTCTGAAATCTTTCATGAAATATTCTACTGGAAGATTACTTAAATCTTTCTGTGAAATATTTCGTTGAATATTTATAGAAGATTTATGTAATATTCCGCTGTACAATTAAAAAATTATTTAAAATCTTCCAGTGAAATGTTTATGGAATCTTCCTCAAATCTTTCATGAAATATTCCATTGGAAAATTACTTAAATCTTTCGTGAAATATTTCACCGGAAGATTACTTGAATCTTTCTGTGGAATATTTTTTGGAATAATTCTAAAAGATTTATGTAATATCCCACTGTACGATTTTAGAGTTTATCAAAATCTTCCAGTGAAATGTTTCTGGAATTGTTATGAAATCTTTCATGAAATATTTCACCGAGAGATTACTGTGATCTTTGCGTAAAATATTTCGTAAAATATTTATGGAAGATATATGTAACATTCTACTGTATGATTTAAAAGTTTTTCGGAATCTTCTAGTTAAATGTTTATGGAATCTTCCTGAAATCTTTCATAAAATATTTTACCGAATGATAACTGTAATCTTTGCGGAAAAATATTTTGTGGAATATTTATGGAAGATGTATCCAATATTCCGCTGTACGATTTAAAAGTTTTTCGGAATCTTCAAGTGAAATCTTCATGGAATCTTTCTGAAATCTTTCATGAAATATTCCACTGGAAGATTACTTGAAACTTCTGTGAAATATTTCGTGAATTATTTCTGGAAGATTCATGTAATATTTCGCTCTACGATTTTAGAGTTTATTTGTACCTTTCAGCAACTGTTTATAGAATCTTCCTCAATTCTATCATGACATATTTTACCGAAAGAATACTTCAATCTTTGCGTGAAATATTTCGTGAAATATTTATTAAAGATTTATGTAATATTTCGCTGTACGATTTTAAAGTTTTTCGGTATCTTCCTGTAAAATTTGTATGGATTCTTTCTAAAATCTTTCATGTAATATTCCACTGTAAGATAACTTATATCTTTCCGTAAAATATTTCGTTAAATATTTATGGAAGATTTATGTTGTATTCCGCTTTACGATTTTCAAGTTTATCAGAATCTTCCTGTGAAATGTTTATGGAATATTCCTGGAATCTTTTATTCAATATTTTACAGGAAGATTACTGTAATTTATGCATGAAATATTTAGTGGAACATTTATGGAAGATTTATGTAATATTCCGCTGTAGGATTTAACAGTTATTTAGAATCTTCCAGTATAGTGTTTATGAAATCTTTTTAAAATCTTTTATGAAATATTCCACTGTAAGATTACTTGGATTTTTATGTGGAATATTTTGTGGAATCTTTCTGGAAGATTAATGTTATATTCCGCTGTACGATTTTAAAGTTTACCGGAATCTTCCAGTTAAATGTTTATAGGATCTTCCTAAAATCTTCCATGAAATATTTCCACTGGGAGATTACTCTAATCTTTCTGTAGAAAATTTTGTGGAATATTTTTGGACGATTTATGTGAGATTCCGCAGTACAATTTAAAAGTTTTTCGGAATCTTCAAGTGAAATCTTCATGGAATCTTTCTGAAATCATTCATGAAATATTCCACTGGAAGATTACTTGAAACTTCTGTGAAATATTTCTTGGAATATTTATGGAAGATTGATGTAATATTCCGCTGTACAATTTATAAGTTTTTTAAAATCTTCCAGTGAAATGTTTATGGAATCTTCCTGAAATCTTTTATGAAATATTCCACTGCAAGATTACTTAAATCTTTCATGAAATATTTTACTGAAAGATTACTTTAATCTTTCTGTGGAATATTTTGTGGAATATTTTTGGACGATTTAAGTGAGATTCCGCAGTACAATTTTAAAATTTATCCGAATCTTCCCGTGAAATATTTATGGAATCTTTCTGAAACCCCTCATGAAATATTCCACTAAAAGATTACTTAAATCTTACTGTGAATTTTTTCGTTGAATTTTTATGGTAGATTTATGTAATATTCCACAGTGAGTCAAGCTGTCTCAACTGGGCACACTAAAAATGAAATTGCACTTTCCAATCATTTTATTATTTTATTACGAAGATGTATTGATAAAAAACAACGTCCTAAAAAATTTTCGAAAAATTTAAATTTTTTAAAAAGTTATTAACAAATGAAGTCTAAAGCCGTTTTTTTTTCAAAATTCAATTTCTCCGCAAATATTAAATGAAAGTTGATGAAATTTTATGGGTAAGTACAAAACTATCTTCTATTTAAGATGAAATTTAAATTTTATAAAAATGTTTACAATTGTTGTTATAAAATTAATTTTTTAATAAACAATTGAAAATTTAACAAACTTCTCGGGTAGGTAGGAAAAAATCTTTTTTTTTAAGGAATATTCTATAAAGTCTAAAGTATCTTTTCCTGAAAGAAAATTTTGGTAATATTCATAAACAAAAAAGTTACGAATTTTTTAATGCGGCGGGATGAGCTTGCGGCGCGCTACCGCGAGAGATACTTACGCGCGTTCAAGCGCTCAGCTTTTTGTACCTGATTATTTATGCATTTGCTCATAATAAATAACATTAATAATAACTAAAACTCGTAATAAATAAAATTCATGAGAAAATAATTTGATATATAATATATTTTAATAATTATAACATTTTATTTACAATATCTAAGTAGAGACTTTCTGAACAGTACTCTTAGAATCATCAGAAAAAATCTTGCATGTTATATTTTTTGAATCGTGTGGCTTATAGCTATGGTATTGACGTGTTCCTTTGACTGTTTTTGCTTGTGAAAAGCGAGATTCCAAACCTTGTTTATGTTCGTCATACTCATTCGATGAACAGAAATCAAAATAAATTTTAGGAAAGAATTTTTGCGCCCATTCAAATAATTTTCGTGTATCCGTTATCTGAGCACCTTGCAAACTGGCTCGATAAGCTTGTCTTTTAACACATCCACCAATCCCATCGCAAGCTCCCTTTCCATGTGCGGTTGCGAAGAAGTGCCATTCTGCTTCAAAGCCAAAATCTTCTTCGTGAAATAGTAAATTCATAAAATTAAATCTATTTTTATATTGTGAACCAGCTCCGTCGGAAAAATAGTAGATTTTTTAATATTTTCAGCACCAAATCTATTTTTCAAGAATCCAATCATTTTCGAATTATAAAGGTGAACTCCAGTGGCATCATGGTTTATATACTCGGAAAAAACTACAAAATTCGTATGCTCAAGAACATTGTTTTTCTTGTGATATATAACATAAACGTGAAGAGTTGCTTGATCTTTTGACCAATGTTGCGACTGAATAGCATCTTGCACATGAAAAGAATAATTTTCAGAGTAATCAAGAGTTACGAGATATTCACCATATTCCAGTAAATTTTTCAATTTTTCTAGATATTCTGCTTGCGACTTGGCAATAAAATCATGTTTTAAAACTTTTGGCAACTCTTTACCAAGATTTTTAATAAAAATATGTGAACTTTCAGTTTGTGTGAGTAGTTGACATCTAATAGAAAATTATATATTTTAGAAAATTAATTACTGTCTAAAAAAATTGAGACACAAATATTTAACAAATACCTGTCAGTTGTGAGCCACTGATTGAATGTAATACTTGTGATGTCATTATTTTCAAAAGTTGATTTCAAATCATCGAGAATTTTCTTTGTCCCAGGACAGTTTTCACAATTTCCCAGATAACAAGCTGCAGTTTGACTTGGACAAATTATTTCAATAAAAAGTTCTCGATAACTTGTTTGAAAATTGATGTTTTTTCGAGCGAGTTCTTGTTTGAGGCCTCTTAATTTTAGACGGATATTGCCATGATCTTTACAAACGCAAACATTATGCGTACCCTTAGGACCAGCTAAAATACACTGAGGTGGCCTCAAAGTTTTAAAACTGACAACGAAACTTTTACTTCCGGAAATTTCTTTACAAAATCTGTATGTAAATCGGCAAGATTTCCCAATAATAAGCGTTTCTAAAAAAATATTAAGATGAAATTGAAACATCCTTACTAACTATTTTATCTCATATCATTACAGATTTTAATTTATCAAAGAGGAAATATTTTATAATAAATCTACATTTTCGAGCTTTTATGTACTTGGATATATAATTATTTGAACTATATTACAAACTCGTAAAGCGTAAAAACGAAGCGCAATAAATAAAACAACTGACGATATTTTCATTTTCATACCTGTTCGTGTTGGCGTTTTCCACTAACAACAACAGATTTGTAGTCTTTCGATCCTGGCATGACCCTACTCACATCGTCATGAAGATAAAAATCTTTAACTTTGTCAATATCTGTAGTACTCATTGCTCGACCTTTTTTCTTATCTGGATGAGCAAGATAACCCTTTTCCTCTTTCAACTTTTTAGCAGTGCTAAGCATACGTTTACTTACTCCGAATTCTTTTACTGCTGTACGTATCGACAATTTATAAGGAATCGTAGTAAGAAGAACTATCTTTTCTTGACGACTTGATGCACAAAATAGGGCTAGTTTGAAATCACTGACCCATTTGTTATAATTTTCGTCATTAATAAATTTGGAAACAATTTTTTATCTACTTCAACGACTGAAAGCGATTGCTTTTTTGGAGAAGATTGTCCCATAATAATATTTTCGATGGCGCTTACAAGTTTTCGTTTTTTTATTTTATTATCTACACTCGGACACACATAATCTTTATCTTTTTCTTCATTCAAATTTTCTTCTTCAGACTCTTCGGCATTTTGTTCAATAATTTTATTTTCTTTATCAACACTTAGAAATTGAAATGTTTTATTACGATATAATTCAACTTTACATACAGCACAAACATACAATCCAAATAAACCAGTAAGCCTTTTGTCATTATTATTCGATAAAAACTTAAGATTCTTTGTACAGCAATCATGCTTTATTTTTTTGAAAGGATTGCAACATTTAGGTGGTGGCGTCATAATAAAAACAATACGACTGACAGATTTGCATATATTTAACAAATGCATCTAAGTCACGATTCGAATTTGTTTTCATCGTTATATACCGCTTTTCCAAGAAAATGTCGATGGTTACAATTTCATAGAATTTCAACGTTCGTTGAAAAAAATATTTTGGCATGCTACACGTGAGTAAGTATACTCGAGTTAATGATATTAAACAATAAAATAGAATCTAAACAATATTTGAATGCAATAATAATCCATGTACACGATTTTTTCTGATGATTCGAAGAGTACTATTCAGAAATTCTCTCTTTAAATATTATAAATAAAATGTCATAATTATTAAAATATAATCTATATTTAATTATTTAATCATGAATTTTTTATTTATTATGAATTGTAAATGCATAAATAAGCAGGTACAAAAAGCTGAGCGCTTGAACGCGCGTAAGTATCTCTCGCGGTAGCGCGCCGCAAGCTCATCCCGCCGCATTAAAAAATTCGTAACTTTTTTGTTTATGAATATTACCAAAATTTTTTTTCAAGAAAAGATACTTTAGACTTTATAGAATATTCCTTAAAAAAAATTTTTTTCCTACCTACCCGAGAAGTTTGTTAAATTTTCAATTGTTTATTAAAAAATTAATTTTATAACAACAATTGTAAACATTTTTATAAAATTTAAATTTCATCTTAAATAGAAGATAGTTTTGTACTTACCCTGAAAATTTCATCAACTTTCATTCAATATTTGCGGAGAAATTGAATTTTGAAAAAAAACCGGCTTTAGACTTCATTTGTTAATAACTTTTTAAAAAATTTAAATTTTTCGAAAATTTTTTAGGACGTTGTTTTTTATCAATACATCTTCGTAATAAAATAATAAAATGATTGGAAAGTGCAATTTCATTTTTAGTGTGCCCAGTTGAGACAGCTTGACTCAGTACGATTTAAAAGTTTTTTAGAATCTACCAGTGGAGGGTTCATGAAATCTTTCTGAAATCTTTCATGAAATATTTCATCGAGAGATTACTGTGATCTTTGCGTAAAATATTTCGTAAAATATTTATGGAAGATTTATGTAACATTCCACTGTATGATTTAAAAGTTTTTTGGAATCTTCCAGTTAAATGTTTATGGAATCTTCCTGAAATCTTTCATAAAATATTTTACCGAAAGATAACTGTAATCTTTGCGGAAAAATATTTTGTGGAATATTTATGGAAGATGTATCCAATATTCCGCTGTACGATTTAAAAGTTTTTCGGAATCTTCAAGTGAAATCTTCATGGAATCTTTCTGAAATCTTTCATGAAATATTCCACTGGAAGATTACTTGAAACTTCTGTGAAATATTTCTTGGAATATTTATGGAAGATTGATGTAATATTCCGCTGTACAATTTATAAGTTTTTTAAAATCTTCCAGTGAAATGTTTATGGAATCTTCCTGAAATCTTTTATGAAATATTCCACTGCAAGATTACTTAAATCTTTCATGAAACATTTTACTGAAAGATTACTTTAATCTTTCTGTGGAATATTTTGTTGAATATTTCTGGAAGATGTATCCAATATTCCGCTGTACGATTTAAAAGTTTTTCGGAATCTTCCAGTTGACTGTTTATGGAATCTTTCGGAAATCTTTCATGAAATATTCCACTGGAAGATTACTTAAATTTTCCTGTAAAATATATTGTGGATTATTCATGGAAGATTTATGCAATATTCCGCTGTACGGTTTTAAAGTTTACCGAAATCTTCCAATCAAATGTTTTTGGAATCTTCCTGAAATCTTTCATAAAATATTCTACTGGAAGATTACTTAAATCTTTTATGAGATATTTCACTGGAAGATTACTATATTCTTTCTGTAGAATATTTCGTGGAATAATTCTGGACGATTCATGTAATATTCCGCTGTACGATTCAAAAGTTTTTTGGAATCTTCCAGTAAAATGTTTATGGAATCTTTCTGAAATCTTTCATGAAATATTCTACTGGAAGATTACGTAAATTTTTCTATTAAATTTTTTGTTGAAAATTCATGGAAAATTTATGTAATATTCCGCTGTACGATTTAAAAGTTATTTAAAATCTTCTAGTGAAATGTTAATGGAATCTTTCTGAAATCTTTTGTGAAATATTCCACTGCAAGATCACTAAAATCTTACATGAAATAGTCCACTAGAAGATTACTTAAATCTTTCTGTGAAATATTTCGTAAAATATTTATGGAAGATTTATGTAATATTCCGCCTTACGATTTTAAAGTTTATCGGAATCTTCTAGTGAAATGTTTATGGGATCTTTATGAAATCTTTCATAAATTATTTTACTGA
This sequence comes from Anastatus disparis, assembly GCA_017163975.1. NCBI lineage: Eukaryota > Metazoa > Arthropoda > Insecta > Hymenoptera > Eupelmidae > Anastatus > Anastatus disparis. Next base: position 275,605 of record JAFFSR010000057.1, on the reverse strand, counting down.
AAGATTACTGTGATGTTTGCGTGAAATATTTTGTGGAATATTTATGGAAGATTTATGTAACATTCCGCTGTACGATTTTAAAGTTTATCAGAATCTTACAGTGAAATGTTTATGTAATCTTTCTGAAATCTTTCATGAAATATTTTAGTGGAAGATTACTTAAATCTTTCTGTGAAATATTTTGTGGAATATTTATGGAAGATTCATTTAATATTCTGCTGTACGATTTTAAAGTTTTTTTTTAATCTTCCAGTGAATCATTTATGGAATCTTTCTGAAATCTTTCATGAAATATTCCACTGGATGATTACTCAAATCTTCCTGTGGAATATTTATGGAAGATTCATGTAATATTTCGCTGTTTTATTTCAAAGTTATTTAAAATTTTCAAGTGAAATGTTTATGGAATCTTTCTGAATTCTTTCATGAAATATTACACTGGAAGATTACTTTAATCTTTTATGGAATATTTTGTGGAATATTTATAGGAGATTTATGTAATATTCCGCTGTACGATTCAACAGTTTTTTAGAATTTTCCAGTGCAATGTTCACGGAATCGGGCTGGAATCTTTCATGAAATATTTCATTGTAATTTTTCATAAACATTACATGGAATATTTTATGAAATATTTTAGAAATCTTTCGTGAATATTTCATGGAATATTTCGAAAAAGTTTTTGAACATTCCTTCGAAATATTTCTGAAATATCCCTGTGGAATCATTCGAAATATTTCAGTGAAATCTTTTATGCTGTGTGGGCCAAGAACTAAGACTCTCACGTAAAAATGCATAAACGATAAAATGAAGCACGAATTGAATACTTCAAGCTTTGTTGCATTCAAACAACTTTCATTGTTAAAAAGTTCTTCTTGATTAAATATTATTACGTATTTACTTAATATTCTTAGCATATAAAATATGATCAATTTTCCATGTTATTTCATAACATATTTTGAACGCCTGTAACTTTTGAACCACTTAAGAGGAGGTCACGTATCTCCGTCCTTTTCTAATCAAAGAATTGGTTTTCTCACAAAAACTAATAACTTTGGCGAAAAATCAAGAGAAAGCCGCATTTTGTATAAAAACAAGCAATATAGTCTTTGATAACGAAGAATTAATTTTATTGCCTTGTTTTCGAGAAAACCTTGAAAAACTCAAAACATATAGGTTAGGGTAAACAATTTGGTTTTTTAAGATTTTCTTGGGAATGAAGCAATAAAATTAATTCTTCCTTATCAAAGAAAATATTGCTTTTTTTTATACAAACTGCGGCTTTCTCTTCATTTTTCGCTAAAGTTGTGAAAAAATCAATTCTCTGATTAGAAAAAGACGGAGATGCGTGACCTCCTCTCAAGATTTTTTAATGCAACAAAGCTAAAATTAAAGCATTCAATTTGTGCTTTATTTTATCTCTCATGCATTTTTTTTGTAAGAGTCTTACGTTCTTAGTTATTTAAGTTCTTACAAAGGCTCTTATTCACCATATTTTTGAAAAAATGTCTATATCCTTGTCTAGGGGGCCTATTCGACGAAAAAACACGGGTTTATTTTTTTCATCAAAAAATCATATCTTGCAGTTTCAGCCAAATCCGTTTTCCGGAGGTGAGGTGCTCTCCTTGTTAGTGACGAAATGTCAAAAAAGGAATTTTTAATACCTTGGTTTATTTAAGAAGAAGTAAAATGGACACTACACCTGTTCTCAAATATTTACTATCTAACTATTTTATTGAAAAATTTTCAGTAAAGAAATGCATTAGCTTGTAGTATGTACCATATAAAGATTATTCAGTTAAATTTTTAAATAAATTTATCCATTAATTATTGAAAATTTATGATTACCCTCTTATTTATTAAAATTTTTTGACTTTGTACCAGAAATCCAAACATCTTAAAAACTAATGAATAAATTTATTTCAAAATTTAACTAAATCATCATCATAGTATAATAAAAGCTAATACATTTCTTTTTTGAAAATTCGCAATAAAATGGAAAGCAGGTATAGTGTCCATCTTACATCTCCTTATGATAACTTCTCTTATTTTTAAGCTATCTAATCGCTTCAAAATAAATAATCTTACTAACTTAAAGTCGTGTAAAAATGAGTTTTCCGAAACCTTAATTTTTTTAAATATTTTAGTTTAAAAAGCCTAAAATAGGTGGTACTCGGCCCCGATTGCAGAACTCTAACACTAATATCTCAGTTTATTCTAAAGGTATTTTAAAAAAGTATAAATTTTTTAAAAATAAAAAAATTTTTTCAACTATAAATTTGATTTTTTTCTAAAATAAGCATTCTAAATCGTTCAAACACCTTGGTGTTAATGACATTGCTTTTAATATGGTATTTTTCTTCTTAAATCCTAATAAATGATTCTATTTTCCTTAGAACTCCTTTAATGTTTATGCTAATGACTTGAAACAGAGCTCGGTTGAACGATAGTCTTAATAGCTTTAGAAAATATTCCTTACGTTTTCCTCCGAAAATTGCTGTTTTTCTGTTATTTAATGGTAAATACTGCATCTAAAGTTCCAAGCATAACTTTGAATGATCTATGATTCGATGTAGATTGCATATAAAATAATGAATAAAAGTGAAATCGTTTTGTTTTTTTATAAGCTACATTTTTGTTTATAATGATTTTTTCGATGAAATGCAAAAACTTTTCGTGAAAAATTGTCGCGAAAACATGCTTTTTAACCGACTTCAAAAAGTAGGTTCTCAATTCGATTAAATTTTCTTTTTTTTTTAACTGTTTTTAATCGCCTATTGCTCGGGAAGTATTGATTTAACTGAATAACTTAGAGGCCTTAGCACTGAACCCTGCGGAACTTCTAAATTGGTTTTAGCCAATTCGATTCCTCTTTTAAGTACGTGGCAACCGTTTGTTTCCTACCTGACAAATAGGAGTTGTTTTGCTTTTACATTAATAACATATGAGACACGTTTAACTCCGGTTGCGTCGGGCATATATTATATGCAGATGACCTGCAAAATTATATGCAGGTCTGTTATGAGGATGTGAATGAAGGTATTCGTATTCTACAGAGGGCGGCCACAGCGGTGTCGGAGTGGGCTGTCAATGCTTCTCTTACATTAAATGCAAGCAAAACTAAGGCGATCGTTTTTGGTAATAGTCGATTTATTAATGACTTTTATGCTAGTAAGCCAAGGATGATTGAGCTTGAGGATGGTGTCGGCATATCTTTCTCTGATGCCGTTACGAGTCTCGGTGTTGTGCTTGACTCTAAGCTATCATTGGAGCCACACATTAATATGTTGACTAAAAAATTTAATAGGACTATGTACGGCTTACGGTTTTTTTTATATTTACAGAAATTAATATTTACAAACTAAAATTTACCTTGCATTTATGGCATTTTTATTGCATATAATAATAATACTTATATATAATTATTAAAAGTATGAGACTATTTGAATAACTAAGTACGCTCATGTTTGTAAAAATAACAAACTCTGTGTGTTCATTTTAAAAGTACACAGAAATTTTTAAATTACATAAATTTTTATGTTGATTTTACAAACATAATTGTAAAATTTTAACACAAATTTTTTGTACAAAAAAGAATTTGACGAATTACACAAAATTTTTTACTGTGTAGAGCTGCGCTGGGTTGGCTGCGTACTGATTCGAGAAGACAGTATTTTATGGCTGTACTCATACACAAAATCGTGCGCATGAATACTCCCGAGTATCTAATGGGTCTCTTCACTAGGTATGTACCCAAGGTAGCCACTAGGGGAGAGATTAAGGATTTTGCGGTGTCCTTCATGCGTACTGAGACTTGAAGGAATTCTTTTTAAGTTCAAGGTGCGCATTTTTGGAACTCTCTGCCTGCTGATATGAAGAATCTTCCATCACTCAGCAGGTTCAAGTCAGCTTTAAGGAGGTACTTGCTTGACCTCGAATGAACTTAATTTGATTTTTTATTTGTATGTTAATTTATTATGTAACGTCCCTTATATAGGCTTGTGGTATGATTGTATTTATTGGTTGAATGGTTAGTGAGTGAATGTTTTACTTGATTTTATTGTTTTGACTGCGTTTCATGCTATTGCATACGCTTATTACTTTATTTCATTGTTTATTATTTTTGATTGTTTTAAATTTTGAATATTATGGCTGATAGATATTGTGTGACTGATTTTTAATTTATAGAATTGTTGCGTGTATTTTACCATTTTTTGTATTAATCTGTGATATCACTTTTATTGTGACTTATTCAGTATTATTAGGGTTAGTAATTGACTGTGATATCAACTGTACAATATTTACATTCATATTTGCACATTGTGTGAAACTTTAAGTGCAATATTTATTTTTATATTTATAAAATAAATTACACGCTTTTGTATTTTAATACAAATTAAAATAATATCTATCTAACATTCATAAGAAAATAACTCATTTTGAAGTGAAAAGAATCTATTGATAAAAAAAAGTAATTTATTTTTGCTGGGTACAAAATGGCAAAAATTTTTTAAAAATTGACGTGAAATTACTCCATTGAACCTATTTAAACTTTTATTGTCAACACTTGTTTTCAATATATAATATACCTGTATGTGTATACATATGGTAATTTCTATAGAATTAATATTTATGTTTTTTGCAATAATATTTGGAATTCGTAACAATCCAAATTGTACTGAAAAATGCTATAACTTGAAAAACTTTTCTTATATTAATTGAAAATAAATCTTTTATATTTTTTTCTGAATTTTTGCTCAAGTTATTTGAATTCCATGTGTTACTAATATTATGTTTTTAATTGTATCTCTCGTGTTACGTACTTAATAATTTAAATACTAATCTGAATAAAAATACTTAACTTGATTGATTTTTGTTAGCAGATTCATCACAGCAATTAAAAAAAATAATTTCAAAAATTTTAATTTTATTAGTTTCGTATAATTCAAAACTATGATTTTTAAAATTCTATTTTTTTCCAAATACTGTCAAAAACGAAATTCTTGATTTTAATCGGACACATCTTTTGTTTTTATAATTATTTCTGTCTTTATTTAATTTTTAGATATTTTAAACTTTTACAGAAGCGTGTTATAAATAACTAAAGTAAGGTGTGAATTTTTCGAACTTTTTTTTAAAATTCAAAATTCAAATCATATTTAAAATAAAAAATATACGAAAAATTAAAAGCACTGTAAAACAATTTACTAATTATGTAACTTTTGATAGTGTTTGAAAAAACCTAATAGCATATAAAAGTCTTAGTGGAAGATATTTAAGTTTTTGGAAATGAAATAAACTAAAATTTATGCATAATTATATTTTAAAGGTGCATATGCAAAAGGTTATCAAAATTTTACAAACTTCTTTCGAAAAAGAAAATATAAAATAAATTTATTATGTGCAACTGTAAAATATATCACCGATTTAATCTTAAAACTTAGAATCTCATTATTTCAAGAACTCGCTGTCTCACTGTTGAGAACAAAAATCGGAAATCCAATTATTGGAGATAATAGTAGATAGCGGATATTTAGAGGGTTTTTCGGATTTCCACCGTGTGTGTTGTGGTTTAGGATACCGACGATTCGTGAGCATTGCAGTTCACTTTATCAGGATAAGCCTGCATCTAATAATTCAGACTGTTCAATCACTATACGTAGGGGTAGAATTTTTTTCGCAGGAGTTTTGGCAGGATTTAAGGCGGAGTTTTTCAGTTGAATGGTTATGGGTGTTGTATCTTTGGAAACAGAGGTTGCCATATTGGGTACAGGAAGTAGCCGTTATCTCTATTTAAGTTATTTGGATATTTTAGTATTTTTATAGCTTCTCGATGTTTTCTTGGAAAGTGAGAGTTGGTTTTGGCGAGGATAGTTGTGTTGTCGAAGTTTATTTGGTGGCTGGTTTTGATGTGGTGTTCTGCTAATGCTGATTTTGTGAAGTGTTTCAATTTAACCTTGCTGCTATGTTTTTTAAGTCTTTGGTGGGTTGTTCTACCAGTTTTTCCTATGTAGACTTTTCCACAGATGCAAAGTATTTTGTAAACAACGGGAGTGGGCAACGGAGGTTTTTGTCTTTGGGGTTGTGAAGAATTTGTCCTATTTTGTTAGAGGTTTACATATGGTACGGATGCTGTGTTTGTTTAGTATTCATTCGCTCTGTTTTGTGATACCTTATATATATATATATATATATATATATGGTAGTGTGGCTGTGTTAAGCTGAGTTTTTCTCTTTTCGTTGAATGTTGGTATTCGAAATTTTAGAACTTTGTTTTTTAATTGTTTGTTTAATTTGTCTTAGTGCATAACCGTTTTATATTAGTACTTGTTTTACTTTGTCCTACCACCACTGTTACTACTGCAACCAAATCTCCACTTAAGAGCAGGCCGGATTCGCTGTCCTTGCCTAATTGAGATTTTTGTTATTTATTCAAGTATTAATTGGTATATCTGCAAAATATTATAAACATAAACTTTTACTTCAGCGTTTCTTACTTTTCTCAAAAACAAAGCGGTAGAATTTTTTTTCTTGTGCATAGATATTTATAATAATAATATCTATTGCGCTTAACTTTTAATTCGAAGATACACCGATTAATACTTGAGTAAATAACAAAAAACTCAATTTTTACTTGGTCGGTATCAGGTTCTACTCCGGCCTGCTCTTAAGGAATCCAATTCATCAGAGAAATTGAAAAAGAAACTGTTAACCCTTTGAGGGGCACATTTTTATCTGAAAAAACGCTCGTTTTTTCACGTTAATTGTTTAAAAAAAAGCTTAAATTATATAAATTATTGATTAATTGTGCCGGGCCCTAATACGTTAGAGTCGCAAAAGTCTACAAAGTGCTTATATGTATTTACAAGTTGACAAAATGTACTGCAAGTACGAGTAAAACCAAAGCGAAAGAGGTGGTACATATATGTACCACTGCCCCTCAAAGGGTTAAGATTAGCGAGAGGTGGCTTAAATGAAATAAACGTAATTAATTCGTAATAAATAATTTATTATAAAAATATAAAATCTCAATACATCTTGACTGCCTAACAATCACCTACGGAATAAACTAATGCATCTCTCGTTCATCAATTATAACCTGCCTTACGGCGGCGTCACATACTACATACACGCGATTGAGCGTGTCTATATTTCTAACACTCCCTCTCACGCTCAATATTATTTACTGTACATAAATAATTTTTTTATTGGAATACATAAGTGAAAATATATAAAAAGAAGTTTAAGCTTTTTAATCTTGATATAAAGATAACTGCCGTCCACGCTGTAGCTTGTTGTTTTATTTAGGACCTGTATTATATACAAAGTAAAGAATATTAAAAGAAAAGAAGTGTAATTATATGTATGTTTTTAAATTTTAGTCAGTCTTATCAGCTGTTCAGTATTAACTTTGACAGTCGTTCATGCAGTTCAAATGCCAGTGGTTTTGTAAATACGAAAGCCAACTGATGTTTAGAAGAAATCCAGATGATATTTATCAGACTTCTTTCTACACACTCTTTCACATAGTGTTCCTTTATTTCTGTCGTATGTCTTAATTTTATTCTACAATTTGTAAACAGTCGTCCTGTCCTTTATATCAGAGTTCAAAGTCTTTCGTTCCTTTTAAGTATCTAAATACTCTTCCAGCTGACTGCCAGTCATCTTCGATTTATTTTATGCTTAGAATATTAACAGCATAGGCAATATTTGGACTGCTTGCATTGATTTATTATTTTCTTATCGCTGTCTTCTCTTGCTATTGTCCACCTGATTGGTTACCATAGATATTCGTTAAGGAGGTAATTGACCAAAACTAAACTTCTTTAGCATTTTGTTTATATATTCTTCTTGCTTAATGCATAATATCCTTTCCTTTCTGTCTCGCTTTATTTATAAGCGTAAGAAACTTCTAGGCTTACCAATTTCTGTCATTTCAAATTCTTTCTTAAAATTTGTTTTTTATTCTTTCAAGCATCTGTATATTATTGCAAACTAGAAGAATATATTAAGTCTATAGTTCTTTACTGACTCTTTAAATCTTTCATTCTAACAGTTTGGACTGACTTTCAAATCGTATAAAACGTTTTCCAATTTACAAATCTTGTTTTTGTTTGATCTTTATAGAAAAAATCATCTCTTCAAGTATTTTCATGTATACCTCACTGTTTACAAATCCACCTTAGAAAATGTATCTTTACGTCCATCGGACATATTTCTAAATTTAGTTTGTTTTCCATTGCCAGTATAAATCTGATTAAGGGTGTATTGGCTATACAGTCTGTTTCAAAAGTTAGTTTTTTCGATAATTGTTTACATTTTTTTGTTGAAAGTATTTATTCAATTTTTAGTTTAGCAACTCATTAGATAATATTAAAACAATCATTTTTAACTTTGTTTGATTTAAATATAATGAATAATTAATTAGTTATAACATTTTTAATTTTATAACTTTTAAACAAATTTAATACACTCATAAAAAACGGTGCCTAAGTTTAAAAAATGATTTTATTTGACTGAAACAAAGCTTATTTTGTTCTGTTTGAAAATTAAAATCTATTCATTAAAACATAATTTCGATTTTTATTATTTATTCTTTATTGCCAATTGTCTGCGAAGAAATGTAAATGTCTCATACGGTACTCACTGTTTTAATGTAGAAAATTGACAATAAATTTGAATAAAAAATAAAAATTGAAATTATGTTTAAGTGAATAGATTCTAATTTTCAAACTGAAAAAAATAAACTTTGTTTCAGTCAAATAAAATCATTTTTGAAACTTTGGCACCGTTTTTTGTAATTGAATTAAATTTGTGTGAAAGTTATAAAATTAATAATGTTATAACTAATCAATTATTCATTATATTTTAATCAAACAATGTTAAATATGATTGTTTTAATATAATCTAATGAGTTGCTAAGCTAAAAATTGAATAAATACTTTCAACAAAAAAATATAAACAATTATCAAAAAAACTAGCTTTTGACACAGACTGTATAGCCAATACACCCTTAAAGGTAATAGTGAAACCGGTGCAAATGTTTCTTGCAAATCATACTCATTTCTGTCTTTGAAACTACGAATCACTAGTCTGGCTTTATATCTTATTTTACTGTCTTCTGTCTTTTTTTTAAATACCCATCTTGAATGTTTAATGTTTTATCTTTTCCTTTCATTCATTACAGTTGATCTGTCAACTAATTTTCATACATTATTCTTATACATAGATTTTAACTCTTCATTAATACTCTTGGTCCATTTTTTTTGTTTATTTTTTGGCTTCCAAGTATGTACTCGGGTAACTATTTATTTCAGCTAATAAAACATGAGTTTCTATATCTATCTGATTTTCTGTACTTGTTTGTTTTTCCATTGGTAATTCAATCTGTCGTAATTCAACTTTTGTCGATTGTCCTGCTGATTTTTTTTTATTTACTCTCCCTCTGGTCCTTGTTTCGTTTTATCAGTCTTACTATTTTCTTTTCTTGGCCGTCCAACTGGTCTTTTGACTTTCTCTCCTTCCGGTCTTTGTATTCGTGTCTCATTTTCTCTGTTTTTGTAAACGAAATTCACAAGCCATATATCTTTATCTGTTAATTAATTTGTTTTGAGTCTTGTATGTCAGTTGTTGCATATCTGTCCTTGTAGACTAATTTTTCGTTGAATCGTGCCTCTCTGCTTTCGTATAGTTTTCATAAAATCAATTGTGTCTGAATGTATTATTTTCAAAGGTTCAATCGTTCTATGCCTGACTATCTTAAATGGTGATTTGTTAAACTTTGTAATTATACTCACTTCACAGTCTTTCAACGTATCATCAAATACAGCCTGTTTTAAAGTTTTGATATTAGGAAATTTTAATTGTAATTTTCTTAAATAATCAACTGATACATGGACCATTCGAATATGCCACAACATACGTAGTTGTTTGTATTTATTTTCTCTGTCGCTTTTGTATTTTCAAGTTCACATTAAGATTCTTCATTGACTTCAATCTAAATTAATTATTTTCTTCAATATTCTGTTCTTCATTCATTCTTCTTGTCGTTACATATGCTAGAACCTGTCTTTGATTCAAATTATTTTCTGTTGCATCTGATTCAAATTCAATCAACCAATATGGTTGGTTATATGTTGCTGTCAAAAATGATTTATTCGAAATGGGATCATATGTATCTATTATTTTATTGCCTAAGTAAATACTTATACCCTTATCTGCATACTTACGTAAGGATAAAAGATTTTTATTTAAGTTTTCCGTGCAAATTACTTTGTCTAAAGTAATGAATTTTCTATCAGCCGTATTTATTTGCACGCTTCTCTCTCTCTCAGATTTTAAAAGGAGGCTGTATAGCTCTGTCTTTATCTAATCTAAATTTTTGTTATTATTAATAAATTAAATATTGTTGTACAAATGTAAGGGCATAGCCCAATAGATTTCAGGACGAGCAAACGATCCTACTCTATGAAAAAATATAAAATTTTCATTAGTTTTTCAGACCTCACTTAAAAACTAATGAAAATTTATATTTTTTCATAGAATAGGATTATTTGCTCGTTCTGAAATCTATTGAGATATGGCTTTACTTTTGTACAACAATATTTAATTTATCAATAATAATGAAAATTTAGATTAGACAAGGACAGATCTATACACTCGCCTCTTACGATTCGCACTGCTGTCTTTATTTGCGCATTGGATTTCGTCCAGTTTCTGATAGAATAAGCACTTCTTTATGCTAGTTCCCTGTCATGGGCAGTCGCAGGCAGAGTGTCCATAACCGTCGGATGTAAAACATCACACTTTCTGTATCACCCCTGACTTGGCCGTCGTAGCTGTCGTTGGATGTTTGTCTGCCGTTAATGGCTTTCAACCTGCATAATAAGTAACTTTAGTTTATCATAAGATAACCCTTTCCCCTTCACACTATCTATCATAAAATCTATTCCTTCTACCTGATGTACTTTTGCTTATGATAGAATTATAGAAGAAATCCCTTTTGTCTTCTTCAGATAACGATTTGACTTTTCGCATGTTATTATAATTTCTTACTATTTTTTTTTAGTCAAATCTGTCTATAAAATTAACTATCTTTTCTTTCGCTGGATTATACTATATGTTGTTTAATTTGTCTTTATACTAGATGGAGTTACATTTACCTTGCTTAATTTGATTTCTTTAAATTCTGTTCAACAATTCAACTGGATCTTTAATTTCCATATGTCTACCATGATAGTCTTTATCTATTCTATTTATTAAAATATCATGAATTTGATATCTGTATTTTTTCTCTTTTAATACTTTTAGATAAACTTTTATTTGCTACAATAGTACTATCTACAACATACAGTAAATCTATCTAACTTAACTCGGACCTAAAATAATCCAAAAAGTTTTCGAATTTAGTTTGAGTCGTTAATTTATAATTTATAATTGCGTTTTACTGATCCGTCTTTTTTAGTCAGTCTGGTTTCGATAGTTTCTGTCAACTGTTTAGCAACGTCTAAAATACTATCGTTTTCTTTATTAAGTCTTTTATCAACCTCTATTTGTATTAAACGCGATATTTTCAATTTATTTACCAGTCCTTGGTGTTCGTCCAAGACTGTCGAGTTCCCTAAACCCTCTGCGTTAAGTGTATAATTTTTGAAATCATTGTTTACCCTATATGTCGTTTTGCTGTCCTTAAATTTCTCTCTCATCGTGTCCAGAGTTTGGTTGTTAAAGGTTCACATGGCGTTTCTTTCTTTTATTATCAAAGTCATCAAATCGTCATCTCTTTTCTGCTCTATTCTTCTTCTATTTTCTTCATCTCTATTTTCTTGCTCTTTGCCATTTGTGCCTTAACTAAATTGAGCTTATCCATTACCTTGTTCAATGCGTCAGATAGGTCTAAATCAAAATTTTTATTATAATAATCATGCTCAAAAATCTTATTCTCGTCGTCAATTATTCTGTCATAATTTTCTATTTGTTTTATTGATAAACAACAAAATGTTTATTTATAAATATTTTATTTTTAACTTTTTCATTTGGCTGTACTATTATTTGTTTACCTGATAATTTTGCTTCAGTCGTTTTATTCGTTCAGTTTTCTGTACCTGTCTTTATTTCTGCCTTTTCAGTCGTATTGTAATGCCTATCTATCTCTTCTCTGTCTTTAGCTCCGTCTTTGCTCTTATTTTCATCTATTTTTTTTGTCGTATTCAATTTTGCTGTCAAACCTTTTATTTATATTTCGCTATTTGACCTCCTGCAGTTATTTTAACTACAGTTTTCACAGAGTCGTCTTCAAATCGTCGCTTTATTCTGCCTCCTGTCCTGTCTTGTTATATAGCCCCTTTATCTTCTCAGTCTCATTGCTGTCGTTAGTTATGTCCTTTCTCTCTTTCTTATCAGTCATAGTGTGGCCACCTGCCGTACAACAGGGCATATATAACCTGTTTCCATCTCTGTAACTGTCCTTATCACTAGGTCAAATTCTTCACTCGTAACATTATTCTCAACTATAAAGGAATAGTAAACTAATATAAATAAAATTCCTATAATTTTGCCAAACACAAGCAAAACTAGATAATTTCCGTAAGAGTTAATTATGTATATTATTAGCCTGATAGACCGAACACCAGTCTTTTAAGCTCAATATATCTATCAAAATGAAGAGAATCAACCTAGCATGCCGAACACAAGCAGTATTAAGGGGATGTAAAATGGACACTACACCTGTACTCATAAATATTCACTATCTTTACATTTTATTGCAAAATTTTTAATAAAAAAATGCATTAGCTTGTAGTATGTACCATGAAGATTATTCGGTTAAATTTTTTAATAAATTCATTCATTAGTTATTGAGAATTTTGGGTTCCAAAATTATTTATTAACATTTTTCAATTTTGTACAGGAACCGAAATATCTTAAAAACTAATTAATGAATTTATTTGAAAATTTATCTAAATAATCATCATGGTACATACTACAAGCTAATGCATTTCTTTTCTGAAAATTCAGCAATAAAATGGAAAGGAAGCTAATATCTATAAGTACAGGTGTAGTGTCCGTTTTACATCTCCTTAAGTCATTTATGATCATTTTATGACAATTGAAGAGAATCAATCTAACATGCCGAACACGAGCAATGTTAAATGACTCAAATTTTTCAGTTATTTATGCATATTTTTATATTTATAATTATACATATGTGCTATTATTACCATGCACAATCTACTGAACACAAGTACTATTATGTATGTGAAAGCAGCAACTATGATTGATCGATATTATTTTTAAATCATGGATATATTTTTAAAATTATTTATATACGTATTAGTTATATTTAATTTCTGTCATAGTTTTGAGTACGATGTTGTCTTAGATGACTGTCACATTCATCTCATGAGATTACTTTCATATAAAATAATTTATCGTTTTTTGAGTTTTGAGAAAAAGCAATAAGCTCTTCTAGTCTGTACAATGATAATTTTAAATTATTATTTTAAAATATATTTTTCTTTAAATTTATTTTATATATACTTGTTCGTATCAGTCAGTTGATATTTAAATTGCATTATTATAGTGTTATTTACATTATTATACAAGTTTCTTGTATGCGCATGTGTATGTATCTGTATATATACTGTTAGTCATGCGCGCACTGCTATACATTCATGTATGCTCATATACAGACATATGCACAAATATATATATATATATATATATTTATGTCTTCGTAGGCCGTATTCGTGTCAGTATGTAAAGAGCATGCTAAATTTGTATTGGCATCCCATATGTCTCAGACGCGCTCCTCGACTTTTTGCAAGATTTATATGTCTTCCTGAGACATATTGAGACTCAATATGTCTCAGGAGAAATCAATATGGCATCACCGATCCTACTATGTTTCGTTCAATATGTCAAAGAGCAATCATATTGAACGTAGGTTAGTGAAAAAAAAAAATGACTCGCGCTTCGACAGCAGCTATACTCATTACAAAATGTCAATCTAAGAAACAAAAGAAAAAATCAATAGAACTAAAATTTTATTTTAAAAGTATTGAAAAAAAGATTAATATTTTCAACTAATAAGTTATAGTTCCTCATACGGCCTACTTCGGACATAAAATCATCTATGTCCTTTGGCCATTTATTCAGGTGGAATCTGAATCTCGAACAATGTTTGCCGCTTGAGCAGAAATCTACCTCGGGCGCGCTTCGCGCGCCCTCGGCAATTTCAGCTCAAACGACAAACATTGTCCTCGATTCATATTCCACCTGAATACGGCCAAAGGACATATATAACTAATATATATACATATATATATAGTACAAATATATATATATATATATATATATATATATATATATATATATAGTTCGTATAGTCTTATCCGACATTCTTTACGTTTATTAATTTTTATAGCCACCTTATATATTTATTGGATTAACTTTAATTTTTATTAAAATAATTCTTTTCTGACTTTTTCTTTTTAATCGGTCTGTTGCACGTATATATAGTCTCTTTTGTTTATGCCATTGCTATTCTGTTATACATACATAGACATACATATACAAACATATACATAAATACACACTCATATACATATATGCCTGCGTGTTTATTTTTGTTTTTAGTCAGACTCCGTCTTTCTGTCTTTTTCCAGTTGCGCGCGCATATCCTTACAGTCATTTCATTGTACTTGGCGTCGACATTTCTTCAACTCGATTTGGGCCTACGGCCGCCATATTTGCACGCGTTCCTATTTACACTTTTTTTAAAAATTAAACAATCACTTTTTTTCCTACATGCAATTACACTTTGTATTTATACATAAAAACGCATCCGTTTTTACGTTTTTTTTTCATCAAAACGAAATTTCACCAAATCAAAGCAGCACTTATTTACAAAAAAAAACTAATTTTCCCGTCATTTGTTTTAGCCGGTTTTTTCATTTAATTTCTCTAATTTTTTTCATAAAATTTGTAAAAAAACACTCTTTGCAATCGCACGATGATTTTGATTTTCACTGTTGTTCAATCCGTCGTTTAATCCGTCGTTTACTCAAGTCGCGCTTACGATGTTTTTCTTTCTTTTTACTTGTAAGAACCTACATTTCTCTGTTCTATTATATTTTTATTTTTTCACCATCTGTCGTGTTTCTGGCGTTGTTCCTTCGTTCTGTGCTACACTAGGCCCTGTCGCTCATGTTAGCCTTTTGCGTAATTTCTTTCACATACTCCCACTACACCTTCACAATCGTAGCACACAAACCACAAAGAAGCGAAGGGAAACGACAAGAAAAAAAAAACGTTTTCTAAATTATATTTTTAATTAATAAAGTTTATTATGAGCGAGGTGATAGTGAGCTGCTTCAAACTTTACAAGCCGCGAAGAAAGCCAAAAAAAACGCTTAAAATCTCTCTGGGCGCATAACCTGTTAAAATTAGCAAGAGACAAAAAACCTTCGTTGCACACTTCCGGTGTTTACAAAATACCTTGCTCCTGTGGAAAAATCTACACAGGAGAAGCTGGAAGAACAATCCACCAGAGACTTAAAGAACATAGTAGCAAAATAAAATTGAAATACTTCACACAATCAGCATTAGCAGAACATCAAATCAAAACCAGCCACCAAATAAACTTCGACAACACAACTATCCTCGCCAAAATCAACTCTCACTTTTCAACAAAACACCAAAAAGCTATAGAAATACTAAAACATTCAAATAACCTAAGCAGAGATATTGAGTATCTCCTGAACCCAATATGGCAACCTTTGTTTCCAAAGATGCATCATTTATAATCATTCAACTGAAAAACCCTGCCTTAAAACCCTGCTCAAAAAATTCTACCCCTACACATAGTGATTGGACAGTCTGAATTATTAGATTCAGGCTTATCCTGATGAAGTAAACTGTAATATTTACAAAACGTCGGTATCCTAAACCACAACTTACACGGTCGAAATCCGAAAAACCCTCTAACAACTCTAATAAATATTGTTGGCTTAACGCAAAAATCCGCTACCTACTATTGTCTCCAATAATTGGATTTCCGATTTTTGTCCTCAACATTGAGATAGCGAGTTCTTGAAATAATGAGATACCAAGTTTTAAGATTAAATGGATGACATATTTCACAGCTGTACATAATAAATTAATTTTATACCTTCTTTTTCGAAAGAAGTTTGTAAAATTTTAATAACTTTTTGCATATGCACCTTTAAAATATAATTATGCATAAATTTTAGTTAATTTTATTAACTCACATGGTCAAAATTCGAAAAACCCTTTAACAAATATTTGTTAATGTATTGTTGGTTTTTTTCTCAGCATGTTAGTTTAATTTTGAAAATAGTCCTTGAAGTTTAATCCAAATCTTTGAGGATCATCCTCAAAATTTATTATTGGTGAACCATACCAAAGATCAATGTAACAGTTATGAAAATTATCTAAATAGTAAATATTATAAATTTTATCACTGATGACAATAATAAATCATGAGGGATAATAATAAGAAAAATAGTAAAAAAATTAAGATTTATATGAAATACAGTTACATCATCAAATATTTTTACTCATATTAATATTTCTGTCCTTGTTATTTGATGCAACATAAAGTTGCATTTTTTCTATACTCTGTAATTTGTCAAATATGTATTACTATATTTCTACAGCTCTCCGTTCTATTCTATTTAAAAATTATTTTTTGCAAACACTAGAAATTAAAAGCAATAAAAACAGATGTTTGCGATTTGTTAAATAAATTATAAGTATCAGAGAAGAGTTGAAAAAACTTTTAAAATACTTTTTGTTAGAAATAACATATAGAATGTATCTAAATTTTTTCATTGGTTGGTTTGATTTTAAAAGGCTCAATTTTTTAGTTTTATGGTTTCTTGCATTAATGAGAAGCTGTTAGATCGAGGAGTTGAAATAAAGGTGTAAAAGTGAAATCAATTTTCAAGTTTCTGTACGAAAGGATAGCGCTTCTACGATATCGCCTGGAAAGCGAAGAAGAATATTTAATTGATGAGGAGTTGATAACGCAATGACTCTCTTTAAATTTATAGAGTAGCATATAATTTACTCCTGTCATCGCTCACTTGCGTGTCGTAGGTTGCGCATGGCGTTTATATATGCATGTTTTATGTGTGAGTCCCACAGTACTCTTTCCTAAATAACCATCTATGGTTATTTACTGCGAGTGACATTTATTAAGTTTCATCAGCGAATATAGACGCTTATAGAAGCATACTTTTAAATGAAGAATTTCGTATAAAAATGAGATAATTCGAATTTATTTTTTCTTGGTGGTTAAAAAACGGGAAAATCTGCTATCAGGCCTACAGTGGCATGGGTTACAACCGAAACACTTTAGCCGCAGTGTATACCACTGGTGTGACGGGTTTCCGATGCTACGTCAGCTTAGAGACAGAAAGAAGTCTGGTAAACTTGCATTCGCCGTCCGAACATCCACAAGCAGGGACCGTCTAAACCCCCTTCACCCTGGCCGTGGAACGACGACAAGAAAATGTTCTCGTTACACGGATGGCGATCCGTAATGTCTACCGTACTCATCCGCATCGTGGAACTGCGTTAGCATTACTTTACGTTGCGGATCTTGTCCATGGTCATCCGTTTCGTCCGTCTGCCTAAGCACCGGGCTCTGTCCATTCATACGTATATTCATGCATACATCATTTCATCTTTTTCCACTCGCTCTCCTTCATTCACTCGTAGCTCGGGTACGTGGGGTCGCTGGACCCAAGGACTTTTCAGTCCCCTTGCGTCAAACGCACATTACATTTCAGGCATTCTTCCATTCTTACAGCTTATCATTCACTCAGCTCGGGTACGTGGGATTGATAGGCCCAAGGACTTTTTAGTCTCCCTGCGTTAGCACACATACCTCTACAGACTTCCTTCCATTCTTACAACTTACCATTAACTCTGGTCGGGTACGTGGGGTCGTTAGGCCCAAAGGCATTTTCGTCTCCCTACATATTGGAATTACACAATTAGCTCGTCATTCAAAGCATCCTTTCTCTTTCTTTCCTCTAAGGGCGATCCCAACAAAGGTCGCCACCGTTGCCCCGCTGTCTTCTTCCTCTAGCGTCCTGTCAATGATGTTGTCTGGCGTAACGTCTCCTGTCCGTATTTCCAAGATCCGTCTGTCGGTATTCCAACGCGAGCACTCAAAGAACGTATGTTCGGCATCGTCTCTGTCGTGTCCGCAGTAGGTACAACCCGCATGCTGAACCTTCCGCCTTATGTACAGGTACCGTCTAAAGTATCCGTGTCCAGTCAGAAATTGGGTGAGATAGGAATCCACCTCCCAAAGGACCGTTGCGTCCACCGTCTTGGGTCACGTATCAGTCGTCTCGTTCACACGCCCGTGCTGTCCCTTATCCATCATTCGTCCCATAGCGTCATGATCCGGTCTCTTTCGCAAACTGCCGCCTCTGTCTGTCCTAAGTCGGCGCTTCTTTCATAGACCCTCTTGCGCTCTTATGCAAGCTGGTCTATGGGGATGACGCCCACGACCATGATCACAGCCTTTGCGGAGACCATTCGGTAAGCACACGCTGTCTCTGCACCCGAAGCGCTCCCTGTCTCTGTACTTTCGTCAGTAATTTTCCATATTCTTGGACGCGGAGCGCGTTGGACTATATTTCCGACCCGCACAACGCGATCGAGTGAGTCATCGTCATCAGTAGCCGTCTCTTGCTTGTTCTTGGTCTGTACGTATTTGCCATAAGCCAGCCTAGCAAAAGGGTAAATTTTTCGCCATTTCGGCCACTCTTTGTACGTGTGGTCCGAAAGTAAGTCTAGTATCCAGGGTTACCCCCAGGTACCACAGGCTCCCTATGGTCTTCGTTCTTTCAGTACTGACTGCTATTTGGATAAACTTAGGTATGCGTCTCTCTGACAGTAGCATCAGTTCCGTCTTATTCAGTGCTAGTTTCAGTCCATGTTCCGTCATCCATCTGCCGACACGTCTCATTACAATATTCAACGTCAGCTGTGCCGATTCCAGAGTCCTCTGGACGATCACAACTGCTATGTCATCAGCGTAAGCGATGAGTGACGCGCTCTCCGGCATCTCCAGTCTTAGCAAGCTGTCGTAGCCTATGTTCCAAAAATCTGGTCCCAGAATGGAACCCTGTGCCACCCCCGCGTTTATCACTTCACCGTCCAGTCCTTCCATCGTTTCGTACGTTATACATCTGTCACGCAAATAGTCCTCCACCACCCTCAACAGGTAGTTCGGGACCCCGAAGGATCTATAGGCTTCGAGGATATCGGAGAACCTGGAGCTGTTAAAGACGTTCTTTGCGTCCAGAGTAGCAAGTAAGATTATGGGTCTCGATCTTTGGTTCATCTGTGCTATCCTTCTGAAAGGCTCAAAAGGAAGGCACAGATAATTCTATTACTCAGCTACTTGGAAGCGCTACTAAATTCAATGTATTCTTATATTCATATACATTATATATATATAGTGTTTCGTTGTGAAGGCTTACTTGCTTTAGATGGTAAGTAAGTCTAATTAAAAAATGAAAAAAAAAAAATGAATTTAATAAAAATGAATAAAAAAAAAATTTAACTGAAATAGTAAAAAAATAAGTTAAAACCCAAAATTTAGATAAAACGAAAACTCTTAGAAAGAAAAATAAAACCCATTTTAAATTAAATTAACTTTAAAACCCCACTGAAATTTGCACTTGAATTATGAGATACATTACACTTATTTAGATAAAGGAAATAAATAAAAAACAGCTCTTGTGGGAAAAAAAGCCAACCGGCACAAAAAACGCAATTTGTTAAGAACTACAGAAACTGAATCGATGAACATTAAATTTCCAGACTGTAAGAGAAACGCTGATGACGTCACACGCACGCACTTAAATTCTAGGAAATGCAACTTTTATTTGCACGCTCGCACAGACTGTGAGACGCACGCACTTTGTGTAGTGAGAGTGTCATGAGCTTGAAGTAGATTCGAAAGGGTTAGTACACCCTAGGTATGCTTAGGTATTTATAGACTCGAACTAGAGTCGAAAGGGTTAAACCCTTATAATTTTTATGTTTTTACTCGAACTGGCGTTGGGAGGGATAGACCCTGATGAGTTTGTATTGTAATGAGTGTACAGTTGTACGTTTGTTGATCTATTAAATAAACCTTAGTTAAGGTATGATCTTTAGTATGAACTTTTACGCCTTTATTTTTCGTTAACACGGGAACGATTTTACTTAAGCTGAGCCGAGAGACACGTGCTGTCTCTATTGGCGTTGCGCAAAAAACTGATTTGTCGGAGAAAGAAAGAAAAAGGGCATTACCACTGATCCCTCCCGCCCTGGCGTGTAAGAAACGCGTGAGGAAAGAAGAGCCAGTAGCTGTAAAGTGTTGCCACCCCCAATGTACGTGTTAAAACGGAAAATACTCCAGGCGCCCGCTGAGAAATAAAATAAGCGATGACTTCGTGTCGCAGAGTTCTTTAGAACTAATGTCATATATATTAACGTTTAATATATAGTCTATATCTTTTAAGATATTTACAAAGTAATTTAACTTATGACCTTAATCTGTGATCTACTTGATAATCACTGGACTAGATAGGTATATGGAGTCAGTTTCCGTTGCAGTGACTGCTTCTTTGATTTGAATTTTATTATCACAGATGTGACTTAGTTTATTGAAAACTTAACCTATAATGAACGCAAACGCATTAATACAAATGAACGCTCAAGTAATCGGAAGAATACATAAACGAGTTATGTATCGCTTATAAACGCCGCTTGCAGTCTTGATTGTTGCTGCTCGGGCGATGCCATCGTTTCCAAAGAAACCTTGAAGCGCACACCCAGTAGCCACCATGCACAAATAATAATATAGCTCATCGGAATCATTACAGACTCTGGCTGATATTTATTTCGGAGTTGAGATTCGTGCAAGCACTCCTCGTGTCACCTATGTAAAAAATCCTGTCTGGCTTTGGTGATGAAGTTGTACGTGGCGAGAGAAATTGAATGGTCTACCTATAAGAAGGTGGGATGGTGTTATAGCAAGGATGTTATTGGGATAAGTCGAAAGAGCGCATAAAGGACTTTGTGTAATGAGAGTCTAATGAGCTTGTAGATTAGTAGATTCGAAGGGGTTAGTACGCCCTGAGTATGCTTAGGTATTTATAGACTCGAACTAGCGTCATAAAACTCCCATTTAACGAACATCCCTCTATCGGCGTCACTGAAAACCTCCCGTAACGTTCCACGCAACCATCCAACGAAAACTTCATGGAATCATTCTAGAATCTTTCATGCAATATTCCATTAGAAGATTACTTGAATCTTTCTGTGAAATATTTCGTGGAATATTTCTGGAAGTTTTATGTAATATTCCGCTGTACGATTTTAAAGTTTATCGGAATCTTCCAGTGTAATGTTTATGGAATCTTTCTGAAATCTTTCATGAAATATTTCACCGGAAGAATACTGAAATCTTTGCGTGAAATATTTCGTTGAATATTTATGGAAGATTTGTGTAATATTCTGCTGTACAATTTAAAAGTTTTTTGGAATCTTCCAGTAAAATGTTTATGTATTCTTTCTGAAATCTTTCATAAAATATTCCGGTTAAAGATAACATAAATCTTTCTGTGAAATATTTCGTGGAATATTTATGGAAGATTTATGTAATGTTTCGCTGTACGACTTGAAAGTTTTTCGGAATCTTCCAGTGAAATGTTTATGAAATCTTTCTGAAATCTTTCATGAAATATTCTACTGGAAGATTACTTAAATCTTTCTGTGAAATATTTCGTGGAATATTCATGGAAGATTCATGTAATATTCCGCTGTACGATTTTAAAGTTTATCGGAATCTTCCAGTGAAATGTTTATGTATTCTTTCTGAAATCTTTCATGAAATATTTTACTGAAAGATTACTGAAATCTTTGCGTGAAATATTTCGTTGAATATTTATGGAAGATTTGTGTAATATTCTGCTGTACAATTTAAAAGTTTTTTGGAATCTTCCAGTAAAATGTTTATGTATTCTTTCTGAAATCTTTCATGAAATATTCCGGTTAAAGATTACATAAATCTTTCTGTGAAATATTTTGTGGAATATTTATGGAAGATTTATGTAATATTTCGCTGTACGACTTGAAAGTTTTTCGGAATCTTCCAGTGAAATGTTTATGAAATGTTTCTGAAATCTTTCATGAAATATTCTACTGGAAGATTACTTAAATCTTTCTGTGAAATATTTCGTGGAATATTCATGGAAGATTCATGTAATATTCCGCTGTACGATTTAAAAGTTTTTTGGAATCTTCTAGTGAAATGTTTATGTATTCTTTCTGAAATCTTTCATGAAATATTTTACTGGAAGATTACTGAAATCTTTGCGTGAAATATTTCGTGGAATATTTATGGAAGATTTGTGTAATATTCCGCTGTACGATTTAAAAGTTTTTCGGAATCTTTCAGCGAAATGTTTATGGAATCTACCTGGAATCTTCCATGAAATATTTCACCGGAATATTTCATAATCATTACATGGAATATTCCATGAAATATTTCAGAAATCTTTCATGAATATTTAATGAAATATTTCGATAAAGTTTTTGAACATTCTTTTGAAATATTCCTGAAATATTCCTGGAAGTTTTCAATGGAAAATTCCAGTAAAATATTTTGAAATATTTCGTGGAGACTTTCAATAATCTGCGTGGAAGGTTCCATTGAAATATTCCAGTGAAATAATTCGAAATATCTCAGTGAAATCTTCCATGCTGTGTGGGTTAGAATTTTTATGTTTTTACTCGAACTACTGTTGGGAGGGATAGACCCTGATGAGTTTGTATTGTAATGAGTGTACGGTTGTACGTTTGTTGATTTATTAAATAAACCTAAGTTAAGGTATGATCTTTAGTATGAAATTTTACGCCTTTATTTTTCGTTAACACGCGAATGATTTTACTTAAGCTGAGCCGAGAGACACGTGCTATCTATTGGCGTTGCACAAAAACTGATTTGTCGGAGAAAGAAAGAAAAAGGGCATTATCACTGATCCCTTACCCCTGTCGCGTAAGAAACGTGCGAGAAAGGAAGAGCCAGTGGCTGCAAAGTGCTGCCACGTCCCCCCCAATATACGTGTGCAACGGAACATTTAGCTTACTTTTAATATACGTAAACATACAAACAGTGTCAAGTGTTAACCAAGTTTTTGGACAAAAAAATCAACCCAGAAATGTCATTCTAAAAGCCTCTATCTTCTTTGGTTTTATTATACACTAAAAAAAAAATTGAATTTGGCTTCCATTACATTTATGAAATTTGTATTTCTAACTTTAAATTTCATGCAAATTTGCATTAAAATTACGGTAAAATTATTAATTTTCATGTACACGCTTGAAGCAAGCTTCCAGTTTTACATTAAATTTGCTTTAAATGTCATGTTTTTTTTCAATAGTGTGCATAATCTTGTAATCATTATTTTTGTTACATCTTTAGAATTCACATATCTAGAACTTTTTATATTTTTACAAAATTAATTTTCATTTTACATGGTGCCTTGCGCTTATTTTAAAAGATAAACTTTATTGTACATGATATTCTACGTGATTATTCTGTTACGTCCTGGCTTTACACCAGGACAGAATTAATAATTAAATGTTGTTAAAAAGGAATTGTTGATATGTTTTATTATTATAATTTGATTATTAAATAAAAAAATGAAGTTATTAATTGATTTTAAAACGTTTAATCCAATATTAGTCTAGTGGTAGAAAAACTCTACCAATTTCAATTGATATGAATCGCTGTCATAAATATATTTGAATTGTACTTTTAAAGAAATATATATAGTAATATAATTGTAATAATCTTACCTTGATTCGACGTAGTAGATATAGGGCGAATACACTTGATTTGATATTTTAATTAGAGAAATCTTTATTTAATACTTTGAATAATATTTTATAATTAGCTGATTATGATTATTACGTAATCTTTATGGTGCGAATAATTGTATAGCATGAATGCTTTATACTGCTAAGAAATTGTGTTTAGCTGTATCTTTTTGAGTGTGTAAAGTATAGTTGTAATAATAGTATCTTTGGAAGTGCTTATTGAAAAATGCTTGTGAAAGTGCTTGTTGAATGTGCGTCTAAAGCTTAGAGCATATACTACTGGAGGAAGCACGCCTGAACAAAAAGTGTAGACGATATTGAGAGAGAGGGCGATAGTTTGAGTAACCGTTTTCTCTTAGAAAGAAGTGGCGTCAACCAATCATGTGCCTGCATGAGAGAGAAAGGTGGTACTCAAACTGTCTCTCTTTTTCTTGCTCGTTCGTCTACACTCTTTCCATAAACGTGCTTCCTCCAGTAGTATATGCTCTAAGGTCTAAGGTGATTGTAGAAGTGCGTCCTTAATCTTGATTTTCTGTCTTTTTATATTGATGATCTCTGCTTTTATTTAAGAATAATTGTTTTATAATTTGAATTTTGAATTGATGTCAATCGATGGAGCAATGCTTATTATGCATTTTAACTCTGTTTGAATGATATGGTTGATGTGGTAAATCTGATTCATGTAGTCTTCGTAATTGTTTTTATTTTGTTGATTCTGTAAATCGCATTGCACTTTCTTTTGTTTCTTAACAAATGACTTAATTTTACAATATGCTTGCTAAGGTAAATTAGCTGATTGATCAACAACTGCATATTTTAGAATAATAAATTTTGAAATAAAAGATACGTTGTAACGTAACAATTCGTTTATTCCCAATGTCATTTACATTTTCTATTTTACTTTATTACACACTTCTCTTTATTATGTTTTCAACACGTTATACTTCATCAATCTAATTACTAACGCAATTATTCATACATTTTCTACTAATTACTTACTCAACCATTTATACACTTTTTACATAATCATTTACGTAATTATTAATATCCATATCTCATCCTTTACATAATTATACTTCTGTATATACATATCCATAGTCATGCTCATATATTTTTATATTATTTATACAATTATAAACATTATCATTTTTTTACATATGTACTCGTACAATTACATTTGCTCAGTACACCCTTGAAGAATTTTTTATACCACACTCACTTACCCATTTTTAGGCACGATTGCTTCACGGCGTGCCTTATATTTTTATCACGTTTAAGAGCATGACGAAGATCCGCGCCTTCTAATACTATTTCTAATCCAAATTTATGAGTAAATGGTGCTTTAAATTAAGTTTTTTCACTATAATAAAAAAATTTGTAAGATTAAACTCAAGTGCGGACAACTCAAAAAATCCACCGAAATACTATGCATAAAAACTTTAAATGTATAATATTTTGAGGTTAGGTCTGTCGAGCTTGATATCTAATTTCTAATTCCAGTTCATAAAAAAAATAAAAAGTCTAAATGATTTTTTTTTAACAAGAATGATTGTATTGACATAGTTTTAGTGCGGACAATTCATTATGTTTGTTTATATTATGCATTAAAAAAGATATCAATAGAAAAAAAGAAGCGAAAATCTATTTCCTCAGCTCCAACATCCCGTTGAACTCCCTCTTTTTCTCGGCGAGTTTTTATTGGATCAATATGAAACAAAATAGGTTGTATCCATTACAAAAAATAACTAAAACAGATATTTTTTTGTTTTTCAAATTTTGTTTTAATCACTGAATTAACCACGAAAAACGCGTTTTTGGTATGAAAATTGCAATAACATAAAAAAAACAATTTTAGAAAAGAAACTTTTTTATATTATAAATTATTTGCATTTGATGAGTACTTTTAAAGATAAGTGCGATTTACGATTGAAAAAAATTTTGTTAGCATAAAAATGTATAATATATTATTACAAAACTTTTTTATTTAAAATACTGTGCTAAAATATTTTCCTGTATAGTATAATACAAAAAAATAATTCTTTTGTCCTCAGGCCGCAAAATGAATTTTTGTGTCCTGTATACGGAGCACAAAGTAGTGTATTCTTGTCCTAGGTCGCAAAATAAAAATGTGTATATTCAATGTATTATTTTAATAAAAGTTCGCAGAAAAACGTTCTCGACGTCGCTGATTCTTGGAATTGAACTGAATGAACTGCTCGCTTTCCTTAATATCGCTATCTTTTTCTTACATATACTATACTGGGTATGTGTTAACGAATAACGTAGACTCAGTATATGTATATTATGAAAGGAAAGGAGAGAGCGAGAGGAAGACATAGTTACAAGTTTCGCATGGTAAAACTTTTTTTTTCTTTTTTAAATAATATTTTTTAATTATAATTTTTATAGTTTAGCTTTGTTTTATATTTTTTTGTATTTTTGTTTAATTTTAATGTTATATTTTAACAATTATTAGTTGTTTTTATAATCGAAGTATTTTATTCTATTTAAAAAAATTTTTTTTTTTTTTTCAAATAATATTTTTTAATTATAATTTTTATAGTGTAGCTTTATTTTATACTTTATTGTATTTTTGTTTAATTTTAATGTTATATTTTAACAATTATTAGTGGTTTTTATAATCTAATTTTTTTTACTGTATTTTTCTATTGTTTTTAGGAATTATTAGTTATTTATTGTTTATAATTGAATTTTTTTATTTAATTCTTTTATATTTTGAAAATTATCAATTACTTTTCATAGGCGGAGGGGGGGGGGTTCGTCCCAGCTTTCGCTTAACGGCCTTCAGGCAAAAAAATAGTATATGCAGTCACGACCACAAACGTATCATTCTTGCTCGTGCAGCTGGAGCGGCCTCGCTACGCTTGGCCCCTCAGCATGCACTCGCCAAGAATGATACGTTTTGCTGCCTTGACGCATAATATACTATTATCAAAGAAATGTGTAATATATTATTACAAATTTTTGTAAATCAGGACCGTATCTTATAACTTATAATAACAATAATAGAATATTAAGAGCAGGCCGGAACAGATTTGATACCGACCGAGAATCAAAAATCAGTTGTTTAATTTTCTCTTACTATACGTAATGAAATGCATTGAAATTTTAAATACATTCATGAAATTTATTTCTCTATTGCGTTCGCCAAAAATAATTTAAGAAAATTTTAAAAAAATTAAAAATTTTATACTACAGCTGTTTATTAAACCTTAAATACTGTTACTTACTTTTTGTTTGAAATATGCTGAATTTTATGAAAAGAACGTCTATTATACAATCATGTATGTATAAAAAATTGCGCTTGATAACAATTTCTTTTGAAAACAGTATAATTATTTTATTTATGATAAAATAACATTTTCACTCCTCGTACGGTAATCAAAACTGCTCCGGCCTACTCTTTAACTCCGGCAAACAGTTAAGATTCTAGAAAGCCTAATCCTTCACAAAATACTCTAAAAGAATTAAAAAACTTAAAGAATAATAAGCAACAAATGTTCTTGATATCCTTTCTTTAGCTTTCTTTATCTCAATATTTTTGATATGTTTATATATCAATACTGTCTTCAATAGCGTAAATTTCAAGGCAATCTATAAAATTGAAATAATTTATTGATTCAAATTAGAAAATAAAATATAAAAAATTAACTAAACTTTTGTACGTAAAATAAATATGGTAAAATTATATAGTAATTGATTACCATCTTATTGAAGCCAGGTACCTCTAACTTTTTTTTCGAGCCAGGTACCTCTAACTTTTTTTTCGAAAGAAAATTAGTGTATGTGCCATTTATATCGCGACTCTTTAAAAAATCCGACCTCATTGGGTATCGGTTGATTGTTAGTTACAAAAGTGGCTGACCATCCATCGGTAGTCAAAGGTATGGTGGGTCTGACAGTCCTAGCCAGATGTAATGTGTTAAACAGATACCGGGCGGGGGACTCCCTCAACTTCACCATATAAAAAAGGTTAATCATATAGAGGACAATATCCTTTATATATTATTCTTTTTTTTTTTTTTTTTTTTTAAATAAAAAAAAACATTCTTATTGAAAATATGTTTTAGAAGCTTAAAATTTTAGACAATACTGCAGCTATTTATTGTAGTATAACTCCAAATAATATAAACATAACCTTGATTTCTAAGAAGGATGTAGGATTTCAATACCGTAAGATGCTTGAAAATATTAACTTTATGTCTTACTCGATCCACCATTCCATCTACTTGCATTAACTTTTTGCCTAAATTTAAATCAATATAATTAATAATAATTCTATTTAATTATGACTAATTTATAAAAATAATATAGTTGTTTGATATCATATTTCTTATTTTATCCAAAATTAATTAAAAAACAAATCAAACTATGAAAAGAAACAATTTTTTTTTTAAATTACTTAAATTATGAAAAAAATAATATAATGATTAATTACCATGTTACAAAAAGTTCTGGATGCTTAGACTTTAAGATGATACAGTAGGTTTTTATTGTACTACAAAGCATATAAACAGAATCTTGATCTTCAAGAGTCGGGATACAGTAGGATGCAATTTTGCTTTCTCATAGAGAAAGCATTGTATTGGCTAAAAAATTTTTTTCTATTTTTTGATTAATTTGTACATTTTTGGACTTAAAGAGTCAAAAATAGTATATTTTTTCCCTAGGGAAAAAAAGTAAAGAATGTCCGAAATCGTATGTAAATTGTCACCTGAGCCGAAGGCGAGGGGGGCAAACATACGATTTAAGGCATTCTTTTTTTTTCCCGTGGCGAAAATGCGATTTTTTTCAACACCGGGCCGTAAATACAACTTTTTTTTTTGCGCTATGTAAAAAAGTAGTAGTTTCGGGCCAGGTGTTGAAAAAAAGTGGTTTCCAGAAAATGTCTGTATGTATGCATGTGTGTGTGCGTGTTCGTTACGTCAAGTTTATCTCAAAAACTACTCGATGGATTTACTTTCAATATTGCATACAATTTATTTTTTTGTCCAACTCAGGGGGAAGCTATTAAAAATAGGTTTTTTCAGCGTAGTTTTTTTAAGCCATTTAAAAAAAAAAATTTTATTTTCTATTTTTTTTGTATTTTACGCAAACTACTCGATGTATTTGCTCAAAAATTTGCATTTAAATTCTTTGCGATTGCCAAAAAAAGAAAAACTTTTGAAAATTGATTTTAAACTAATTAAACATCGTAAACTATTCGATGAATTTACTCCAAAATTTGTATGCAAGTTATTTGCTACTGTCTGAAGTAAACAAGCTTTGGAAAACTAATTTTCTCAGCACAGTTTTAATATTAGAGCATTTTGAAAATTTTCAAACAAATTTTTATTTTTCATTTATCTTTTATTTTACGTAAACCATATGATAAATTTTCTCTAAAATTTGTATACAATCAATTCGCTAATGTCTGAAGAAAATAAGCTTTTGAAAACTAATTTTCTTAACGTAGTTACGATTTTAGAGGATTTCATAGATTTTGAAAATAATTTTGATTCTTCTGTTAAGAATTTTATTTTATTATTAGGCGACTGAATATTATTAAATTATAAAAAAGGCGAGAAGGCGTCTGCGATGTGTCTCGAGCCCTGGGCTTCTTGCACGACAGGCAAGCGCTTAAACGTTGAGCCATTCCAACGGATGTATTTTCATTTCTTTTGTCGCTTCATATCCTATAAACTGTACTCATGTATTTTTTCTAAATTTGCTACTATACGGCACTCGTAACACGTCTGAGGCCATTGTAACGTCGTCTCCAACGTTTTATATATTAACTCCCATAGTTATTGTAGAAATCTTATTCATTTATCGAGCACGCTATTCGGATCTTTTTGTGGAACTTCTGACTTCACAGGACATAGTATGTATTTTATTTATTTATTGACTTCATTATTATTTATTCGTGTATACTAATTATTTGGGAGTAGGTAAGGTAGGCAGCAACTAGAAACACACAGTCTTCTTCTAAGCGATGAGATAAGATCCCATTAACTGACACCAGTTTTGTTACAAAATTTATTTTATTATTAAGCGACTAAATATAATTTAATCATAAAAAAAGGGAGAAAGCATCTGCGATGTGTTTTGAACTCCGGGCCTCTTGCACGACAGACAAGCCCTCAAATGTTGAGCCATTTCCATCGATGCTTTTTCATTTCTTTTGTCGTTTCATATTCTATAAAATGCACTCTTGAATTTTTTCTGTATTTGCTACTATACGGCACTCGTAACACTTCTTTTTTTCTTAACCGACTTCAAAAAGGAGGAGATTCTCAATTCGACTGAATTTTTCCTTTTTTTTATGTCTGTTACCTCATAACTCCGTCATTTCTAAACCGATTCGAAAAAACTTTTTTTTATCTGATAGAGGATGTCTGCAGAAAGGTCCCATAGGTGTCTTATTATTATTGGGCCAATATTCGGTGTGTATGAGCAAATTATCAAATTAAGAAAAACCGGGTGTTTCGTTCTCTCATCTCATTTACCTCCCTTATACTTCGCCTGCTATACGCTCTCTCTCTCTGTCTCTCTCTCTGTCTCTCTCTCTTTCTTTCTCTCTTGGACTGGACTGACGTGCAGTGGATCGCTCCGTGATTGTGCTTGGTTTTCTTCTGTTTGGGTGTATCAATCGCTTAAGATTTTTGTGTGCATCTGGAGGCTGAGGCTCTGACCATTTTGGGCTAATTTGTAGTGCTTGTACGTCGTGTGCTTTCCTGTTCTCTTGGTGGCTGTGTTGCAAATTTTTTTTTTGCCGGTATACAGGAGAAAAGTAGCCATCTTTGCTGTTTGTGAAGACGGAGTGGCGCATGCGCATCTAACTCTTGGCGCACTTATACTGCTTAAAGGCCTTTCTACAATAGTGCGGCGCATCTTTACAGTATGTGCCCACTAATGTAAGTAAATTTTTTATTGTTTTCTTTTGAAATTAGTCAGTAGACAACCTATTTCATTTTCTTTGTGCACTTTTGCTACAAATTGATAGGAGTCGAACATAGTGGTGATGTTTGTCAGCCATTGCCGTGGCTGAGATTGTAGTTGGACCCTCACTGGTGCTGTCCTTCTCTGACGTAGGATCAGTGTGTTTGCGGCTGTTATGTTGCTGAGTGCCTTGCTGTTCCCGTGCAGTACGCATTTTATTCTGATGCGTGCTCACGGTGGTGCGTATTTTTCCTGCATATCTCTCAATTATCGTTATTAATTTTACGCATTATTCACATATTATATATGCACTTTTGAGGTTATTTCGGCTGCATTTATGGATAATCAGCTGTGCTGCCACTCTGTGTGAACGTTGGTCAGTGGTACTAGAGGGACGTATTGAACTGCATGAACTGGCTCCGTCGATAAGGTTGAGTGCAAAAGGTGGTAAATTACTGTTTCAACATCAGTGCCTCTATCGCTCGCTACTGGCACTGCATACACGCTGTCTACTCATCATCGAAGGCTAAAGTGGACATCTACCTTACCAACTACAGCTGCTTATTATTTCTCATTTCTTTTTCAACGTGTGTGCTTGTTGAAGCATCTTTGCTGGTGGCCTGAGTTTCATCTGCTGTGCTACGAGGTTTGTGCCATTTCTTAGTTGCCACGACATGTGTGTGTGTAATGGTTGTATGTGTAGTGTGTGTGTCTGAAATAAACCGCTCTGATCTCTCTTTGCACTGTGTTAACTGCAGTACACTGTTTCATTATTCTTGTTACAAATCAGAGTGATTTTTAGACGAACGTAGGGTTGCTTGCTGCACTCGTCATACACGTGCATACAGACCACGTGAAACTCGTATTGAAAATTTCTCACTTGAAGCTGAGCAGGTGTGTGTGCCTGCGTCTGCTGCTCCTACGCTTCAGTATAGTGGTAAGAGAGGCGTGGCTTCGCCCAATACGTCTCTTGAGCCTTTAACTCGTAGGCGTTGCCCCAGTGTCGACGGTAGCCCCTCTAACTTGGATCTCTCTTCACAGCCGGGTGGGGCGTCCACACCTACACTACTTGAATCATCAGCGGTTTTCGTTGACGCTCATTCTCCGCCGGTGATAGAGGCTGATTCTGGACAGCCGACTGTACCTCTTTTTTCTAAGCTTAGTGTTCTTCTAGCTGACGCCTCAATGCCGCCTAAACAGGATCAGTCCTCTAAACAAACTAAGGTTCCTCCTCCATGGTTCCTTGAGTTTAAAACCAGTATCATGGCTACTCTAGCTGAGATCTCTTCGGATGTCAAGAGTATTGCCTCCAGGATGGATAATTTAGAAATTTCTATGAATGAAGCTAGAGTCGAATGTGCTGCAAATGCACGTCGGCTTGATGGCCGTATTGCTCGTGCTGAGTCTGATTTCGCGTCCTTATAAGGACCCCTGTGAAATTTTGATTACAGGATTACCAGCAGAGATCGACCCCCTTAACATTGACTTCTTCATGAATGTTCTTGTTCCTATGGGTCTTAATATTGATAAGTCCCATGTTCTTAGCACCCGCAAGTGGACTCCAAAAACTCCTAGGACTGAGATTGTTGATGGTGTTGAGATGGAGGTCGATCATACAAATGCAGTGGTTATTCAGTGCTCTTCCGGTCATATTCGGGATCGTGTTGCTGGAGCGTCTTCCAGATTGAAAGAATTCCCTTGTCAACGTATTTTTGGGTGTGGTGGCACCTTCAAAGGTTTTTGTTAGAGCGTTATGGCCTAAGGAGGTCTATTCTCTATTGGCTAAGGCAAGAACTGCTTCTAGACAGTTGAATTATGAGTGGCCTTAAAGTATATATGAGATCTACTATAGACTCTACCCCCATTTTAATCGCTTCTGAGTCTGATCTGTCCTCATTAGTTCCTAATGAAAAAAAGATAGTGCCGGACCAAAAAAAGAAGGACTGAGCTTCCTCAGACTCGCAGGCTGTATTGTCCAATGTGTTGTCTTTTAGTAATTTAAATAGTGATGTAAGAAATAGTTCTTTTAGAGATTCAATATCTATCACTCATGCCAATGTAAATCGAATTAAAACTCATTTTAATAAGATTGAACGGATGTGCAAATCAGATGATTATGATAGTTTTGCAGTCACTGAGACTTTCTTAACTGATTTGGACTCAAGTTCGATAGTTAATATTGATGGCTATGAGTTTTTTCGTAATGATAGAAAAGGTAAAGCAAGTGGCGGCGTTGGTGTTTACATTCGAAGTTGCTTCAGGACTCGGATTATATACCACTCTGACCCAACATTTGATAATTCTCCAGAATTTCTCTTATTAGATATTAATGATGGTGTTAATTCTATTCTATGTTGTGTTGTTTACATTGGGCCTAAAGCCTCTTAATTTGATATCTTTTTTAATGCTATTTCCAACTATGCCTATAATTATAAGAATATTGTAATTACTGGCGATCTCAATATTAATCTTTTAAAAACCTCCTACTCGTCTGATACACTCAGATCTTACTTTGAATCTCTCTCTTTGTTTATTGTTCCTTCAGATGCTACTCATCACGCAATTACAACGGATCATGAATCTCATACTTGGTTAGACTTATTTGTCATAAATGATAGCTCCTCTTTACTATCATATGAGAAATCTGCTGCTCCATTCATAGCAGGTCGTGATCTGATCAAATTAAGACTTAAGCTTTATAGGTCTGAAAGGATAACTAAATCCTTTGTTACTAGGAACTTTGCAAACTGTAACATTGATGCACTCAATGCTGCTGTGAGTTCTAATCTTTCTTCTTATCCTCCTGCGAGTCTTTCCTATTTGTGTTCCTCTTCCTCAAACTTGTTGTCTAATTGTGCATTTGATCCTAATTATAGTTCAGTTAACCTTTTGCAGTCACCTCAGATTCTGAATGCCCATACTATTGA
This sequence comes from Anastatus disparis, assembly GCA_017163975.1. Taxonomy (NCBI): domain Eukaryota; kingdom Metazoa; phylum Arthropoda; class Insecta; order Hymenoptera; family Eupelmidae; genus Anastatus; species Anastatus disparis. The sequence continues at coordinate 241,823 of JAFFSR010000057.1, read as the reverse complement.
TTCTAGGGTTGATATGTTCTCTTCTGGTATAGGTAAGGCTTTTGACAGGTTTGCGCCTGAAAAACTAATGAAGATTACCATTAAACGTAAGCCATGGGTCAATCATGATATCAGATTGCTTATGAAGAATCGTGATAAGTGTTATAAACTGGCTATGAGAACTGGATCGGATGATGCTTATGCTCGTTTTAAGCTGCTTAGGAATGAGGTTTCTAATTCCCTTAGTAAGCTGAAAAATGACTATATAGCAAGTAAAATTTCTTCGGCTTCTACAGTTAAGAGCAAGTGGTCCGAATTGCGTAAGCTTGGCCTGGCTAGCAGTGCTCTGCCTTCACCTCTCAAGTACTTCTCTTCATCAGTGCTCTTAAAGCATTATACTTCTGTTTCTTCACAGAGCTTAGCTTTGACTGATGCGGATGTTGATCGGGTGCTTGCCTTACCACTTAGATCGGATCTTCCAGTGTTTAACTTTGCTTCAGTTGACCCTTCTAACCTTGTTAATCTCCTTTGTTTATCCAGTTCTAGGGCGGTTGGTCCTGATCGCATATCAGCTGATATGCTCAAGATGATTGGTGGCTCTCTGTCTACAAGCTTAGCTTTTATAGTGAATGACTCTTTATCTTTTGGCCATTTTCCTGAGACATGGAAAAGGGCTTTTCTTTTACCTCTAGCAAAGCAAACTAAAATGGATGATCCCTCTCAAACTCGACCTATAGCTAAGTTATGTGAGGTCTCTAAGGTTCTGGAGAGGCTTGTGCACACGCAGTTATCGGCTCATCTCGAGTCCAATTCTTTACTGGATTGTTACCAGGCCGGCTTTAGAAAAGGTCATAGTACACAGACTGCTCTTTTACATCTACTTGACGACTGTAGGTCTGCCATTGATCATAGAATGATCACTCTATTGCTTCTGTTTGATTTCTCTAAGGCCTTTGATAGAGTTCCACATAGTAGACTGCTCACTAAACTTCGGTCAATGAATTGCTCTGATATTGTAATCAGATGGTTTGCGTCGTACTTAAGAGGTCAGGCTTATTCTGTTATGGATGAAAGTAATCAACCATCCGTTTGGTCTCAGGTGACTGCCGGTGTTCCACAGGGTAGTGTTCTTGGTCCACTCCTGTTTTCGATTTACATAAATGATGCTCCGCTTGCCTTATCATCGACAAAGCATATTCTTTTTGCTGATGACCTCCAGGTTTATAAATCTTTTTTGCCTGTAAATCTCGAAGATGAGGTTAACCTTATCAATCATGATGTTGCATCTGTCATTAAGTGGGCAGAGGAAAATGGGCTTCTTTTGAATGCTCTTAAAACACAGGCCATTTTCATCGGCAGTGAGAAATTTATTCCTCGCTTAAATGACAATCCATCCATTCCATCTATATATGTAGGAAATACTATTGTTCCTTACTCCTCTGTTGTTAAAAATCTTGGTCTGCGGATTTCTTCTACACTGGACTGGAGTAAGCATGTTTCTTGTACTGTGCAAAAGATTCATAGCACCTTAAGATTTCTTAAGTTCTATAAACATGCATTGACCTTAGATACGAGAAAGCAATTAGTGGAGTCTCTTATTTTTCCAATTCTTGATTATGCATCGATTGCTTATGACGATCTGCCTCAAACGCAAAACTTACGTCTGCATAGAGCCTTCAACGCCTGCATCAGATTTATTCACGGCCATATTGGTTGGCGTAGCAGAGTTACATCTTATAGACTTGACTATGGATGGTTGTCTGTTAAAAACAGACGTTTATATCTTAAGATGTCCCTTGCTTTTAATGTTATTTCACATAATTCTCCATCATACCTAGCCTCTAGGTTTATAAGGCAGCATGTTGATGCTTCAGTGCGCTCATCAACCAGACTACCACCCAGGTTGTTCATCTGTCCAAATGTGCGTACTGCTGCTTTTCAACACTCATTTGCCTTTTTGGCAGCGGAGTATTTCAATAAAGAGTTATCCTCATTGGAGTCTTTCTCTCCTGAGGCTTCGCTCTCTTTTAAGCGTTCCTTGTATAATAAGCTTTTATTGAGTGAATGTGAGCTGTGGCAGCATGAAACTGGTACAGGCTGAGTTTCATAGTAGTTATGATAAGATGAATCATAACTTTCAATTATGAATTGTATGGATTACTATTGCTTGAAACATAATTTAAATTGAGCACAAAACTATTTAGTAACAACTAAACTCACTTAATTGTTAATTGCTATTGCTTATGTACTAAAATTTTGCTATTGTTTAATTAATTATTCTATGATTATATATATTGTTTATCTAATTATTTCTATATTGTATTGAGTAATTAATTGTTATTTTGATTTAGTTACTTGTATTATATATGATACTCTAATTGATTTTCTACAAGATCATTATCTATATTATTATCTTTATTTGAATAACTTCAGAAAATGTATATTATGCTTTTCACATTTGATCTCTTACTTGTTATTTTTATTATTTTTATAATTTGTAATACGTCGTTGTACTATTTCTTTAGTGCCAGACAGAGTTCTACCCCAAGGCCAAATAAATAAGTCTAAGTCTAAGTCTCTTTCTCTCCCTCTCTTACCTAAGCTTGAATATGTATACATGCACATACAACGACACTGTGCCGTTGAGCCTTCTCTCTTTCCTCCTATACATTGCTTGGTATAGTGTACTAATGCATGCGTTATGAATTAATAATGAAAGTTAGGCGTAATTAGTGGGTCTGCCTATATTTGCGCTTTTAGTAAAAGGATTCACTAAAAAATAGAAAATGAAAATTTTTTCAACAAAAAAACCAATTCAAAAAAATGCACTGAATGGTTACAAAAAAAAATTTTTTTAACAAAAAACAAAACCGACTTTAAAAAAATGCACTAAGCCGTTACAAATAATTTATGCTCTTCAATAATTATACGCATACTACGCATCTAACTCAACACATGTGAAGCAAATATATTATAGATTATCTAATTATTTGTAAACAGCACAAACAAATTATATTTTTTTGTGAATTAAAAAAAAATATTTCGAGATAAAATTAGCGTAACGAACACACACACACATACAAACATTTTCTGGAAACCACTTTTTTCGACTCCCTGTGTCTAAATATGTACAAATTAATAAAAAAATAGAAAAAAAAATTTTTTAGGCAATACAATGCTATCTTTATCTATGAGAAAGCCAAAATTAATATTTTTTCAGAAGAAACAAGAGATTTTTCATTTTATTTTTATTATCCCATATATTTAGTCTTCAAATTCTTTGAAATATTCTGCTTCTTAAAATAAAAATGTGATAGTTTTTTAAGTAATCTACTGTTTCATTCATTTTTAAGACTTTCTGCCTCCGCCCTATCGTAAATTATTAATAAAGTATTAGCTTTTCTTCTTAAATTATTTATCAATATTTTCAATCTGATTGATTGCAAAGATCATCATTAGCAATTAAACTACATTCATTTATAAAAACAATGTTTTTAAAAATCAAAAGTTAGAATATTAGTATAATTTAAATATTCCTTTATTTATATAATAAATGTATTAGATAAAAACATATTCACGTTTTTCAATATACTGCTAACTAGATTTTTTTTTCAATGTGACTTATGCTACTCTCATTCTAATCAACACAATTAAATGGCTCATAACGAAGAAAACCTATACTTAATTAGCTTGCCGTAGAGCGGCTCTTTAGGCCGCTGTGACTCACACCACGGACCTTGCATCGCGAAGCGATGCCAGGTACGACCTACGACGCTCGATTTAGAAAAAAACGATATTTTTCTTATATAGTTTTTATTCGATCTGAATAATTCCAATTAGGAATGATTTAAAATATTAATATAAATAATAGATAGATATTGTTTATTTGTATCAGAATACAAAAAGCGCGTGATACAATTTATAAATAAAAAAAATTAATATTTTACATGAAGTTTTACACAATGTATAAATATAAATGTAAATATTGCACAGTTGATATCACAGTCAATCACTAAATATAATTTAATCATAAAAAAAGAGAGAAAGCGTCTGCGATGTGTTTTGAACTCCGGGCCTCTTGCACGACAGACAAGCGCTCAAATGTTGAGCCATTCCCATCGATGCTTTTTCATTTCTTTTGTCGTTTCATATTCTATAAAATGCACTCTTGAATTTTTTCTGTATTTGCTACTATATGGCACTCGTAACACTTCTTTTTTTCTTAACCGACTTCAAAAACGCTGCCAAGTGCTTTGGCGGAATGCTTTCTCATAGAGTTCTTTGAGTTTCATTAATTTTTTTATATTTATTTAAATGTGATTTTAATATTAAAAAAATGTCTAACATTAATATTTACTCATATTGTACTTTATAAATTTCGAACATATATGCTAGCTGTTTGCTTTTTCAACATTTATAATTTATTTTAAATCATCAAGTGATACAAAAAAATTTGTTCTATTGAAAAAATGATATAATGTAGTAATAAAAAGAATGATGACAACAAAATTTCTAATCTTTATAAAATGCAATCATATTTATATATAAATACAGTTCATGTTTATGGCTCTATAAAAAAAACTACTCTATGAATACCAATTTTCAATAGCTTCCCGTCTAGTTATACAAAAACATAGATGGTATACAAAATTTGAAGCAAATCCATCGAGTAATTTTCGAGATCTAACTGGTTAAATAAATAACATTTTCTTTTCAAAATTTCTTTTTCAAAATTTTAAAAATGCTCTAAAATTAAAACTACGCTATGAAAATCAATTTTTGAAAATTTCCCTTCTTTTGGCAGTCGCAAATAATTTCCCTGCAATTTTTAGAACAAATCTATCGAGTACTTTACGTAGAATAAAAAAAAATAAGAAAAGAAGAATCAAAATTTTTTTTTAAATCTTTAAAATTCTCTAAAATTGTAACCACACTAAGAAAATTAGTTTCCAAAAGCTTATTTTTTTCAGACAATAGCGAATTAATTGTATGAAAATTTTGGAGAAAATTTATAGTATGGTTAACGCAAAAAAGAAAATAAATGAAAAATAAAAATTTTTTTGAAAATTTTCAAAGTGCTCTAAAATTAAAACTGCGCTGAGAAAATTAGTATTCCAAAGCTTGTTTTCTTCAGTCAGTAGCGAATAAATTGCATACAAATTTTGGAGCAAATCTATTAAATGGTTTTCGTAAAATAGAAAAAAATTAAAAATAAAAATTTAAAAAAAAATTTTAAAAATGCTCTAAAATTAAAAGTGCGCTAAGAAAATTAGTTTACAAAAATTTTAATAATTTTGGCAGTCGAAATAAAGTTCCATACAAATTTTCGAACAAATTCTTGGAGTAGTTTACGTAAAATACAAAAAAAATGAAAAATCGAAATTTTTTAAAAATTCTTAAAATGATTCTGAAAAAAAAAACTGCGCTAAGAAAACCAATTCCCAATAGCTTCCGCACCAGTTCATCAAAAAATTGAATTGTATGGAAAATTTGAAGTAAATCCATCGAGTAGTTTTTAAGATTTTATTGGCTTAATAAATAGAAACATTTTTTTCAAAAATTTCAAAATGCTCTAAAATTAAAACTGAGCTAAGAAAATTAGTTTTTAAAAATTTATTTTATCCGGGCAATCATAAATAAATTCCATGCAAATTTTGAAGCAAATTCATCGAGTAGTAACCAAAAAAAAACCAAAAAACGAAAAATCGATTTTTTTTTTTTTTTTTTTTAAACTTTAAAATGAAAACTACGCTGGAAGAACCAAATTATCAATAGCTTCCCAGCAAGTTAGTCACAAAACTAAATTCCATGCAAAATTAGAAGCAAATCCATCGAGTAGTTCTCGAGATACAGTTTACTAACTGAATTCATACATCCACACACACACACACACACACACATACATACATACAGACATTTTCTGGAAACCACTTTTTCCGACTCACCGAGTTCGAATATGTACAAATTAATGAAAAAATAGAAAAAAATTTTTTTTACCGATACAATGCTTTCTCTATGAGAAAGCAAAAGGAGGTGATTCTCAATTCGACTGAATTTTTCCTTTTTTTTATGTCTGTTACCTCATAACTCCGTCATTTCTAAACCGATTCGAAAAAACTTTTTTTTATCTGATAGAGGATGTCTGCAGAAAGGTCCCATAGGTGTCTTATTATTATTGGGCCAATATTCGGTGTGTATGAGCAAATTATCAAATTAAGAAAAACCGGGTGTTTCGTTTTCTCATCTCATTTACCTCCCTTATACTTCGCCTGCTATACGCTCTCTCTCTCTCTCTCTCTCTCTCTCTCTCTCTGTCTCTCTCTTTCTGTATCTCTCTTTCTCTCTCTCTTTCTCTTCTTCTCTTACCTAAGCTTGAATATGTATACATGCACATACAACGTCACTGTGCCGTTGAGCCTTCTCTCTTTCCTCCTATCCATTGCTTGGAATAGTGTACTAATGCATGCGTTATGAATTAATAATGAAAGTTAAGCGTAATTAGTGGGTCTGCCTATATTTGCGCTTTTAGTAAAAGGATTCACTAAAAAATAGAAAATGAAAATTTTTTCAACAAAAAAAACCAATTTAAAAAAATGCACTGAATGGTTACAAAAAAAAATTTTTTTAACAAAAAACAAAACCGACTTTAAAAAAATGCACTAAACAGTTACAAAAAAAATTTTTTTTACAAAAAACAAGATTGAATTCAAAAAAATGCTCTAAGCAGTTACAAATAATTTATGATCTTCAATAATTATTCGCATACTACGCATCTAACTCAACACATGTGAAGCAAATATATTATAGATTATCTAATTATTTGTAAACAGCACAAACAAATTATATTTTTTTGTGAATTAAAAAAAAATATTTCAAGATAAAATTAGCGTAACGAACACACACACACATACAAACATTTTCTGGAAACCACTTTTTTCGACTCCCTGTGTCTAAATATGTACAAATTAATAAAAAAATAGAAAAAAAAATTTTTTAGGCAATACAATGCTATCTTTATCTATGAGAAAGCCAAAATTAATATTTTTTCAGAAGAAACAAGAGATTTTTCATTTTATTTTTATTATCCCATATATTTAGTCTTCAAATTCTTTGAAATATTCTGCTTCTTAAAATAAAAATGTGATAGTTTTTTAAGTAATCTACTGTTTCATTCATTTTTAAGACTTTCTGCCTCCGCTCTATCGTAAATTATTAATAAAGTATTAGCTTTTCTTCTTAAATTATTTATCAATATTTTCAATCTGATTGATTGCAAAGATCATCATTAGCAATTAAACTACATTCATTTATAAAAACAATGTTTTTAAAAATCAAAAGTTAGAATATTAGTATAATTTAAATATTCCTTTATTTATATAATAAATGTATTAGATAAAAACATATTCACGTTTTTCAATATACTGCTAACTAGATTTTTTTTCAATGTGACTTATGCTACTCTCATTCTAATCAACACAATTTAATGGCTCATTACGAAGAAAACCTATATTTAATTAGCTTGCCGTAGAGCGGCCCTTTGGGCCGCTCTGGCTCACACCACGGACCTTGCATCGCGAAGCGATGCCAGGTACGACCTACGACGCTCGATTTAGAAAAAAAACGATATTTTTCTTATATAGTTTTTATTCGATCTGAATAATTCCAATTAGGAATGATTTAAAATAATAATATAAATAATAGATAGATATTGTTTATTTGTGTCAGAATACAAAAAGCGCGTGATACAATTTATAAATAAAAAAAATTAATATTTTACATGAAGTTTTACACAATGTATAAATATAAATGTAAATATTGCACAGTTGATATCACAGTCAATCACTAAACCTAATAATACTGAATAAGTTAGTCACAAAAAAGTGGTATCAAAGATTAATACAATAAATTGTAAAATATACGCAATAATCATACAAATTAAAAAGCAGTAATACAATGTCTATCAGTCACAATATTAAAATTGAAAAAATTAAATAGGTGCTACCAAATGCTTTGGTGCAATGCTTTCTCATAGAATTCATTAAGTTAAATTTGATTTAATTTTTTTTAATGTGATTTCTATGTAAAAAACATAATTTCTATTTAAAAAAAATTAAGAAGGGAAAGAAAGAATGAATTGGATTGAATAAAATTTTTATTGAAGCTAAGATCAACAAATTAAATGGCTAAAAGCAAAAACTTACAATAATGTGATAACAAATATAGGCATATAACAAGCGTTAATATTACGGATTAAAAAATATTGCGAATCAGGGTAGTATGATAGACATTATAGATAAAACGATAAATGGCAATCGTAGATGAAAATTGCGATGATAATATCGCAGTACAAATAGCAAATATAACAAATACATATAGAAAGAGTAAATATTTTCCATAAAAGTCCTAATATTTGACAAATATTTTAGCATTTTTTGCAAACTACATACGGTAAGAAGAACTAATTTCATTTATAGAGAATGATCGTTTAATAATTTATGTAATATGAAGCTTAATTTTCAAAAAATTGTAGATGTCGCTCTATTGACAATTATTCTTGATATTACGCGAATAATTTAAACATTAAACAATCTAAAACATTTAATAGCATAAATATTGAACATTTTCATCTTTAGAGCAAAAATAATTCATTGTAAATATTCTCTTAACTTTATAGTTTATAAGTTATTTATAAGAAAATGTAATTTTTAAAATTGTATGTACATACAAGATCAGAAGAATTTTATAAATTCAGTGCATAAATTAAGAAATTCACAATTACAAATTTTTCTTCAATGAATTTACAAATGAAACAATTTAACAAACAATTCACTAGCGTAATATACTTTACTCTGAAAATGATAACGTACAATATGCATGCAATTTGACAATAAATTTTTTACTTTTCTTTTGATATAACTTGAAAACTATAAAGTTAAACGAATATGCACAATGAATTATTTTTACAATACGTACGTTTTATCATCAAAGTAAAAATAATTCATTGTACATATTCATTATTCATATTCCTTAACTCTATCGTTTTGAAGTTTCATCATAAGAAACGAAATTATATGTCATCGTAAATTTATTAATTTACGCACTAAAATTATTCAATTAACCTGCATAATAATACCAGTTTTCTTAAACTTTGTCGATTATAATAGCAGAAGCATATTTTTATACTTATTTTTAGTTGTTAAAATGTACATGAAAATATAATCTTAAGATTTATTTAAATTAAAATTCAACTAAGAAAAAGAGAATGAACATGTAAATATTAAATGCCAACTTAAAATATTATTACTACTGAAAAATTCTTCAATAAACGTTAAACAGCTGTTAAAAAAACAGCTTTGAATTCAATTCTATAAAGGACAGTCTTATTTTTAAAAATATGTAGAAATCATTGGTGATGCCAACAAAAATTGTATTAGAGAGTTACTACATCCCATATGGAAATAATTTATGTGAAAAACTGTAAATAATAGTAAACAATTGTAAATAACTGTTAAAAAATGTCAGAATTGAGACAAATAATAGTTATTTACAGTTATTTACTATTATTTACTATTAACCCTACTGAAAAAATTCACCTGGATTTCCACGTGGATTACCCATGTGGAAGTCCACGTGGATCTTACATGGAATCCATGTGGATTTGCATAGGAATCCACGCGGATTACCCACGTGGATTTCCACGTAAAAAATCCATGTGAATTTTATAAAAACCATGTTGATTTTATAAAGCCCACGTGGACTGTTAAAGAATCCATATGGATTACATGAAATCTATGTGGACTTTCAAGGAACCCGCATGGATTTTGTAAAATCTGTGTTAATTTTATGTACTTCTCGTGGATTTAAAAAAAATCCTTATGGGTTTTGTGAAATCCATGTGGATATTTAGAAATCCATGTGAATATTAATAAATCCATGTCGATTTTCAGGTAATCTACGTAGATTTTTTACTTGGATATCTACGTGGATTCAAATAAAAATCTGTGTTAATTTTATGTACTCGTAGATTTTTAAAAAATCCATATGGATTTGGAAAATCCATGTGGATATTTAGAAATCCATGTAGATATTTAGAAATCCATGTAGATCTTTGGAAATCCATGTGGATATTCAGAAAAATTCATGTGGATATTTAGAAATGTATGTGGATATTCAGAAATCCATGTAGGTTTTTAGGTAACCTACGTAGATTTTTTACTTGGATATCTACGTGGATTCAAATGAAAATCTACGTGGAAATTCACATGGATATTTTCAATAGGAAATAACTCAATATTTATTTCGCCTTCAAAGTAAAAACCAAAAACGAGGTAAACCTCGTAGTTTCAACACTTTGAAGATCAAAGAGCTTCTAAGAACTAACTAAGAGTATTCTGGCCTTATATATCTGCGTCTTTGAAATTAGTATCAGAGATCACAAAACTTAGAAAAACGCCACCTCTAGATTCAAAATAGAATCGATGTAATCAATCATCAATTCGACAGTAAGTCACAAGGTGGCGTTTCTCTAAGTTTTGTGATCCATCATATAAATTTCTAAGTCGCAGATATATAAGACCAGAATACTCTTAATTGAATCATAGAAGCTCTCTGATCTTCAAAGAGCTGAAATTACGAGATTTACCTCGTTTTTGGTTTTTACTTTGAATGCGAAATAAATATCGAGTTATTTCCTATTTCAAATGTCTATGTGGATTTCCACGCGGATTTTTATTTGAATCCACGTGGATGTCCAAGTAAAAAATCCACGCATATTACCTAAAAATCCACATGGATTTCACAAAATTTATATGGATTTTTTGAAAATCCACGAGAAGTACATAAAATTATCACAGATTTTATAAAATCTATGTGGGTTCCTTGAAAATCCACATAGATTTCATAAAATCCATATGGATTCTTCAACAGTCCACAAGGGTTTTATAAAATCAACATAGTTTTCATAAAATCTACATGGATTTTTTTACGTGGAAATCTACGTGGGTAATCCGCGTGGATTCCTATGCGAATCCACATGGAATCCATGTGAAATCCACGTGGATTTCCACATGGGTAATCCACGTGGAAATCCAGATGGATTTTTTCAACAGGGAATTACTATTATTTACAGTTATTTACAGTTATTAACTGTTATTTACAATTATTTACAATTATTTACAATTATTTACAATTATTTACAATTATTTACAATTATTTACAATTATTTACAATTATTTACAATTATTTACAATTATTTACAATTATTTACAATTATTTACAGTTTTTTATAGTTATTTACAATTATTCATAATTATTTACAGTTATTTACATTTTCAAAAATTTTTGAATTAGTGAATAATTTAATGTTATTAATAATTATTTACAATTATTTATAGTTATTTACAGTTATTTACAGTTATTTACAGTTATTTACAGTTATTTATAATTATTTACAATTATTTACAATTTTCCATAGTTTTTTACAATTATTTACAGTTATTCACATTTTTAAAAATTTTCGCCTATGTATAAAATTATTGAATAAATTCGTGAATATTTTCGAAAATGTAAATAACTGCAAATAATTGTAAAAAACTATAAATAATCGTAAATCACTGTAAATAATTGTGAAAAAAGTGAATAAATGTAAATAACTGTAAATAAATATAAATAACTGTAAATAAGTGTAAATAACAGTTAATAAGTGTAAATAACAGTTAATAACTGTAAATAAATGTAAATAACAGTAAATAATTGTAAACTATTGTAAATAACTGTAATTTATGTCTCAATTCCCACATTTTTTAACACTTCTTTACAGTTATTTACAGTTATTTACATTTATTTACAGTTATTAACAGTTATTTACAATTATATCCCAAAAATTTTTCCATATGGGATTATACATGAAAATTTATCGTATTGTAAATATTGATGGATAAGCTGCAAAAATAATAGTTTTTGGCTTCCAGTGATAATTTACATACTTTTATTAATATTAATTCATCCAAGTAAGCTGTAGACTGCATTGTTTTACTTTTTCGAACAATTTTGAAGCGTATTTTATCTGATACATCTTGCATTTCTTGTATTGCCTGATATATTTAACTAATTAAGTTACAGCTTATTAACTGAAATCATCGGTTTCTTTATTCTCAAATCTGTTAGATAAGAGCGATGAAGCTAGCCTGCTTATATCTTGTTCCTTTTTCGATGTTTTTCCTTTATCATATTTTGATTTTTTTCATTAATTACCTTACGTTGGATTCTGAAACTGAATAACAAAATAATTTTGAGAGATTATTTTTTTATGTAAAAAAAATAAAACGAAAATACAGTTTGATATAAGTTACCTTCATCACTATCTACTTTTTTTCCCATATCATTTTTTATGTATGATAATTATAATTCATATTTTTAAAAGTATGTAAAAATCATTTGTGATGCCAACAAAAATTGTATAAAAGAGTAATAACATCGTGAAAGTTCATCTTACTATTGTACATATGTATGAATAAGCGGTATAGCGATAAAACAGTTTTTGTATTTTAGTGGAAATATACATACTTTTGCTAAAATTGATTCAACCAGGTAAGCTGTAGTTTTCATTATTTTGCTTTCTTGAACAATTTTGATGTTTAATTTATCTGATGCGTTTTCCAAATTACCTTTATAAAAGTTACTTACTACTTTTAATACATTCCCAACAACTTTGAGATTATTTTTTTCGTCTTTGATGAAGTAGCGCCCCGTCAAAAACGTTTAGCTAAAAAAATTAGTTAAAAATATAGCTGAAAATACAGCTGAAAATATAGCTATATTTAGCTGGAATATAGCTATATTCATCTCGATTTTTTAGATAAAAATCCAGTTATTTTTTGGGTAAAAATCCAGTTAATATTTTGAGTCTCTTGTAACAGCGGAAAATATAACTGTATTTTCAGCTGTATTTTTAGCTGTATTTTTAACTGTATTTTTAGCTAATTTTTTGAGCTAATCGTTTTTGATGAGGCGAACAATAGCTGATAATATAGCTAAATTTTCAGCTGTATTTTGAGCTGTATTTTTAGCTTAAATTATTTTATAATTTCACGGGATAATAACTCGTTAGTTATTTTCCTGTAAAAGAAAGTTCCAAAAATGAGGTAAACCTCGTAGTGTCAGCTCTCCGAAGATCGAAGAGCTTCTACATTTTGGCACAAAGTATCTTGCTCTTTTATACCTATGGCCTCAAAATTTGTAAATGGAATCGTAAAATTTAGAGATCCGCCACCTAGCGACGTGAAGTGAACTTACCTGTCTTTAATTATTGATTAATGCTACGTCGCAAGGGGCCGTTTCTCTAAATTTTACGATTCCATCGACAAATTTTGAGGACACAGGTATAAAAGAGCAAGATACTTTGTGCCAAAACGTAGAAGCTCTTCGATCTTCGGAGAGCTGACACTAAGAGGTTTACCTCATTTTGAACTTTCTTTTACAGGAAAATAACTAACGAGTTATTATTCCGTGAAATTATAAAATAATTTAAGCTAAAAATACAGCTAAAAATATAACTGAAAATTTAGCTATATTATCAGCTATTGTTATCCTCGTCGAAAACGATTAGCTCAAAAAATTAGCTAAAAATACAGTTAAAAATACAGCTAAAAATACAGCTAAAAATACAGTTATATTTTCCGCTGTTACAAGAGACTCAAAATATTAACTGGATTTTTACCTAAAAAATAACTGGATTTTTACCTAAAAAATCGAGATGAATATAGCTATATTCCAGCTAAATATAGCTATATTTTCAGCTGTATTTTCAGCTATATTTTTAACTAATTTTTTTAGCTAAACGTTTTTGACGGGGCGGCATTGAATATAAGTATCATCATTTAATAAAATGCAATTATTATTTTTGTTGCGACTATCTATTTTAATCAATTCTTTTTGATAAACATTAATTTCTTGCATTGGCCGATACATCGATAAATTAAATTTTATATCACCTTCATCTGAATATACTTTAAACGATTTGATTTCTACAAGTTTTTTACCAATTTGTACAAGGGGCAGATTACCCTTTCTTACAAGCTGCTTAATTTTTCTTATAAAATCTTCAAATCTAAAAGCACTAAACTCGTCTAATGGTCCAAAACGCCTTACGTCTGTAACTATGTGTAGTAGATTATGAACATTGAAAGTTACATTCTTTTTTCCATAATGTACTTCAAAATCGTTAACGAAATGTTTTAACAATTGATTAGCATAGTTTAAATAATGATCACTTTTACATAAAATTGGGTTCACTAGAATGGAGATGGCAATGTGCAAATACAAAAAGTGATAGTATAATTTTGTTGGTAAAATATTTAATAAAACAACCGGAACCGTGTACAATAAAAATTGTCTCAATTCTGTACCCTGTTGAAAATATATACGTATCTGAGATACGTAACAAAATTACGTAATCCATACGCAACGAAGCGTTCGAATTTGTTACGTGTTATGGAATACGTATTTGATATTTATGATACGTAGTTTCAATACGTATTCCAAAGGAGTGAGAAATTACGTATTTCATACCAGAAATATGTAATTATTCGCACAATATACGTAACAAAAAATACGTATTTTTTCACATGGTACGTATCCTGAACACATCCTTCCATTGGAATACGTAATTTTTGTAAACATTATGCCAGATCTACGTATTTTTCATACATATCTCATGCGTATCATACATAATTTTCGATTTGAATTTCGGGCTTCAATACGTATTGCCTTTAGAATACGTAATTTTTGTAAACACTTATGCCACATATACGTATTTTTCATACATATCTCATGCGCATCATACGTAATTTTCGATTTGAATTTCGGGCTTGAGTACATATTGCCTTTAGAATACGTAATTTCGAGCACGAGATACTTATCTCTGAGGCAGGATTTGTATCCAGAATACGTAATTTTAGCACCAAATACGTATTTGAATACATTTTGTGATTGAAAATACGTAATTTTCATTTTATATGTGCCTAATCTATGTATCTTCGATACGTATTTCATGCGAAGATTACGTAATTTTGAATCGCAGTCTTTGACTTCAATACGCATTGCCAGGAGAATTACGTAATTGAGAGTCAAAGATACGTATCTATGAGGCAGGTTTTCTAGTCAGAATACGTAATTTTGCCACAAAATACGAATTTGAAAACATCTTGTAATTAAAATACGTAATTTTCATTTAAATATGTGCCATATATATGCTTTTTTGATATGAAGTTCATGCGAAAATTACGTGATTTTAATCGCAGTTTCGTGCTTGAATACGTATTGCTAGTACAATTACGTAATTTTCAGTACAACATATGTATCTGTGAGGCAGGATTCGTGATACGTATTTCACCACAAAATACGTATTTAATTTGTGGTAAAATTATGTATTCTGAATACGAATCCTGCCTCAGAGATACGTATCTCGTGCTTGGAATTGCGTATTCTGAAGGCGATATATGTTCAAACCCGAAATTCAAATAAAAAATTACGTATGATGCTCATGAGATACGTATCAAAAATACGTACATCTGACATAAGTGTTTATAAAAATTACGTATTCCAATAGGAGGATGTGCTCATATCTTTGAAAAATATCAACACATATTTATCATAAATACGTATCTTTGCTACGTATATTGTGCGAATAATTACGTATTTCTGGTATGAAATACGTAATTTCTCACTCCCTTCGAATACGTATTGAAACTACGTATCATCAATATCAAATACGTATTCCATAATACGTAACAAATTCGAACGCTTTGTTACGTATGGATTACGTAATTTTGTTACGTGTCTGAGATACGTACATATTTTAAACAGGGTATAGCTTTCCATAAGCGTCTGATTTTTCTGAACTGTCTAGGATTTCTTGACAAGTCCGATGGGACAAAATTTTTTAAGTTGTTCAATGTTTTTGATGTTTTTGTGATATCCGACTCGCGTAATATTGATTTTATCCATATTTCGATTAGTTTTAACATCACACCAAGACAAATTAAATGTATATAATCGAGTACAACACTTGTCACTAAGTCAAATTTGGAAATATCTTTAAAGATTGTCTCTCCATGTTTTTGATAATCGTCGCCTAATGGATCATTATACTGAAGATTTTTCATTTTTTCATCCATTCTTAAAATGCACATACTTCCAGGAAAATGTACTGCACCGTGGTATTCGCCTTTAATGATACACTTTGTGCAGCTATAATAGCTGGAATGATATTTTACGCAAAGAACATATGACTTTGCAGGTGCATCACATACCAACGATTCAAAAATTATAGAATAAAGTTTATTTTTATAGTTAATTCCGTAATTTATAAAATATGTTATTTCTTCTTTAAATTCTTTTAAGAATTCATCGACATCAGATGGCTTATCTTTGCCATGGTAAATCGCAAGTACTTCTACTAACTTCAATACATTCTCCGAACAAGCAACGATCCATATTCCTTTTTCCGAAGAAGTAGCAAGTGGAGCACCATCAATGCCTACAACAAGTTTTATGCAATTCACAACCATTCCTTTGTTTATGTATATATCGATAAACGACTTAATCGCACTTTCAAGTCCATAATAACAATATTCTCCTGTTCCCATTTTACGAGTTTCAATTTTTCTAGGCGTTTCAAAAAAAGTTCAAGCAGTTTTTGGGAAAGGTGCTCCAGTTTCTTTTCTCAACACTAATAAAAGTTCTTCAGTGAATTCATGTCGAATTTCATTCACAAATTGCAATTTGTCGTCAACTAAAAGAAAATCTTCTGAATCACTTTTTGACTCTTCATCATCGCAAATTTGCAAATAGTTTTTTTAATTGAAATTCGTACCTGTATTCTTTTCATTTCCATCTTTTAATTCAAGGATATTGGTAGATATTATTTCCTGATTTTCCACAAGATTTATATAAAATATTTCTTTTTGTTGTACTTGGTTTCCAGCTGCTTCACTTTTACTGCGTATAAATTGATTTATTATCATTTGATCAAGCGACGTCCTTTTTTTATACCTAACGTATTCATTAAACATATACAATTTAAAGCAGGATCAACTTGAGCAATTTCACCATTGTGTGATTTAATTTCTTCTATTTTTTTTAAATATCAATATTATCAAGAGTATTATTTTGATAAATATTTAAAAATTTATTTGAATGTTTTGTGATTTCTTTATAAAATAACTCTTTTTGTTTAGCTACTCTGCGACGAATGGTTCTCTCTGAACTCATGATTTGACTTAACCTGCAACAAAAATTATGATACTCATTTACAATAAATAAAAATAACACATACCGACACAGTTACCTGTTTTACCGAATCTATTTAAAATTTATTTTTTATAAAAACTAATAGCTTCAGACAGAAATAAAGAGATGGTTTCGATTCGTGTAATAGAAAGCAATATTTTCTCTGATAAGAATAATTTAATTCCACCGCTTCATTTTCAAGAAAAGTTGGAATAACTTGAAAATCCCATTATTTGACACTAATTTCTAATTTTTTAAGTTATTCCAACTTTTCTTAAAAACGAAGCAATAAAATTAATTCATACTAATCAAAGAAAATATTACATTTTATTAAACACATCGAAACCATCTCTTTATTTTTGCCTCTTGTTGCTAATTTTGGGAAAAAAGTCAATTTTTTAATTAGAAAAGGACAGAGATACAGCGGACTCCTATTTCATATTTTTATTTTTTATAAATAAGATATTGAGAAGATGATATTTTTTCGCCACAGTAGAACTTTCTCTACTGAAGGTATTCTAACACTTTCAAACTAAGTTTTTGGAATCAATGTTATATCAAGTGATGATTATGAATTATTAGTAATTAGTAATTATTAGTAATTAGAATTATTTATTTAATCTTCATAATATATTTTATTATAAATTGTAATTAATTCAATATTTTGTAGCTGGGTTAATTTGCATTAAAAGTTAATAAATTTTAATAATTTTTATGTTTTTGAAAGTTGAAAATTTCCTCAACTGTCCATTTATCAACTTATTGACCCTAGTAGCTAAAATTACAACCTGTTGAGATTTATGTTCGGTTATGCAAAATTATTGCAATATTCGGTTATTTTTGTTTCGGTTATGTTATTTATGCAAGAACCTGACCTTGATGAAAAAAAAATTGACCAAAAGTATATCGCAAGTATAACAAACTATACCAATTCTGTGATAAGTCTATAATAAAATATTCACGTTTCACACATTTTTTTTTCAAGGCTTATTGATGAAATTTTTCGCTTGATTTTTGTGATTCTGACATTATTTTTCATTTTTTATTAAATATATAAGTTTTAATATTATTTTTTTTTCATTCATTTCACCTTTAAGAGAAGGTGGAGTATATCTGTCCTTTTCTAATCAAAGAATTGATTTTTCCACAAAAATTAATAATTGTAGCAAAAAATAAGAAGAAAGCCCCATCTCGTATAATTTTTTTTTTTTTTTTTTTTTTTTTTTTTTTTTTTTTTAATATAAAAAGGATATTGTCCTCTATACGATTAACCTTTTTTATATGTTGAAGTCGAGGGAGTCCCCCGCCCGGCATCTGTTTAACACACTACATCAGGCTAGGACTGTCAGACCCACCATACCGAAAACTTTGACTACCGATGGATGGTCAGCCACTTTTGTAACCAACAATCAACCGATACCCAATGAGGTCGGATTTTTAAAGAGTCGCGATATAAATGGCACATACACTTATTTTCTTTCGAAAAAAAAGTTAGAGGTACCTGGCCAGGATTCGAACCCATGCCCTCCGCGTTGAAGGCAAGAGCTCTATCCATTACGCCACCGCGCTCTCTCTCATCTCGTATAATAGAAAGCAAGATTTTCTTTTATGAGGAAAAATTATTTTTATCGCTTTGTTTTTAAGAAAACCTTGAAAAACTGAATTGTCCATCCTAACCTCTATTTTTTACGTTTTTCAAGGTTTTCTTCAAAACGAATCGATAAAAATAAGTTTTCCTCATCAAAGAAAATCTTTCTTTTTATTATACGAGATGGGGCTATCTCCTTATTTTTTGCTACAATTATTAGTTTTTGCAAAAAAAATTAATTCTTTGATTAGAAAAGGACGGAGATATACGACCTGCTCTTAACCCTGGTAGAAAGTTGAGCATATTTTCAGAATATCATCCCGTATTTTATGGGCAGTCGCGATCATATGCTTTTAGATATCGCGATAAACCTTCATTACTCTTAAGAGGAGGTCACGTATCTCTGTCCTTTTCTAATCAAAGCATTGAGTTTTTTACAAAAACTAATAACTTTAGCAAAAAATGAAGAGAAAGCCGCATCTCGTATTAAAAAAAGCAATATTTTCTTTGATGAGAAAGAATTAATTTTATTGTTTCGTTTTCAAGAAAACCTTGAAAAACTTAAACCATAGAGGTTAGGTTGAACAATTTGGTTTTTCAAGGTTTTCTTGAGAATAAAGCAATAAAATTAATTTTTCTTATCAAAGAAAATATTGCTTTTTTTGATACAAGATGCGGCTTTCTCTTCATTTTTTGCTAAAGTTATTAGTTTTTGTAAAAAAATAATTTCTTTGATTAGAAAAGGACAGAGATACGTGACCTCCTGTTAACGGATCATCGAGATGGTATCGGGAGAATATGGTTAATGTTGAATTATACTATATTTATAAACAGCATATTACAAAGTACGAGTGAGCACGCATATGGGAACACAGTTAGTGAGAAAGAGAAAGGCTGTTCACTCCTTGTTTCCTTTTCAGTTCCTAAACGTACAGTCTTACACTGTAAAAAAAATAGCGGGAAATCACGTCGTTGGTCAACGATTTCAATGCGACCACTCTATTGAAAATAATGACGTCTTTGGACGTGTCTGGATTTGGAACAAAAAAAGACGTCTTCAAAAGACGTCTTTGGACGTGTCGTTTAAATCAAAACGTCTTTTTTATCAAAATTTTTAAAAAAGTACTTACTAAAATGTTCCAAAAAAGTATTATTTTATTACTTTATTATTTTTAATAGAGTATCTTTCTTTAGGAATATAGAAACAAAATAAGCATCAGCTCTCTGCAGAGCGAAAAGCTTGAGCGAACAAACTGGAAATGTTATAACCTTATATACCCGAGTCACTAAAATTTTCGTAGGAGTTCGCGTATTAAGAAAAACGCCACCTAGCAGTCAAAGACAGAATTAATAGTTGATTCGAATAATTTTTTCAGTAGTTATATTTTTAACTGTGAGGTGTCGTTTTTCTTAACTTTGCAATCCCTTATCCAAATTTCAGAGATGCAGGTATATGAGGTTATAATCTTGCGTGTTTATTCACAGTTGAAAATCAGTATACATACTTCAATTACGTACTTCAAGTATATACACTTTAGCTTAAGTAAGTTCTTTTGCTTTCTCATAGAGAAAGCATTGTATCGGTAAAAAAAATTTTTTTCTATTTTTTCATTAATTTGTACATATTTGAACTCAGTCAGTCGAAAAAAGTGGTTTCCAGAAAATGTCTGTATGTATGTGTGTGTGTGTGTGTGTGTGTGTGTATGTATGAATTCAGTTAGTAAGCTGTATCTCGAGAACTACTCGATGGATTTGCTTCTAATTTTGCATGGAATTTAGTTTTGTGATTAACTTGCTGGGAAGCTATTGATAATTTGGTTCTTCCAGCGTAGTTTTCATTTTAAAGTTTTTTAAAAATAAAAAAAAATTCGATTTTTCGTTTTTTGGTTTTTTTTTTGTTTACTACTCGATGAATTTGCTTCAAAATTTGCATGGAATTTATTTCTGATTGCCCGGATAAAATAAATTTTTAAAAACTGATTTTCTTAGCTCAGTTTTAATTTTAGAGCATTTTGAAATTTTTGAAAAAAATGTTTCTATTTATTAAGCCAATAAAATCTTAAAAACTACTCGATGGATTTACTTCAAATTTTCCATACAATTCAATTTTTTGATGAACTGGTGCGGAAGCTATTGGGAATTGGTTTTCTTAGCGCAGTTTTTTTTTTAGAATCATTTTAAGAATTTTTAAAAAATTTCGATTTTTCATTTTTTTTTGTATTTTACGTAAACTACTCGAAGAATTTGTTCGAAAATTTGTATGGAACTTTATTTCGACTGCCAAAATTATTAAAAATTTTGTAAACTAATTTTCTTAGCGCACTTTTAATTTTAGAGCATTTTTAAAATTTTTAAAAAATTTTTATTTTTAATTTTTTTTTATTTTACGAAAACCATTTGATTGATTTGCTCCAAAATTTGTATGCAATTAATTCGCTACTATCTGAAGAAAACAAGCTTTGGAATACTAATTTTCTCAGCGCAGTTTTAATTTTAGAACACTTTGAAAATTTTCAAAAAAATTTTTATTTTTCATTTATTTTCTTTTTGCGTTAACCATACTATAAATTTTCTCCAAAATTTTCATACAATTAATTCGCTATTGTCTGAAAAAAATTAGCTTTTGGAAACTAATTTTCTTAGAGTGGTTACAATTTTAGAGAATTTTAAAGATTTAAAAAAAATTTTGATTCTTCTTTTCTTATTTTTTTTTATTCTTCGTAAAGTACTCGATAGATTTGTTCTAAAAATTACAGGGAAATTATTTGCGACTGCCAAAAGAAGGGAAATTTTCAAAAATTGATTTTCATAGCGTAGTTTTAATTTTAGAGCATTTTTAAAATTTTTAAAAGAAATTTTGAAAAGAAAATGTTATTTATTTAACCAGTTAGATCTCGAAAATTACTCTATGGATTTGCTTCAAATTTTGTATACCATCTATGTTTTTGTATAACTAGGCGGGAAGCTATAGAAAATTTGTATTCATAGTGTATTTTTTTTATTATAGAGCCATTTTAAGAATTTGAAAAAATTTTCGATTTTTAATTTTTTTTTTTGTATTTTACGTAAGTTAATTGATGAGTTTGCTTTGAGATTTCCATGGAATAATTTGCATCTGCCAAAAGAAGGATAACTTTTATAAACCGATCTTTTTAGCGTAGTTTTCTTTTTAGAAAATTTTAAAAATTTTCTTAAAAAATTTTCATATTTCAGTATTTTTCCATTTTACGTAAAGTACTTGATAGAATTACTCTAAAATTTGTATACAAGTTATTTGCTACTGTCTTTATAAACCAAGTTTTAAATAAATAATTTTATTAGCGTAGCTTTTTGATCACTTCTTTTGTTTTCTGAGTTACTCTTGAAAATTTATAATAGTACTACTGAATTTAATTACCGTTACTAAAATTGACTACTTGGATTTACCAAGCTTAGTCGTGATAAAAAGATATCCACAAGATAACAAAAATAATAAATTCGAACCTATGTATAAGGCTAGCTAAAGTCAACAAAATTAAACACTTTAAAAGCTAACATTTAACCCAAACAAAATGTTGAAAAGGCAATCAACTAGCATATATATTCAAAATTTATAAAGTACAAAATGAATAAATATTAATGATGGACAATTTTTTTATATTAAAATCACATTTAAATAAATATAAAAAAATAATGAAACTCAAAGAGCTCTATGAGAAAGCATTCCGCCAAAGCACTTGGCAGCGTTTTTTGAAACATTTTAGTGGGTATTATTTTTAAAATATTGATAAAAAAGACGTCTTTAAAAGACGTCTTTTTTTGTTCCAAATCCAGATACGTCCAAAGACGTCATTATTTTCAATAGGGCATGCACCGTCGAGGTTATTTAACTTCGTTCAACGGCGACATTTTAACGTGCTTTGCGTGATTTCACGGAAACTGAACACATGATTTTTAGGTTAAATCAGTTAGATGTCGCGCTTCAACGATGTTAAATAACATCGACGGTGCATGGTCGCATTGAAATCGTCGACCAACCACGTGATTTCTCGCTATTTTTTTTTTCCAGTGTATTCTCTGACACTAAGTTTCCATATGCACTCGCACTTCTCACTCACTGATTTTACACGGATATTTTATTCATAATCATACTGTGTATGTTCGCAAATAAATTTAAGTTATACAATAAAGAACAAAAAATTATATATTCAAGTAAGTTGCTACATTATTTCTTGAAATGTTTCAAATTAATATTTCTCAAATCTTTCAAGAAACATGTCATGAAATATTCCTGTTATATTTGAAAAATATTTCATGAAGTATTTGAAAAAATGTTTGAACATAACACTAAAATATTGAAAGAATATTACTGCACTATTTCTTAAAATATTTTAAATGAATAATGCGCAAATTTTTCAAGAAATATTTCGTGAAATATTTCATGAAGTATTCCAAAAAATTTATGAATATAACAGTGAAATATTAGAGAAATATTGTCTAAATATTTGTTGTTATCTTGCGTGCGTAGCAATTCTTCCATCTTGCCAGCAGGTGGCTACTTGAGTATATTCTCATGTGATTGTAAAGGCGGTTGACAAACTCTCGCAAGTGGTGGGACGTTCTCTCGTTTAGTATATAAGACCGAAAATTCTTGATACAAATTAAATTCTGAATGACAAATAAATGTATAGGTATCTAATATGGTTTGAGATGCAACTCTTACAAAATCAAAAATAATATCTGATAGAATCTTTCACCAACATTATTTTAGATATATTTTAAACAAGATTTTAGAAATATTTCAGAAACATTTCTTGAAAGATTCATAATCTTCCATGAATCTTTCGATCAAATGTTGCTGCAATCTTTCAACAATATTACAAATTAATATTTCACAAAATCATGAAAGAATGTTACAGAAACATTACATGAAATATTTCAAATCAATCTTCTAGGCGGACATATCAATATTTCAGAAACATTTCATATCAATATTTCTGTTTTATTCCAAATCTTTCAATGAAATATTTCAGAAATATTTCAGGAATATTTCATGCTATGTGGGAAGTTAGATAAAAAAGGACGTCATTGTTATTAAAAAATGACGTCATTTTTCGTTAACATTTAACATACTAAACGACGTAATTTTTTGTCCTAATCCCTAACATACTAAATGACGTTATTTAAAACGCCTTTTGGTGTGTCAAGTAATGTATTGGGAAAATATCGTCATTAGATATAATAAAAAATTTGAATGAAACAGGACTTGTTTTTTGCTATTGCAATAAAGTCATTTTCGTTAAAATAATTACCTAATTTTTATAACAATTATCTTATTTTTATAAAAATGTCTTTTTAGTGTAGCTATAGCGTCATTAACACTGTTTTTTATTAACTTACAAACGAGGATAAGCTATATTAATGAGTGCTAGTGTAGTATCCGTTTTACATCGATTTGAAATAATAATTCCTGATTCATTAGTCTACTGATGGAATCTTCCATGAAATGTTTACGAAAAATTCCTAAAGCCTTCGGCTCGAATGTTTCAGTCAAAAATTTCCACTATTCAGCTGCAAGGTAAATGCAGTCTTCCTTAGAGCTTCCTTGGGTTTTTTCCTGCAATAATTCATCAATCTTCCAACAGAATCTTCCTTGCAAGGTTTACGGAAGCTTCCAAGATACTCGAACCGAAATATTTCAGTAAAAATCTTCGATATTTCGCAGAAAGGTAAGCGGTGTCTTCCATTCAAGTTTACATGAAATCTTTTGGTGCAATGATTCATCAATCTTCCAAAGGAATCTTCCTTAGAACGTTTACGGAATCTTTCAGGAAACTTGAGTCGGAATATTCAAGTGAAAATTCCCAACATTTTCCGAAAAGAAAAAGAGAGTCTTCTATAAAGCTTCCATGAAATCTTTCGGTGCAATGATACATCAATCTTCCAACGAAATCTTCCTTGGAAGGTTGACGGATGCTTTCAGGAGCCTTCCACTGCCATATTTTAATCACTATTTCCAATATTTTGCTGAAAAGTAATCAGAGTCTTCTATTCAAGATTCCATAAAATTTTTCGGTGCAATGATTCATCAATCTTCCAAAGGAATCTTTCTTGGAAGGTTTACGGAATCTTCCAGGAGACTTGAGTCGGAATATTTAAGTGAAAATTCCCAACATTTCCCCAAAAGAAAAACGAAGTTTTCTATAAAGCTTTCATAAAATCTTTCGGTGCAAAGATTCATCAATCTTCCAACGAAATCGTACTTAAAAGGTTTACGGAAGCTTTCAGGAGCTTTCCACTGGAATGTTACAATGACCATTTCCAATATTTTGCTGAAAGATAAACAAAGTCATCCATTCAAGTTTCCATAAAATCTTTTGGTGTAATGATTCATCAATCTTTCAACGGAATCTTCCTCGGAAGGTCTACGGAATCTTACTGAAGACTTTAATTGGAATATTCTAGCGAAAATTCCCAACATTTCCCCGAAAGGAAAACGGAATCTTCTATAAAGCTTCCATGAAATCTTTCGGTGCAATAATTTATCAATCTTTTAATGGGATCATTCCTGGAAGGTTCACGGAAGCTTTTAGGAGTCTTCCACTGGAGTGTTTCAATGACAATTTCCAATGATTCGCTGAAACGTTAACGAAGTCTTCTATGAAGCTTCCATGAAATCTTTCGGTACAATGATTCATCAATCTTCGAACGAAATCTCCCTTGAAAGGTTGATGAAAGCTTTCAGGAGCCTTCCACCGCAATGTTTTAATGACTATTTCTAATATTTCGCTTTATAGTAATCGGAGTCTTCTATTTAAGATCCCATGAAATTTTTCGGTGCAATGATTCATCAGTCTTTCAGCGAAATCTTCCTTGGGAGGTTTACGGAATCTTTCAGAAGACTCAAGTCGGAATATTAAAGTAAAAATTTCCAACATTTCCCCGAAAGAAAAACGAAGTCTTCTATAAAGCTTCCAAGGAATCTTTCGATGCAATGATTCATCAATCTTCCGACGGAATCGTACTTAAAAGGTTTACAGAAGCTTTCAGGAGCCTTCCAATGGAATGTTTTAATGACGATTTCCAATATTTTGCTGAAAGATAAACAGAGTCATCCATTCAAGTCTCCATAAAATCTTTTGGTGCAATGATTCATCAATCTTCCAACGGGATCATTCTTGGAAGGTTCACAGAAGCTTTTAGGAGTCTTCCACTAGAATGTTTTAATGACAACTTTTAATATTTTGCTGAAAGGTGAACGGAGTCTTCCTTTCAAGCTTCCATGAAATCTTTCGGTGCAATGATTCATCAATCTTCCAACGGAATCTTCCTTGGAAGGTATACGGAAGCTTTCAGGAGCCTTCCACTGAAATGTTTCAATGACGATTTCTAATATTTCGCTGAAAGGTAAACGGAGTCTTCCATTTAAGCTTCCATGAAAACTTTCAGTGCAATGATTCATCAATCTTCCACCGGAATCTTCCTTGGAAGGTTTATGGAAGCTTTCAGGAGCCTTCCACTGGAATATTTCAATGACAATTTCCAATATTTCGCTGAAAGGTAAACGGAGTCTTCCATTCAAGCTTCCATAAAATCTTTTGGTGCAATGATTCATCAATCTTCCAACGGAATATTACTTGGAAGGTTTACGGAAGCTTTTAGGAGCCTTCCACTGGAATGTTTCAATGCCATTTTTTAATATTTCGTTGTAAGGTTAACGGAGTCTTTCATTTGAGTTTCCATGAAATCTTTCGGTGCAATGATTCATCAACCTTCCAACGGAATCTTCCTTGGAAGGTTTACGGAATCTTCCAGGAGACTTAGGTCGGAATATTTAAGTAAAAATTTCCAACATTTCCCCGAAAGAAAAACGAAGTCTTCTATAAAGCTTCCAAGGAATCTTTCGATGCAATGATTCATCAATCTTCCAACGGAATCGTACTTAAAAGGTTTACAGAAGCTTTCAGAAGCCTTCCAATGGAATGTTTCAATGACAATTTTCAATATTTTGCTAAAAGATAAACAGAGTCATCTATTCAAGTTTCCATAAAATCTTTTGCCGCAATGATTCATCAATCTTTCAACGAAATCTTCCTTGGAAGGTTTACGGAAGCTTTGAGGAGTCTTCGACTGAAATGTTTGAATGACGATTTCCAATATTCCGCTAGAAGGTCAACAGAGTCTCCATTCAAGCTTCCATGAAATGTTTTGGTGCAATGATTCATCAATCTTCCACCGGAATCTTCCTTGGAAGGTTTACGGAAGCTTTCAGGAGCCTTCCACTGGAATATTTCAATGACAATTTCCAATATTTCGCTGAAAGGTAAACGGAGTCTTCCATTCAAGCTTCCATGAAATCTTTTGGTGCAACGATTCATCAATCTTCCAACGGAATATTACTTGGAAGGTTTACGGAAGCTTTTAGGAGACTTCCACTGGAATGTTTCAATGACATTTTTTAATATTTCGTTGTAAGGTAAACGGAGTCTTTTATTTGAGTTTCCATGAAATCTTTCGGTGCAATGATTCATCAACCTTCCAACGGAATTTTCCTCGGAAGGTTCACGGAATCTTTCAGGAGACTGAAGTTGGAATATTCCAGTGAACATTTCCAACATTTCTCCGAAAGGAAAACGGAGTCTTCTATAAAGCTTTTATGAAATCTTTCGGTGCAATGATTCATCAATCTTCCAACAGAATCTTTCTTGGAAGGTTTACGGAGGCTTCCAGGGGTTCGTCGAAGAAAGTTCTCTTTGCAATATTCCAGAAATATTTCTGTTTTTTTCCATAAAGCATCCATATATATTTCAATGAAATGTTCTATTGGAATATTTCGGAATATTCCAATGATATCTTTCATGCTGTGTGGGTTGTCCGCACGAAAGCCATGTTAATACAATAATTTTTGTTAAAATAAAAAATCATTTGGACTTAATTATTTAATAAGCTTGAAACGGAAATTAGATATCAAGCTCGATAAACTTAACCTCAAAATACTATATTTCGAAAAATTGTTCATAACTTTTTATGTATGGTATTTTGGTAAATTCTGTAAGTTGTCTGCACTCAAGTTTAGTATTTCAAATTTTCTTACTGTAATGAAAGAACTTGATCTCACGCACCGTTTACTCGTGAACTTGGAATGAAAATATTAATGAATTATTTTAGAAGGTAGCGAGCTCTGTCATGCCCTTAATATATTATCCTGTATATATCGGTCACTTATCGCGACTGCGTAGCGACGAGATATAGCTAACAGTTAGTTATCCGAGCATATCTTTATCCTTAATTTTCTACCAGGGAAATTATATTATTTATCATTTTTATCAATTTTAACAGAAAAGTTCAATGAAATAATTTATTACAAGCCTACGAAAATATTAAAAGTTTCTTTATTAGCTGCAATAATATTATTGCTGGATAAAATATTTCGCAATAATAATTCAAGTTAGCTAAGTGTATTAAATTCGGTAAGTGTATTGTTGACAAATAGACTTATGGTGGCAAGGTAGTTCTGTTAATTTTGCTATTTTCTCACTAATATCTTTATATTATAAATAATATTAAGCTATTATCGTACGCAGTAAACGTATTTATTCAAATGTAAATTAAAAAATCTTATATTTATAAAATAAAAAGAAATTTTACCTTAAATAGAGCTTATAGTCACTTAAATGAGTTGAGTCCCAGACGTTTGCCAGGAATACAGGAATCAGCAACAAACATGCATCAAATGAATGAAAATTAAATTTACGCCTTTCCTGATATTTTTCATTTTAATTGACCGATATTTCTAATACTTGAGATTTGGTATGTAGTGATTCTGGTTGATTCTTTTTACGTGAATCTTCACATACTGTTGATTAATAATACTTTTAAAATTTAGATATCTCATTCATATATACTACCCTATTGAAACTAAATTATTCAAACTTATTTTTTTAGAATCGTAATTAAATAGGCAAGACAGTCTTAACATTTCAATTTACGCGCCATTTAATTGAGTATACTTGTCATGTATAATACTCTCATGTTTTATACTGATTCTGATCGTTAGTGCGTACAAGTGTCATGGTAAGACCGCTTAAATAAAATCCTAATTGTAATTGATAATCGGTATACAATAAATATCTAAATCAATTGCATTTATAATTTTGCACATTTATTTATTGCCTTCCACAACAATTTTATATCTAACAAGGGTGATGGGCCCAGAATATTGGCAGTGAATATGCGGTGGATTTTGAGGTTAGCTTAGAGGTGAAATACACGTGGTTAGCATCAAAATTTTTGTTGTGTACAATAAGTTCAAGTGTAATTCAAAACGGTTAATTGTGCGAAGAGAAAGTTTTAGTAAAAATTTGACAAAATGTCAGGAGTAATACATTCAACGCGCATTGAATTATTAACCAAGGAAAAACTATGACACGTGGATTATTCAAGCTGAGGCTATGTTGATTAAACATGATGCATGGATGTATGTAAATGGTTCGTATAAAAGACCTGCAAATGCATGGATGTATGTAAATGGTTCGTATAAAAGACCTGCAAATGCATCCGGTTAAACATACGCATCAAAGGAACAATTAGATTGCGACACAGCCGACGGCAAAGCTAAAGCTGACCTGGTGCTAGTGATCAGTCCCGCTGAACTGCAACACATACGCGGGTGTAAGACATCAAACGATGTCTGGGTAAAATTAAAAGCTGTATACGAGTCAAAAGGGCCTGCACGGAAAGCTACATTATTGAAACAGCTATTCTTACAAAAGTTGTCAGGACTCGGTGATGTGCGTGAGCATCTCATGAAATTCTTTGAAGCAGTCGATAAATTAACTTCAATGAATATAGATATAAATTTGGATCTACTCACGATTCTGCTTTTGTATAGTTTACCAGCCTCTTATGAAACTTTCATATGTGCGATAGAAACGCGTGACACGTTACCAACACCAGAGGCGCTAAAAATCAACATCATCGAAGAAAGTGAGTCAAGAAAACAATGTATGGATAAAGAGGTTACGGTAGGTGCTCTAGCTGCAAATTCCAATAGGTACAAACAACAAAACTTTGTGAGAGGTAAATCTAAAGGTAAAAGTAAAGGCTATATACAAGGTTCGCATAAGGATTCTGGTTATGTGTTTCCGTTTAACTGTTTCAAGTGTAAACAAAAAGGACACAAAAGCATTGATTGTCCTCCACGTGACAAGAGTCAAAACATAGAATGCGAAGACATTCTGACGAAAAACGCTTATTTTATTAACGTTATCAAAGAAGATGCTTGTCTTATTAGTGTTGAAGGAGAGGTGCAAGCTCTTCGCGCTAGTGATACATGTTTAGAAAATTCTTGGTGTCTCGATAGCGGGTGTACTACACACTTATGTAAACATAAAAGTGATTTTGTACAATTTAATGAAACAAATTCAAGCAAAGTAAATCTTGCGTACAGTGCTTCGACAATTGTTAGTGTATTGGGCACGGTAAAATTAGAAACGTCGAATGGTGTTGAAAACAAAACTCTAAGCCTACACAATACCTTACATGTGCCAGATTTACGTCATAATTTAATGTCTGTAGCAAAAATTACAGACAAGGACCACATAGTAGTTTTTGATAAGCATAAAGCTACGGTATTTAACGAAAATGGTCTAGTGCAATTCATGGCCGATCGTTATGGTGATCTGTATTATCTTCGGCGTGGTCTTGAACAGTGTAATAGTGTAATTACAAATAAAATGACGAATCTTTTGTTATGGCACAATAGACTTGGGCATTTAAACTTCAAAGCAGTACAATTCATGAAGCATCATGGTGTTATTGAAGATGATATATGTGAGGATAATTTATCATCAACCAGTTGTGAAATTTGTTTACAAGGAAAGATGACGGCATTGCCTTATAAAACGCGAGATACGCTATCTGAAAAGAAATAACAAATTATACACACTGATTTATGTGGACCTTTTCGAGTTCAAACAGCTGGAGGTTTGAAATATTTCACCACATTTATTGATGATTGTACTCGCTGGTGTGAAATGTATTTTCTAAAAGTAAAAGCTCAGGCTTTCGAATGTTTTGTAGATTTTAAAAACAAAGTTGAAAAACAAACAGGCTGCAAAATTTTATCATTGCAGTCTGACAATGGTAAGGAGTTCATTAATCAGAAATTTGATAATTTCTTGAAAGCAAATGGTATATGCAAACGTACAACCGTACCCTATACACCGGAACAAAATGGTGTCGCTAAAAGGTGAAATCGTACGCTAGTTGAAATGTCATTATGCATGCTCATTCAATCAAAATTGCCACCTCCGTTGTGGGCAGAGGCAATAGCTACGGCAAATTATATCAGGAATCGCTGTCCTACAAAAATATTGAACAATAGTATACCTTACGTACTTTGGTTTAATCGAAAATTGAATGTGAAACATTTGCGAATATTCGGATCTCGGGTCGTTGCGTTGGACAAATCCATAAACAAAGATAAAATTCATCCAAAAGGTTTCAGTGGTGTTTTTATTGGTTACTCAGATACTTCGAAGGCATACCGAGTTTTGTTAAATTCAAGCAAAAAAATTGTGGTCACCCGTGACATAAAGTTTTTAACAGGTTTTGGCAATAAGGGGGAATCACGTCAACAACCTGATGAAATAAAAATTCTACAAGATTACCTTGAAGTAATGAAAGACAGTAATCTGTTTGAGAAGAGACTTGTCACCGAGATTTTCTGAAATGCAAAAATACCACCGATTCTTATTCAAGAAAATAAAAAGGAACAAAAGGATATTGAAATTCCAGTTACACCTATATTAAAGAAAGGTCCTGGCAGACGAGCAAAAGTAACTACTGGTAAAAAGGGAAGACCAAAGAAAAGGTATAATTTGGTTGTACTAAATTTAAATCAAAATGATGATCTAGAAAGAAATCAAGATAATGATCTAGAAAATAATGAAGATGATGATAATGAATACGATGAGTTCGAAGAAGCTCGAGATGAAATACCAATAGTAAATTTGGCTGAAATTCCATATGAATTAGCCATAAACAGTTCAGAATCCGACGAATGGAAAGAAGCTATTTGTTCTGAAATTCGAAATTTAATAAAAAATGAAGTCTTTGGTATAGTTCAGCGACCTCCTGACAAAAATATAGTAGGAAGTCGAACTATACTAACGAATAAATATGGTGCTGATGGCAAGTTAACCAAAGGAAAGGCACGAATAGTTTCAAGAGGATTCTCTCAACTACCTTTCATTGATTACAAGCAAACCTTTGCACCTGTCGCTCGGTTGAGCTCTTTACGCCAAAATTATTACAAGAAATGTTAGTTAAAGTTATCACACAAAAAAAACACAATAGTAATCTTTCTAAATATGCTCAAGAGTTATTAAACAAACTTAAAATGCCTAATCCTGTATGTTTCCTAAAGCGTGCAATCTATGGTCTCAAGCAGGCTGGTTACGAGTGGAACAAGAAGATTGATTGTATATTGCACAAAATTGGATTAATTTCAACACAATCAGATCCTTGTGTTTATTATTTGATTAAAGGTAAAAGTCTCTTACTAGTGCTTTTATATGTTGATGATTTTTTCATTGCTTGTGAAGACATCAACTTAATTAACTCAATTAAAGCGTCTTTATCTAAAGAATTTGACATCAAAGATTTGGGTCTGGCTAGGTATTGCTTAGGATTGGAGATAGAGCAATCAGCTGATCACATTTGTTTATCTCAAACTAAATATATTAAAGAATTATTGTTGAGATTCAACATGACACAAGCTAACCCAGAGTTTACCCCTTTGGAATCTGTACAAAAGTTGATTAAAGGAAAAATGGAGGATGATCCTACTTATAAAAATCTTCCCTATCGAGAATCAATTGGAGCAATGATGTATTTATCTGTTGGAACTCGTCTGGATATTAGCCACGCTCTTAGTGTGCTAAGTCAGTTTAATCATTGCTACAACCACACTCACTGGAAATGTGCTAAGCGTGTTCTTCGTTATCTAGGAGGCACAGCTGATTATAAACTTTGTTATAAACATTCAAATGGACAACTTGTTGAATTTGTGGACTCCGATTTGGGAGGATGTTTAATCGATCAGCGTTCATACACTGGCTTTGTTTTTACTCTTAGTGATGCTGCTATCACATGGAAATCCAGAAAGCAACGGATTGTTGCACTCTTTTCTACCGAAGCAGAATACGTGGCTCTAGCCGAGGGTGCAAAAGCACTATTAAAATAGAATAATTAAAATTGTACGAAATGTCTAACATTGTATTATATAATGATAATCGTGGCACGCAATTGTTATTAGAAAATTCGGTACATCACAGTCGTAGTAAACATATTGATTTACGTTACCATTTTATACGACAACACTTAAAGGATAGATTGTTTTCTTTAATTCATGTTTCGAGTAATGATATGTCCGCCAATATTTTAACTAAATCACTATCTCGTATTAAACATTACAATGGTATGTTAAAGTTAGGTCTTGTATTGATTGATTAGTAATCTTTAAATATTTGAAAATTGTCTTGAGGGGGAGTGTTAGAATTGTAATTAAGTAGGCAATTCCCTGTTGAAAATAATGACGTCTTTCCAGTACGTCTTTGAAAGATGTCTTTGAAGACGTCTTTGGTCGTGTCTTAGATTGGAACAAAATAAGACGTCATTTTTTTAATGTTCCGGAAATATAGTAACCAAATTACGTCTTTTTTATAAGTAAAATAATTTCAAAGCCGTATTTTTCCAATAAATAATCATAGTAAAAGACGTAAATTTTCAAAAAAAAATTTTTTTCTTAAAACGAATGACGTCTTCCCTGTTGAAAATAATGACGTTCTTGTAAGACGTCTTTGAAGACATCTTTGAAAGACGTCTTTGAAGACGTCTTTGAAGACGTCTTTGGTCGTGTCTTAGATTGGAACCAGAAAAGACGTCATTTTTCCAATGTTCAGAAAAGTTATTCAACAAATGACGTCTTTTTATTATTTCAAAGACGTTTTTTCTAAAAATTAGAAAAATGACGTATTTTTGTGCCAATTTCAGACACAACCAAAGACGTCTTTCAAAGACGTCATTTTCTCCGAATTTATGAAAAAATAACGTCATTTTTCATGAATTATGACATTGAAAAATGACTTTACATGATAATCATTTTCCATTTAAAGGAAAAAACAAAAACGAGGTTAACCTCGTAGTTTCAACTCTTCGAAAAACAAAGAGCATTTGCGATTGAACTGAGAGCGTTCTGGCCTTATATATCTGCGTCTTTGAAATTTGTATAAGGGATCGCAAAACTTGAAAATCGCCACCTAGTGACTTACAGTCGAATTGATGGTTGATTGCGTCAATTTAATTTTAACTCACCAGGTGGCGATTTTCAAGTTTTGCGATCCCTTATACAAATTTTAAAGACGCAGATATTTAAGGCCAGAGGGGCTATTCAAGCAGTGATACATATGAATGTATCACGCTGTATGTATGCGCACGCATACTTTTTATTCTCTTCCCCATACATATCGTCGCAATACATACATATGTATCGCTACTTGAATAGCCCTTCAGAACGCTCTCAGTTCAATCGCAAATGCTCTTCGTTTTTCGAAGAGTTGAAACTACGAGGTTAACCTCGTTTTTGTTTTTTCCTTTAATGGAAAATGATTATCATGTAAAGTCATTTTTCAATGACATAATTCATGAAAAATGACGTTGAGGTAAATAAATGTACACAAAATAATATTTTTATTTATAATAAAAATTATTAAGTTTTTATTTGTGACAGTTTACAAGGAGGTCAGAAATTAGTCTGACTAGAAAACAATAAAAAAATCAATAGTAATAAATAAACATGAATATAGCTGCGCCGCCAACTTCATAAATCAAACATTCGAACATTTGTTCGATATGTTCGCCACATTACCCCCCTGAGGAGTAAATAAAACCAGGTTTATTAGGAAAATGAACTTTCCGACCTGAACGGGTCTTATATTCTGGTTTTGATGACAATGATGGAAGTACAGATGGCGATGACGGTAATACTTTAGAATCTGGTAAAGATGATTGAGTAGGTGATGGTGAAGAATTTTCTTGTTCTTCAAAAACAAAGGCAGGTTTAACGCGATCGATTGATACCTTATTTGGTTTGTTGTTAATCTTCAGCGTGATGGTCTTGTTGTCGCGATCAATGACTTCATAAGGTCCTCGATAAGGTGGTTGAAGAGATCTACGCTCCGGTCCTTCCCGTAAAAATGCATGCGTACAAGAAGAAAGTTCCTTAAAAACAAAAGTTCCGGGTCTAGAATGTCCTGATGCTGGTGTTGGTCGAAGACGAGACATATGCTCACGTAAACATGTGAGAAAGTTTGTTAAATCCTCAGCATTTGGATCAACGATACAAACATTTCCCCAGGAAGCCGAAGGGGTTCACCGTAAACAAGCTCCGCTGATGAAGCTTGAATGTCAACTTTAAAAGCTGAACGGATTCCCAATAAAACGAGTGGTAGAGCTTCCACCCAGCTAATATCAGCGTGTGCCATGATAGCAGCTTTTAAAGGGCGATGGAGACATTCGACTTGACCATTGGCTGAAGGATGCCAGCTTGTTGTAAACTGGTGTTTAAAACCAAAATGATCTTTGAAAACTCTGAATAAAAATGAGGTGAATTGAGAACCTCTATCAGATGTCACGACCTGAGGACAACCAAAGCGAGAAATCCAGCAACTGAGAAATGCTTGGATAACAGATTCTGCAGTAATGCACTCTAATGGAAAGACTTCAGGCCAACGAGTAAAGCGATCAACCACAGTTAAACAATACCTAAAATTATTTACAAGAGGGAGAGGACCAATAATATCTACGTGAATATGTGAAAACCGATGTGAGGGTAAATCAAAAACGCCAATTGGTGATTTTACATGTCGAGAAATCTTGGATCTTTGACACTCCAAACAAGAACGAGCCCAACTTCGACAATCTTTTTTGAATTGAAGGCCAAACAAAGCGATCGCTAACAAGCTTAGCTGTAGCATTGGCACCAGGGTGGCTGAGATTGTGGAGCTGTTCAAAAATTTGTCGACGAAACGGAATTGAGAGAAATGGTCTTGATTTACCAGTTGATGTGTCACAATATACAAAAACTTCAGATCCTGAAAGTTGAACTTTTTAAGTTTAAGTGACGTAGGCTCTTGTAAATAGTTTTTAATTTCATCATCATTATCTTGAAATTCAGCAAGCTTTTTGTAATCCAAAGGCATGCAAATTGCTTCAATGCGAGAGAGTGTATCAGCTACTACGTTTTCCGCTCCACTGATATGTTGAATATCCGTTGTAAACTCGGAGATGAATGAAACTTGATTTCTCTGTACAGGTGGTAACTTATCCTTTTTTTGTTGAAAGATATAAGTTAAAGGCTTATGATCAGTAAAAATCATAAAATGATGACCTTCAAGAAAATGACGAAAATGTTGAACCGATTCGTAAATAGCAAGAAGTTCTCGGTAATAAGCTGGTGAATCACTCTGCTTTTTGGTCATTTTTTTAGAAAAAAATGCAAGAGGTTGCCAAGAATCATCAACCAATTGTTGAAGACATCCTCCAATAGCAGAGTTTGAAGCATCAGTAAAAAGTCCAAGGGGAACACCAATTCGAGGATGAACCAAAAGAGTAGCTGAAGATAAACAATCTTTACAAGCTTTAAAATCTTTTTCTAACTTAGTGGTCCACGGCACTTTTTGAGAGCCTTTGAGTAAAGGTTTACTAATAGCTACATGAAGAGGTGCTTCGAACTCTGAAGCATGTGGGATGAATCTACGATAAAAATCAATCATGCCAAGAAAACGACGCAAGCCTTGTGCAGTTTGCGGCCTAGTGAATTCTTGAATGGCCTTGATACGATCTTCAGGAGGTCGAATTCCAGAAGCTGATACTGTATATCCAAGAAAATCTAATTCTAAAACTCCGAAAACACACTTAGATGAATTAATGACTATTCCATATTGAGAAAGACGTTCAAACAATATTTTCAAATGATGTTTATGCTCATCAACAGATCGAGAGAAAACCAAAATATCATCGATGTAAGCGTAACAAAAATCTAAACCATGAAGAACTTCATCGATAAAACGCTAAAAAGTTTGACCAGCATTACGCAATCCAAATGTCATAAAAGGAAACTCGTAGAGACCAAAAGGGGTGGTGATTGCAGTTTTACAGATGTCGTCCTTGAAAACCGGGATTTGATTGTAAGCTTTGATAAGATCAATTTTTGAAAATATTGTACAGCCATCTAAATTACAAGTGAAATCATGAATGTGACGCACTGGGTAACAGTCAGGAATGGTACGACTGTTTAGACTACGATAATCGCCACAGGGTCGCCAATCAGAATTGCCTTTCGGAGCTAAATGTAATGGCGATGACCAACAACTCTCCGAAGGACGAGCAGTGCCAGCTTCCATCATATCATCGAACTGCTTCTTTGCAATTTTAAATTTATCCGGAGCTAAACGTCTAGGAGCGCTTGAAACCGGTGGACCTGGTGAAGTTCGAATATGATGAACTGTTTCGTGTTTGATTTCACGATCTCTTCCGCAAGGGCGAGTCAAATCAGGAAACTCAGCAAGGATACAGGTGAATTCAGGCGATGAACATGTGTCAACAGTTTTAACGCTTAACTGAAAAACTTTCCTTACTTGAGCATCTGTGCGTAAACCAGTAGTACCATCGATTAAAACTTTCATATGACAATCAGGTAATAAATGAAAATAAGAAAGAAAATCAGAACCTATTATAGGAACGTTAACATCTGCAATAACAAACTTCCATTTGAAAACTCGCCGAAGACCAAAATTGAGGTTAAGATTTATAAAACCAAAAGTTTTGATCTTACTGCTGTTTGCTGCACTCAGGTCAAAATCAGCTGCAGAGAGACGTTTCTGAATAAAACGACGAGGAAAACAACAAATATCGGAGCCAGTATCAATTAAGTAATCTCGTTTAGTAGCCCGATCTGTAACAAAGAGACGGCTCCCTGGAGAAAGGCAGTTAGTTGCCGTCCTTACGAACTGCCGCTGAGGTTTTCCGAACTGTAGGTGCAAGGCTGTATGCACTTCTTCGCTTTATTCTGAAATTTATTATGATACCAACATAACCTTTTAGCATCTTGTCTAGTACCTGACCTGCTTCCTGAACGACGGCTGCGACTACGGTTATGAGAGCTAGAATCACGACGCGCAGAGAGTTCTGCCACTTGTTTAGTTAATGATTCGATAGCACAGATTAAAGCGCTCTCCTTTGAAAAACCTGGCTCAACATATGTAGCACGAACTGAAAGGTTAGGTGCCACAGGAGATACCTCAACAATCTTGTCTGCCAGCTCAGACAATTTTTCTAAAGACATTTCCGATTGCGCCGTAAGGATAGCCTGGACATGTGAAGGAAGTCGTCGTAGCCGAAGCTGTCGCAGAAGATTGTCCTGAATTGCAGATGAACCAGTCAACGTGCGGAGGTGACGAAGAAACTGCGAAGGTTTACGGTCGCCAAGCTCTTCTTCGTTAATGAGTTGTCTTACACGTTGCTCTTCAGATGCTGATAAACGTTCAATAAGTTTATTACGTAGGTGAGTGAAAGGGTTATTAGAAGGAGGGTTATTAATTATATCTTCAACCTCCACAGCAACACGGGTTTCTAGCTGGGAAACAACATAGTGAAATTTTGTTACCTCGCTTGTAATATTTGATATTACAAATTGAGAGTCCGCTTGCGCAAACCATAAACTTGGTCGGTCAGTCCAAAAGGGTGGTAACTTGACCGCAACCCGATGAACATTTGGCGCTTGAAAATTTTCATTTACCGCAAAACCCTCTGCAGGAATTTCATTATTATTATTCTGTCGTTGTTGTTGTTGTTGTTGTTGCTCCCGTTGTTGTGTCAATTCCCTGTTCATCCGCTCATTTTCCTCTTGCAGCCGTTCCATCTGCGCACGGAGATCAGCATAATTCTCGTCTCGAGGAAGCACCATGATAACCTGATTCTCTTAAATTCCCAATTTCTTTTTTTTAAACTTTATTCTTTTTGTCGGGGTCACCAATGAGGTAAATAAATGTACACAAAATAATATTTTTATTTATAATAAAAATTATTAAGTTTTTATTTGTGACAGTTTACAAGGAGGTCAGAAATTAGTCTGACTAGAAAACAATAAAAAAATCAATAGTAATAAATAAACATGAATATAGCTGCGCCGCCAACTTCATAAATCAAACATTCGAACATTTGTTCGATATGTTCGCCACAACGTTATTTTTTCCTAAATTTGGAGAAAATGACGTTTTTGAAGACGTCTTTGGTTGTGTCTTAAATTGGAATTCGTAAGAAAAGACGTCATTTTTATTAAAAAAAATACGTCTTTGAAATAATAAGAAGTCATTTGTTGAATAACTTTTCTAAACATTAGAAAAATGACGTCTTTTGGTTCCAATCTAAGACACGACCAAAGACGTCATTATTTTCAACAGGGAAGACGTCATTCGTTTGAAAAAAAGAATTTTTTTTTGAAAATTTACGTCTTTTACTATGATTATTTATTGGAAAAATACGGCTTTGAAATTATTTTACTTATAAAAAAGACGTAATTTGGTTACTATATTTCCGGAACATTAAAAAAATGACGTCTTATTTTGTTCCAATCTAAGACACGACCAAAGACGTCTTCAAAGACGTCTTCAAAGACGTACTGGAAAGACGTCATTATTTTCAACAGGGAAGACAATCTTAACATTTTAGTTTACGCGCCATTTAATTGAGTATACTTGTCATGCATAATACTCTTTGCTTGATTTCCTTTTTACGTAAAAAAATTCAATTTAAGAAGCAACAAAAAAAAACTAATAGCGTAGTAGAATTCGGCGCCAGTTTAAAAGTTTTTTATTGAGGTTCTCTCTTTTGCTTGTACTGTTGCTCGGGAGAACTGACTGCAGACTGACTTATTAAAATTATTTTTCTCTGCAAGAAAGGTACAAATTTAGAAATAAAATGCAAGTTTGTCAAAATTTAAAAGAGTTCCATTGGTCAGTTCGGCCGTGAGAAACTCTTTAAAATCTCACATTCGGTGACAGAAGATATCTTCTTATCACACCTAAAAATGCTGAGGTAGCGTATACGGCGCGCGAACTTACTGCTTTTCTCTTAAGACTATTACAAGAAATTAAATTTATTTTTTTAATACAGCATATTCCTTATTACTAACTATCCAATATAAAATTTATTTTATTCTATTTTTATTAATACATGTTTAAAAAATATATGTTATCGGGAGAATGAACTGCAAATATTGCATGTTTACATGCATGCATAATGTATATGCGTATATATAATTATATATATGTACGCACATTTATATGTATAACAGAAGGTTAAAAAAAAAATTAAAATGAAAAATGATTTTTCATACATCCGTGATTATGCGGATGTAACACCCCCACCGTGAAAACAAAGCAATAAGATTTTAATTGTTTTGCTTTGGGGTTCCCAACAGTTTGAGCTCGATGTCTCGGATGGTTTTTCTTGATAGTGGCATAGAGTTAGATCTGCTGAGTCCTCTTCTTGGCGGATTCAATGATTCCGTCGACCCGGTGGCTGTTCCGTGTTCTGATGTTTTATCCTTCTCTGTATGTTTGGGCTTAGCAAGGCTCGTAAGTAAATGTGTTATCGAGCCGAAAATGGCTCCCAGGAGTCTTGTACTCCATCCATATACCGTGTATAGAGTGTATCCGCGGATTATGGTGTCGAAGATTAGTTTGATTACTTGGCATATCAGGATAATCATTAATATTCCTGCCGAGATTTGGCGAAATTATTGAAACCCGTTCCACATTTTGTTAAGTGTGGATTCCATCATTGTTTCCATTTCTTCTGGCGTCAACAGGTTGTTAAACTTTACAGAGCGCGTCCTTGCTTCTCTGTCGTTAAGCCGTCTCGCTATTGCTTCTAGCATCGCAGGCTTTTCGGCTGGAAAGATCGAATGTTCGCGTAGATTTTGCAGGTCTTCCGGTGTGTATATTCCATTTTCCAAGACTTCTGAGATGCTGGCGTGTTTCCAGGTCGGTTGGGCAAATGGTTTTAGGGTTTGCTGTAGGTTTACCTCCGCAGTTCATTCTCCTATAACAAAGAAAAATAACTTAAGATTATTCGCAGACTCATTATGCTGATACAGGTATGGTTTTTATGTTGCATAGTTACAGTTGATTGAGGTTATAAGCATTTGTACCCAATTACTAAGATAAATTTTAAAGATGCGTGATTAGGTAAAGTGAACTCACCAACTTGCTTAAGTTTCTTTATTCGTTATTACATCCAAAGAAAAGAAAAATTTGGATATGTATACGTATCACAAATGGTTTTAGGGTTTGCTGTAGGTTTACCTCCGTTGCTGTAAGATGAATCTCAAACCATTTCTTGCTGATTTTGAAGATACTTGGTATAAGTGTGTTGCAATCTCTAACCGTTCCTATTTGTGCTAGCACCTTGCTGATAGGTTTGGCGAAGTAAGCTTCGTCATCGCAAGTCACTGGTACTTAGTAGTAGCATTGTTCCGTTTTTCTTATTTTGCAGGATCGTGGTACACATTGAATGATGTGGGCGACTTCTCCTGCTGCTATGGCTAAATAACCTTGCTTCTTCATGACTTTCATGGCAAAAAGGTCTGGGTTTGAGAACGCCAGCGGTAGAGCATTTTCTATGATTTGCTTCTCCAATATACATCGGTGCAGGACTATGTCACGATATAGTGATCCTAGTTGTTTATTGAGATGTCTTCCGAGATTCATTATTTTTGCGTTGAAATATGTAGTAAGGATGATATCTGGTACCTCCAAGCTTTTTCGGGTGTTGAATGATTTGCCTCTTGTGGTTTCTAAAATGAATAGTTCTGTTTGATCCGTTTTAATTAATTTATATCCACATAGCATCTCTTCTCCAGTTTTGGTTAGACCAAAATTTATCTTCCCAGTTGAATTACCAAAGTAGATAACGGGAGCGTTCGAATCGTTATCAACCATACGTGTCCCTATACCGTCATATAGGATGGTGAATTCATCGAACTTACATGTGGATCCCATTACTGGGGTCCAGAAAATGCAGCTTTCTTCCTCATCAATGCATCTACCGCTGGTGTAGCTGCATCGAGTTCCGGTGCTTAGGATCAATATATTCTTTTTTTTTATTTACGGTGACCTCGTAGTCTGTTGCTTTGATCTCCAGTTTCGCAGTTACGACTACTTTTTCGTATTCATATCCATTATCATTGTAAGTTGTACCCTCACAATATCCGTTTGCATCCAATCTTCCGGCGACTGTGACAGTCCTTCTATTGGTCGCGTTCACCAATAGATTATTTATTATGGAGCGTCCATATTTATATTGGCCATACCTAACGAGATCGTCGCATGTTTCTCTCGTTGCCAACTCCAAGAATGTGGTAGAGCCTCCTTTTACTTTTGAGTTGTGCGAATGCATACCGCAATACGTAATTTCCTGCTCGACCTTTATTCTACATTGGTAAGCTCGGACCTTGAAATATTGAGTATGTTGTAGCAGCTGGAGGTATATTTCTTCTTTAGCAGGTTCTGCGTCGGATAGCACGCAGTCTCCGACTTTCGTAAGTGCTATAGTTGTTTTGTTGGGGGTGGCAGATCCGCATTCATATGTCGTAAAAGTGACGGCGACTCGAATATAAGTGTACAAAAAGAACATTAATTTGCAGTTCATCCTCTTATAACAAAGA
Source organism: Anastatus disparis (assembly GCA_017163975.1). Classification (NCBI taxonomy): domain Eukaryota; kingdom Metazoa; phylum Arthropoda; class Insecta; order Hymenoptera; family Eupelmidae; genus Anastatus; species Anastatus disparis. The sequence goes on along the minus strand of JAFFSR010000057.1, from coordinate 199,197 downwards.
AAAATAACTTAAGATTATTCGCAGACTCATTATGCTGATACAGGTATGGTTTTTATGTTGCGTAGTTACAGTTGATTGAGGTTATAAGCATTTGTACCCAATCACTAAGATAAATTTTAAAGATGCGTGATTAGGTAAAGTGAACTCACCAACTTGCTTAAGTTTCTTTATTCGTTATAACATCCAAAGAAAAGAAAAATTTGGATATGCATACGTATCATAAAGCAAAGAAATCGGATGATAAAAAAAATAACTAATACGCAGATTTACGTTAATTATCGTTATGTGTATTCACTTTAAGAAATCTTTAGTCAGATGTAGAGTTCTGATCATCATCAATCGAGCTTCCAGATCTTAATTTCATTAAGCGCAATTTATTTGGGTGTACAATTTTTGTAGTGTTTTTAAAAGAAATTTGAATATTTCTTCCATTTTCTAATATTTTGAGAATTCTATGAGCGAATGCATCACTCGTTAATGGGGTGAGCTTCCTCCCTTCATGAACGCTGGTATTGTAGGAAAATGTCGCACATTCACACCATTCATCCCATTGTCGTATATTTGATGCATAGTTCATTAACCATTCCTTTAACGAGTGATGCATTCGCTCAATAGATCCATTGGATAGGACCAGAAATGGGAACATGTACATTTTGACGATGCAAGATTTGCTAACAAAATTTTGTATAGCTGTCCCTTTAGATTCAACTACGTCAACGGCAATTGCCGATGTTTTTCTGAAACGATTTGTTTTTATTCATGGGTCACCAAGGATAGTCCTGACGGATCAAGGTGCAAATTTTATCAGTTCATTAATGAAAAATGTCGCGAAAATGTGTAAAATTAAAACATGTACTACCACCGCATTTCACCCCCAATCCAATGGATCTATTGAGCGAATGCATCACTCGTTAAAGGAATGGTTAATGAACTATGTATCAAATATACGACAATGGGATGAGTGGTGTGAATGTGCGACATTTTCCTACAATACCAGCGTTCATGAAGGGACGAAGCTCACCCCATACGAATGCGTATATGGGAAGATAGCTAGCGTTCCATCAGCGAGGGCGGTATTGGGAGAAAATACTACCGATACTTATTATGACTATTTGACTAGACTAAGATCAAAATTGTTAGAAATACACGAATTAGCTAAAGAGAATCTGAATAACGCAAAAAGACGTTCTAAGGAATATTACGATAGGAAGTTAAACCCGTGTAATTTTAAGGTTAATGATCACGTAATGCTATTAATAGAACCTAGGAAAGGAAAATTTCAACCGCAGTATACCGGGCCACATAGAATTCTCGAAATATTAGAAAATGGAAGAAATATTCAAATTTCTTTTAAAAACTCTACAAAAATTGTACACCCAAATAAATTGCGCTTAACGAAATTAAGATCTGAAAGCTCGATTGATGATGATCAGAACTCTACATCTGACTAAAGATTTCTTAAAGTGAATACACATAACGATAATTAACGTAAATCTGCGTATTATTTATTTTTTTTATCATCCGATTTCTTTGCTTTGTGATACGTATGCATATCCAAATTTTTCTTTTCTTTGGATGTAATAACGAATAAAGAAACTTAAGCAAGTTGGTGAGTTCACTTTACCTAATCACGCATCTTTAAAATTTATCTTAGTAATTGGGTACAAATGCTTATAACCTCAATCAACTGTAACTATGCAACATAAAAACCATACCTGTATCAGCATAATGAGTCTGCGAATAATCTTAAGTTATTTTTCTTTGTTATAGGAGAATGAACTGCGGAGGTAAACCTACAGCAAACCCTAAAACCATTTGCCCAACCGACCTGGAAACACGCCAGCATCTCAGAAGTCTTGGAAAATGGAATATACACACCGGAAGACCTGCAAAATCTACGCGAACATTCGATCTTTCCAGCCGAAAAGCCTGCGATGCTAGAAGCAATAGCGAGACGGCTTAACGACAGAGAAGCAAGGACGCGCTCTGTAAAGTTTAACAACCTGTTGACGCCAGAAGAAATGGAAACAATGATGGAATCCACACTTAACAAAATGTGGAACGGGTTTCAATAATTTCGCCAAATCTCGGCAGGAATATTAATGATTATCCTGATATGCCAAGTAATCAAACTAATCTTCGACACCATAATCCGCGGATACACTCTATACACGGTATATGGATGGAGTACAAGACTCCTGGGAGCCATTTTCGGCTCGATAACACATTTACTTACGAGCCTTGCTAAGCCCGAACATACAGAGAAGGATAAAACATCAGAACACGGAACAGCCACCGGGTCGACGGAATCATTGAATCCGCCAAGAAGAGGACTCAGCAGATCTAACTCTATGCCACTATCAAGAAAAACCATCCGAGACATCGAGCTCAAACTGTTGGGAACCCCAAAGCAAAACAATTAAAATCTTATTGCTTTGTTTTCACGGTGGGGGTGTTACATCCGCATAATCACGGATGTATGAAAAATCATTTTTCATTTTAATTTTTTTTTAACCTTTTGTTATACATATAAATGTGCGTACATATATATAATTATATATACGCATATACATTATGCATGCATGTAAACATGCAATATTTGCAGTTCATTCTCCCGATAACATATATTTTTTAAACATGTATTAATAAAAATAGAATAAAATAAATTTTATATTGGATAGTTAGTAATAAGGAATATGCTGTATTAAAAAAATAAATTTAATTTCATGTAATAGTCTTAAGAGAAAAGCAGTAAGTTCGCGCGCCGTATACGCTACCTCAGCATTTTTAGGTGTGATAAGAAGATATCTTCTGTCACCGAATGTGAGATTTTAAAGAGTTTCTCACGGCCGAACTGACCAATGGAACTCTTTTAAATTTTGACAAACTTGCATTTTATTTCTAGATTTGTACCTTTCTTGCAGAGAAAAATAATTTTAATAAGTCAGTCTGCAGTCAGTTCTCCCGAGCAACAGTACAAGCAAAAGAGAGAACCTCAATAAAAACTTTTAAACTCGCGCCGAATTCTACTACGCTATTAGTTTTTTTTTTGTTGCTTCTTAAATTGAATTCTTTTACGTAAAAAGGAAATCAAGCAACGCAAGTTCGGAACGCGCTTAAATTAACAAATTACTTTCTTTTTCGCTGGTTTATCTCTCAATATACATGACTTACTGTGTTTAAAATATTTCTGCAAAATTTAATCGCAAAGTGCCAATAATAAATAAAAAAGGAGAATGTTAACAAAAAAAAGGAACTGCGCGACTCACCTCTTTTACGATTAAATTAAATAAAACAAATATAAATCTCCAACATTCTGTACGTAAATAATAAACCAATCTAAGGAGAAAAAAGACATTTTTTTGAAAATTTTTCGTAGCTGCGCGATTGAACTTACAGCTTACTAATCAATTAACCAATAAGAATAAATAAACTGTGACAACCTTGGGGATTAGGAGGTTGCACTAAATATATGTATTTTAAGTAATTATGCATAAAGTTATATATAGAATAATGATACAGACAATGTACTTTATTAATTAATTACAGAGTTAAAACACGCACGTTCAAGATGGACGCCAGCCGCGTATAACGTACGCGACGCCGTATTTAATAGTAGAGAAACTATCGGCAAGAGAAACGCAGATAGTTTCAACAATTACGCACAAAAAAAAAAAAGGGCACAAGCACACAAAAAAAATAATATTAATAGCACGAAGGGTAGTTAGCACTAGTACGCGCACGAAGTCGCCCGGCACACACGTCGCACAACAAGAAAGAAAGCAATAACGTTAAGCTAGTTATAAAGCACGCTGGCACTAGCAAAATCAAGGCTCAAGACTTGATTTTATTAAATACAAGAAAAATAACGCTAATGCGTCTCACTCACACAGCAATTTACTCTCTATAGAGCACAAAAAAGAAATAGGGAAAATATTGTATAATATTACAGTGACGAACGCTCTTTACTTCGTGACGACGACAGAAAGAATAATGCAATGGCGATTTCTTTCTGTCGACCAAGCTCGTTGCTCTTGCGGTCTGCTGCGCGCGCCGCAAGAGAGAGACAGACGATCCTCAACGGACCCCAAGTTAGCTACTCTAGTCAAGCGGCTTGCTAGCCCTATGCCAGCCTTATATGCTCGCGCGTGTGTGCCAACGAACTCGCGTACGGGGCTAAGAGTTTGACTCGCGTGGTCTGCTTTCCTTCTTGCCGACAGTTGTAGGCTTCTTTCTGTCGTCTTGACGCTTAATATTATATGTTTAAGTAACATGGTCAAATTGCCATGTTACAATCCCCCCCCGCCACACGAAAGTACTTCGGTGGAACCGATAATTTCGTTAAATATCGAGAGCTCAAGCTAGAAACAAACAAAAAAAATTTTTTGCTATATTTAAATATTAGGGCTTAGTCTAAGATAACCGGTGTTATCTGCATCGGTGTAAAGTGTATATAAGAAAATCTTCTTCTGCTATGTCTGTGGATATTACTTATTTAGATTACGGGTAAGTGTTCCGCGCTGTATGTGAGGGAGCTTAATGTAAAATGACGCGACTGGCTGGTCCATTTAATATCATTTACAAAAGTTATATTTCTTAAATCTAGTTATATGAATATTTACCTAGTTAAAGCACACATATCCCATTCTTACATGTAGTTACATTCATACGCCTAAGAAAATTTTAATATATTTATTATTCATACAAAAAAAACAATATTGAATATTTAGATAAAGCAACTTTTACTTACTGAGAGATGACGCTCTGGTTTATTGTCGATGCATGCTGGGTTCTGTGATTATTACATTGCAGCAAATTTTTATAATTATATACGCCATTGTAATAGAATTAAATTACATGAAATTTAGCTAAGATAATTTTTATGTTGTATTAAATGGTAATCAATTAAAACAAAATATTGCATGAATAAGTTTTTGAGTAAAAAAAATCGTTACAAGTAGCTATCAATTTGAATGAGCTTAATAATGAATATGAATGAATGAAGGGTAATTTAACAAGCTTATTAAGTACACACAAAAGAATAATGATTGTAGATAATGATATAATATGCTGAAAGGGTAATGGGTTGGTAAGGTTCTATAATTAACTAAAGAAATTTGATTTTACTATTTATTACTCAGATTTTTAGCGACGTTCGTGGCGTCTACACCTAAGACACGTACGCTTGGTCACGCCTGGTTCGCCGCACCCATGACAAAAGGTCCGTTTAGGTGCCCTACACACGGTCCAATTATGGTTATCTCCTTTACAATTCCAGCACTTTGGTCTTGCAGCTCCCAGTGCTGGATCGGGCTTTTCTCCAGCCGCGACAGGTCGCGTAGGCGATTTTTCACGAGCTGGAAGGGCAGGGATTGGGAAATTAGCTGGAGGGGATATTTCTAGGGACATCAAGGAAGGGATATTTGGAGGGGTAGTTTGGGAAGTGCTAGGTATAGGACAGGGTGACAGTGTAGCTAACAGTGGCGGTGGTGTATGTGTTGAAGGATTGTGTTGGTGATTGGATGGTATGTGTAGGATGGGATATGGTTTTTGGGAGGGAAGCTGGAAGGGGTTAATGGCTGCAATAGATGGTAATATGGATTGGAGACATAGGACAGCTTGGGAAGGGGAAAGGGTAGGAGTTGGAGCAGGAACAGGGATTTGAGGAAGAGGTGGTGAGGTTAACCGGAATGGGTTGAAGGAGGGTGAGTTGGGGATAGGATTTGGTAGTGGTTGTTGTATGGCTGGAAGTGGTGGTGATGTTGGAGCTGGAAGGTTTTGTGGTGGAGCTGGAAGGGTGGCAGAGGCTGACGGCGCATCTATCTCCTCGTTAACATCGCATAAATGGCGGGTGCCTCTCATGCAGGCCCTAGTGCGTGGGCATGGTGGCTTTTCGTGGTCTTCCACGTTTGCGCACATCTCCTCGTGCGGTGGACGGAACGTCAGATCGTTGTATGGCCCTCTGCCGGGTCCTACGCACACTTGCCGCCTCATTTGATGTAAATTGGTCGGCCTTGCTCGTTGCATTTTCTGAAATAGAAGAGGATGGGTTATGGTGCTGTTGTCGTCGAGGCGGTATATATCTTTTAAGATCATTAACAAAAACTTTAGTCTGTCGCTTGGTGTCGACGTCTTCAACTAGATATACCACCGGTGAGAATATCTTAATAACTTTGGCCGGGCCAATGAATTTTGGCGCTAACTTTGCAGCGAATTTGTCTACAGCTGATGACAATGCATGGTTTCTACGACTTACAAGATCTCCCGGTTCAAACGTTACATGCCGTCTATTTTTATTATAATATTTAGCTTGACGAGCCGTTGCTTGATCTGCATATTTCTTAACGAGATCATGTATCGCAGGCAATCTTTTTGCTCTGTCTGCCCATTCTTCTATATTACCTTGCTGAATTGGTGTAGGATTTTCTATGGATTTACGGAATAGGATTGTAGGGATAGGATTGCGACCCATATTTAAGAATGCTGGAGTAAATTTCGTTGACGAATGTAACATAGTATTTAACGCGAAGCTAAATTCTCCTAAGTGTTTATCCCAATCACGATGGTCTTGCTCTATAAAACTGTTAATCATAGGTTTTAAATTACGATTGATTCGCTCTACCGGATTTGATTGCGCATGATAAGGGGGAGTAGTAGAATGTTTAATGCCATACATCTCTAAACGGTCATCTACGATTTGATTTTTAAATTCTAGTCCGTTATCGGTGACTAGACATTGTGGACAGCCCCATCTATTTATGACAAGTTCTTCGAATGCTTGAATCACGTTTTTACCGTCTGCTTTACGGAGGGGTTTTAATTCTACATACCGAGTAAAAAGGTCTTCAAACACTACAATATATTTATAACCGGCTCTTGAAGGTGGTTTTGGGCCATTTATATCTGCTGAGACTACCGTCCATGGGCCTTGAATATACCTTTCTCCCATTAGACCGGCTGGAGCCTGTTGAGACTGTTTATGAGCTTGACACTCTTGGCACGCTCTTATATACTGACAAGTGTCGTGGTAATATCCCGGCCAATAATAATAAGTAGCTAAACGAGCGAAGGTTTTCTCCATTCCCATATGGCCGGCTTGAGGGGTGTTATGGGCTTCAAAAAGGGCTTTTTCACGATCAGCAAAAGGGAGAACTAATTTCCAGGCATCTAGGTCGGGGATAATAGGGTCTATGTTATCATTTGGGTGATGGAAGTAAAGTAGTTCATTTTCTATTCTGAAATCGGGGTACTTAGTGGGGTATTGCTGCACCATTTCTTTTCTTCTTTTGTACCAGGTATCATCGGTATCCAGGGCTGCTAAAGGGGCTAAATCAATAAGGTTTTCTTGAGCTCGTGAAAGAGCATCGGGGACTTTAAGCTGGCTTCCGCGGCGATGAGTTAGTTTAATATCAAATTGTTGTAATCGTGTGTGCCACCTAGCTAATCTACCCGTTGCATCTTTTAGATTTTTCAGCCATAGAAGGCTATGGTGGTCAGTGATTACATTTAATGGGGTCCCTTGATGATATGCCCTGAGTCGTTCTGCTGCCCAAATAACTGCTAAGCACTCCTTTTCGGATACGGTGTAGTTACGCTCGGCACGATTTAAGGTTCTACTTATATAGTAGATGGGGTGTTCTTCTCCATTGATCTCTTGAATTAATACACCTGCAATGGCGAAGTTACTGGCATCCGTTTGTAGAATAAAAGGATAATCAAAATTGGGACGTGCTAGAACGGGTGCTTCGGTGAGGGCTTGCTTAAGCTGCTGAAATGCTGATTCTTGCTCTTCCTGCCAATGCCATCGCGTTGTTTTCCTTGTTAAACAAGTTAATGGTATTTTTACTTGAGCTAAATTGGGAATAAAACGTGCGTACCAACCAACCATTCCTAAAAATCTTCGTAGTTGTTTAAGATTGGTTGGCGCCGGATATTCTAAAATAGGTCGAATTTTCTCTTCATCGGTTCTTAGACCTTTTTCATTTACAATATATCCAAGATATCTTACTTCTGAGCAACAGAACTCTGATTTATCTCTATTGATTTGCAGATTTGCTGTTTTTAGGGCCCTTAATACTTTGCTTAACCATTGTAAGTGCTCGCTAAAAGTGGTGGTTGCTATAATGACGTCATCTAAATAGGAGAATACGTACGGTTCCCAGCTCGGTTTGATTAAATTATCCATGACTTTTTGGAAGGATCCGGGAGCGTTGGTCAGGCCGTACGGCATGCGATTAAATTGAAATAGGCCTCTGCCTGGGACTGCAAACGCGGTAATCTCCTTGCTATCAGGATCCATTGGTATTTGGTGGTAAGCTTGACTTAAATCTAATTTGGAAATATACTTAGCACATCTTAATTTATCAAGAATATCATCCATATTTTTGATAGGGTAGGCGAACTTCTTAGTGACATCATTCACTTGCCTATAATCAATGCAAAACCTATATTTTCCATTTGGTTTAGGAGCTAAAACGGGGCAGCTACTCCACGGACCTGTTGAAGGTTCTATGATACCTTCTTTTAACATTCGGTCGACTTCTTCTTGGGCAACCTTCAGCATTTGTGGTGAGTATCTCCTAGTTTTCTGGCGAATAGGGTCATGTCCTTGAACATCAATCTTGTGTGTAGCTAAATTAGTAACTCCTAGGATCTCGGGTGTGGGTGGTATTAAATTATTTAACACAAGGTTTATTTCGTTCTTCTCTGCTTCAGTGGCTCGTATTAAACCTCCAAGGGTAGCTAGTGCAGCATAGCTAAAAGGGTCAGTGCTATAAGGATAAAAATAATGAGGAATCTTTTTAGGGGTACACCAGGTATCGTGCTCATAATCGATGCTAATTTTCATTAAACGCATGAAATCGATACCTAAAATGCATTCGTAAAGTATATTTTCTGCAACTCTAAAGGGTATGGTCTGTGTATCGTCGTCTATCGTTACTGTGACCTGCAACAGCCCATCTATATTGACTGAAGTACCATCAGCAACACTCACAAAGGTAGACTGAGGTGTACTTTTATCTTTCCATTCTGATGCTACATTCATGCCCAAATACGAATGCACAGAACCACTATCCAATAAGCCCTTTATTTTATGTCCATTGAGGTTTAAAACTAAAAATTGCCGTGGTTCTCCTGTAATATTAAGGTTTTGTTGCACCAATGATACAGGTTTGGGTGATGCTACATTGCTCGTGGCTAAAGGTGAATATTTTATGTTGCTAGAAGGGGTAAATGGGCACGATTGATTAAAACCTGGGTTATTTGTCCCAGTTTGTGCTATTTTGCTATCTATGTTCTCACTAGAACGTATTGCTCGTTTGCTCTGCTCACTTTTTTAGTTGCTCGCTCTTTAAAGTCGTCGATTTTTCGACGCTGTAATGGCTATCTGCTATATTGCTCTCTTTTAACTTATGACCCGCTTCTAATGGTCGAACTACGCTTTGCTCTAGGTTTTCGTGGTTCGAGCATGTAGACGGACTACTTTGTCGATTTAGAAGCGGTCGAGTCTGACACGCTTCATCGGAAGAAACACCGACTCTTAATGTTCCCTCCGTTGTTCGTTTCCCGCTAAATTACATCGTTTGCATTCTTTGATGTGAGTATTCAACTGCCCACAGCCGTAACATTTACGAGGTTGAGTGCATTCCCGCAACCAATGGCCCAGTTGTCCGCACCTGAAGCACGGTTCTTTTTGTTTTCGCCAAAAATCCTCGACTATAGGGGTCGGGTTCTTGTTTAAGGGACGCTTGGCACTATTTTGGTTCTGCGTACGCGCTTGGTTGTTGGGAGGCCTGACTTGATTAGTATTTCCGGATTTATTAGTAAACCGCGCGTTGGAATTTCTTGAAGCGGGTTTTTGCTGAATTCTACTAGGTTCCGGTTTCCTTGGTGGTTGAGTAACAGCAGAGGGGTTTGTGACGGGTGCTTGAAGGGTACTGGTGACAGGGGCTAATATAGGAGTTTGGTCATGATGCTGTTGCTCATCGATGTGATCAAGAGGAGAAATGAGAGCAGTTTTATTTAATCGAGACTGCTTAGTACCCGTGCACGCTGTAGTAGGGAATAACGACTCGCTAGGGGCTGGAGGAGGCCGGTACGCTTTATCTTGGGCTCTGCGGGTTTCTTCTCTCTTGCCAAGGCGTTGTAGTTCCGTGAAACTATTGAACTGGTCCCTGTAGATTCGTTGACGGTAGCTAGGATGCAGATTTCGGTATGCTCGATTCAATTGTTCATCTAAGGTCATCAGCGGACGAACTTGGTCCATAAGGTCTCTCAGTTTAGTCAGATAAGTACTAACATCTTCCTGAGAGCCTTGCGTTCTGCGCTCGAGTTCAATTTTAAGATGTTCTTGCACGTTTTCCATGCAGAACTGCAGGCGAAAAGCTTCAACTAGATCTTCGAAGGTGCGCCAACTTGGATTCTCCCTCCGAAACCATTGATAAGCCTCTTCATCCAATACTGCAGGTAACGCCTTAATAATAGTATCTACAGTGAGGTCATGTGCCGCTCTACACCCTTGCAAATTAGTTAAAAAGGATTCAGGGTCCTTTCTTCGGTCTCCCTTGAATGAAACATGCCAATTGGCAAAAATTTGACTAGTATATTTCTCACGATTGAACATTGACGCGTTTATGCTTGACGGGAAATGTTCGGTAAAAGCATGAGCCGAATTCGCATCCAGGGGGTTATGTGGCCTATAGATTGTGGGCCTAGTCATAGGTTGCGCTGGAACAGTAGGGAAAAAAGGTGGCGGTGGGATCAGAGGTGGTGATCGGGGCACATATCCAGGAGGGGGTATAATGGGAGGGATCTGACTCCACGGATGAGAATAGGAAGGTGCTTGAGTGTAATGGTATGAATACGAAGCTGGTGCTTGGGTACGTCCTCCGTAGTTAGCTTGAAGGGTGCTCGCTGCTCTATACGACTGGCTTGAAGTAACTAGTGAAGAAGGGCAAACATTGGTAGTATTGGTGACAACGACATTATCGCTGGCACACGTAATAAGGTTAAGTGGCCCGTTTCTTCGATTGGCAGCTGCGGTGAGATCCATCGCTTCAGAATACTGGGTGGCATCTGGCCACGTTACAGCTCTTGATGTAGTGGGGTATTGGGTGGATTGGGCTTGAGGAGTGGTCAACGGTTGACCATCAACATTACCAGCGCTGGGAGGCACATGGGTTCCAGATTCACTCGTTGAAGGTAGGAACGGGTTGCTACGCGATTGTGCAGTCGAGTTATTAAACGTTATTGGATCTCGGTACATCCCTAGTGTTTGACCAGTAGGGAGTACTGGCTCGTTACTAGCATGAACGTCCGCCTGTATAGTCGTCTGAGCTTCGTGCTGTTCATTGAGCAGAGTGGTGGAGTTGCCGGTGGGGAGCGTACTACACCCTAATCGCGATTCATCCGCGACTTCATCGACCATTGGGTCCCACGCCGCGCTTCGTTCGCCCAAATGTCTTCTGAGCTCATATCTCAAGACTCGATACTTAAAATTAGCTTGACATCCCGCCGTGCTGATTCCTCTACGACTATAGGCAAACATTTGATCAATTGAAAGTCGTTCGACGAGGTGGGCGATCTCGTCAGCCGCTCTAAAAACATCTCGACGGCACAAATCAGCCGAAATCAAGAGGGGTTCTAATTCTAATTGTCGGTTCGCCATTCGTATATATAAAAAAAATCTTTCAAGCTAAATCCTATCTAAAGGTTGCTAACAAAAATTCGCTAATAATTCTATACGAGACGTTATCTCAGGAGGGTTGCTCTAAGGAATGTCTCAGTGCTGTATTCCGTAATTAAATTTAAAACACGTTGATCTTTATTTACAACAAAAAAAAATCATAAACTCAACTTTAAGCTTAGGCACTATTCTACGGTTAATTAAATTACTTTAATTATTAGCAGTAGGCAATGCAATCTTAGCTTCGTAAGCAAGAAAGGAAAAAAAAACAAGCACAAAACTTATTCTACTTTGAGAAACAAAAAAAAAATTTTTAATAGCAAAAAAAAATGTTAATTACGTACACTAAAGCACAACAAAAAAAATTGTATTAAAAAAAAAAACGAATAATAATCGTCAAAGCCAAGCAAGAAAATGTTCACGTATAACGAACTATCTACGCCGACGGTATTGTCCGGTCGGTATAGTCACTGCGCGCGGTGGATAAGGATTCGAAGCACGTGTAATAAGCTACTACCAAGCAAACTTGCTAAAGATGGCGTCGCTCAAAGGAATATATGCTGGATGGTTAGGATGCTATAAGGGTAGGGATTGCAAGAAAAAAAAAATGGACAAGCACAGACAAAAATAAATGATATATATGTATATATATATATATATATATAGATAGATTATAACGTAGTCGTGCTACACGATTTAAGACTTAACAAAAACTACTTAGTTTTATAGTTAAGCTTCTACTCTCAAAAGAGCCGTATAGTTATTTTATTAAATCAGGTAAATACTAAAAATTTGAAAAGTTTAAACTATTATAGGGAATATAAAAAAATTCTGGACCAATATTTAAGTACATAAAAGCAAAAGAAAATTATGAAATGAAGGACAAATATTATTATGAAAAGTTTTAAATAATAAAAAGAATTATTTTTAACAGCCAGCACAAAAAAGAAATTTTCACCGAAAAGTACTTTACGAAGCACAGTCAAAGGAACGATTTGTTCTCTGACTGCGCGGCACGACTACGTGAGAACACGATACAAATATGAATATGCATAGGTATGTATAATGATTGCTCTATATAGTTGCACACTTGTGACAAGCCAAGGCAATAAGCATTAAAAAAAATCGTGCTATGCTAATTGAATTGCGCACTAATAGTTCGTAAACGATAGCGTCAATTTACAGCGACCAAAATTCGCCACACTTGAAATACTAACGAAACTTGTCGTTGCGTTGGCTTGTATAATGGCGAATCAAACAATTTGTTCGATCACCCAACTGTGCAGCTATACATATATAAATTAAGCTACTAATTTTAAGCAAAATCGAAGCAAAAAACTTTTTATAATTTTAATACCCAAAAAAAAATTTATCTCAATGCACTCTAGAAGCAAAAAAAAATTTTAGGTGAACGCACGAAACAATTAGAAAAAAAATTTATTTTAAGTGTCAAAGCACACAACCAAAAAAAATTATTTTTCGTTAAAATAAAAAAATTTTAGTTTAAAGCGATTAAAAGCTAACGACAAACTTGCTGCAAGATAATTAAAAATTTTCTCTATACTTTACCAAGCGACAGCATCAAGGAAGGACAAGAGAGAAAAAAAGAAAATGGCTGCCAGAGCGTCCTCTTTCAGCTTCGTCGTGTGTGCGTCGTTCGTAATGGCGACCACGTGGCGAACTGGAAACGCGTGAATGTTCGCACAGCCAAATGTCTTTCACTTTTAGCACTGTTTATATTTTTGATTTATGCACAAAATTTTCTCTATTAATTTTTTCGCACAAACAAAAAAAAGTCTTGTTCAAGTTGTAACAGTTTTTTTTTTTTCTATTTCGTGTTAATTTTAAAGTATAAATTTTTTCGATTAATTCTACGCACAATTTTTCGCACAAATTTTTCTTTAATTTTTCGCACAAATTTTTCTTTTAATTTTTACGCACAATTTTTTCTCTGAATTTTTACGCACAAGCACAAAAAAAATTATTTTAATCCCGTGATTTTAACAAAAATTTTCACTGAAATTTTTGTCGGCCCCACGTTGGTTGCGTCAGTTGTGACAACCTTGGGGATTAGGAGGTTGCACTAAATATATGTATTTTAAGTAATTATGCATAAAGTTATATATAGAATAATGATACAGACAATGTACTTTATTAATTAATTACAGAGTTAAAACACGCACGTTCAAGATGGACGCCAGCCGCGTATAACGTACGCGACGCCGTATTTAATAGTAGAGAAACTATCGGCAAGAGAAACGCAGATAGTTTCAACAATTACGCACAAAAAAAAAAAAAGGGCACAAGCACACAAAAAAAATAATATTAATAGCACGAAGGGTAGTTAGCACTAGTACGCGCACGAAGTCGCCCGGCACACACGTCGCACAACAAGAAAGAAAGCAATAACGTTAAGCTAGTTATAAAGCACGCTGGCACTAGCAAAATCAAGGCTCAAGACTTGATTTTATTAAATACAAGAAAAATAACGCTAATGCGTCTCACTCACACAGCAATTTACTCTCTATAGAGCACAAAAAAGAAATAGGGAAAATATTGTATAATATTACAGTGACGAACGCTCTTTACTTCGTGACGACGACAGAAAGAATAATGCAATGGCGATTTCTTTCTGTCGACCAAGCTCGTTGCTCTTGCGGTCTGCTGCGCGCGCCGCAAGAGAGAGACAGACGATCCTCAACGGACCCCAAGTTAGCTACTCTAGTCAAGCGGCTTGCTAGCCCTATGCCAGCCTTATATGCTCGCGCGTGTGTGCCAACGAACTCGCGTACGGGGCTAAGAGTTTGACTCGCGTGGTCTGCTTTCCTTCTTGCCGACAGTTGTAGGCTTCTTTCTGTCGTCTTGACGCTTAATATTATATGTTTAAGTAACATGGTCAAATTGCCATGTTACAAAACAAATTGCGCAAATAATCAAAAAATTATAATTACAAAAATATTCGCTAGTAATCGCACAATCGACTTGTTTATGAACTGTAAATCAAAGTTTTATGAATATAATTATAAAATATATTTTTCGAATCGTGCTAGTGAAAAAGTTCAACTCAATAAATAGATTTTAATTAACTGGTTCTTGGTTATAATTTATTTAACAACTCAACCAACTACAAGCAGGCAGCCAGAGGGGAGCACCACGCCACATTTCAACACTAATCAACACAAATTTAAGTTATCTACGACCACACAGCCAACCCATAAAAAGGTAAGTGAGTCGGCTCCTCTACCCTGCATACGAGACAAGAAATATCTCATGATTGAATATAACGTCCGAGTAAACCTATGATTTAAGTTTCTCAAGGTTTTCTTGAAAATAAAGCAATAAAATTAATTTTTTCTTATCAAAGAAAATATTGCTTCTTTTATTACGAGATGCGGCTTTCTCTTCATTTTTTGCTAAAGTTATTAGTTTCTGTAAAAAACTCAATTCTTTGATTAGAAAAGAACAGAGATACGTGACCGCCTCTTAACGTGCTCTTACACAGGTTTTCATTAAGTGTTTATCGTGATTCAAAAATATTTTTGGGTGAGTACTTTTCATATTAAAGTTTTATAAAAATATTCTTGAAAAACTTATGAAACTACCGCAAATATCCCTGGTAACATGGTCAACGCAATTTTGCTGCAATTTTGCTGCAATTTTGCTGCAATTTTGCTGCAATTTTGCTGCAATTTTCTTGAAAATCAAAAACTTGCAGCAGAACATGTGCTGTCTGTTTCCGCATTTCATAGGGTTTTTTATGAAAAGAAATTACAGCAGATAAGTGCAACAGAATTGCACCTTTCTGGCAGAGAGAAAGTGCAATCTACGGAACGGAAAGAATGCGCAGAATCTTGAAGATATTTTGCAGTAAGCTTGCGGAAAAAACTTATTACAGACACTAGCAACAAAATTGAGTAAATAATTCCCGACAAAGTTTTGCAGCACAATTACGTAAGAATTGCAAATTGTCAAGTACTGTTCTGTGAATCGTAATAAGTACACAAGCATATAACAGAATCGAAACAGTCTTGCATCAAAAACTTGCAGCAGCATTTTACCTCAGATTTACATAAGAATGACAAAAGTCAAGTGCAATTATATGACGCGAATAAAGATGCAAACTTGCAGTAGAATCAAAGCAGTCTTCCGTAAGAATCTTGCAGCAGCACTTTACCTCAGAATTACATAACAATGACACAAGTTAAGTGCAATTATGTTACGAAAATAAACACGTAAACTTGCAGCAGAATCGAAGCAGTCTTCCGTAAGAATCTTGCAGCAGCACTTTATCCCCAAATTACATAAATATGACAAAAGTTAAGTGTAATTTAACGATGAGAATAAACACGTAACGTCAGGATTTAAACGTGATGGAATTTTTCGAATTTTCCAAATTTTTTTCTAAATAAATATTTTAATGAATTTTTTCCTCAAAAACTATCAATTTTTCTATAAAACTTAATAGAATACTTTTTCTTGGAAATTAGATGTAGAATTCACCTGAATTTTTGCAAATTATAATATACTGATTTTTACGCTTACTTGATCGATTTAAACATACTATTTAGTATATCTAAAAATCGAGCAGGTTAAATATGCTTTTTAAAGTCTTATTTTTTTTGTTTTTTTATGAGGAAAAAATATACGAAGCCTCCAGTTGGGCAGCCTTCTCAAAGTTACTTAATTGTGCAAAAATGTCTGAAAAAATCGTTATTTTGGATCAATGATGAGATTCGTGATTTTTTTTCTGAAAAAGTATTGATTTTTGGGACAAACGTATGAAAATCTCTCTCTCTCTCTCTCTTTTTTAAAAATATTGCACTGAAAAATGACAAATAAAAAATTCTTAACAAAAAAAAACCGACTTCAAAAAATGCATTGAAAAGTAACAAATAATTTATTATCTTTAGAAATCATACAAATATTTGGTAAAATACAATTTTAGAAGTCGGCGTCTAATTCTAAATCTGTGGTGCGTAAGCAGAACGACTTAGTCCATTTTTTCAAAAATAACGTTCACATTCATTGTTCAAAAATAACGTTTACATTTATTGTTAAAAAATAACGTTTACATTCATTGAGGAATTAGACGCCGACTTCTAAAATTGTATTTTACCAATTATTTGTATCATTTCTAAAGATAATAAATTATTTGTTACTTTTCAGTGCATTTTTTGAAGTCGGTTTTTTTTTTTGTTAAAAATTTTTTATTTGTCATTTTTGAAATACAAATTGAAATCAATATCAAATATAAATTTGTAGTTATTTACAAAACATCATTTAATTAAAATAATTAACATTCATGAATATTAACACTTGGTTCATCTACATTCTCTCTATCTTCATTAGATTCTATAAGAGTAACAATTGATTTATGATAGTAATAATAAGAAATACACTTTTTACATTGTATATTATCTAAGAATCTTGCAAAAATTGCAGTCGGCTCTAACGAAAAGTAGGGCATTTGAAAAGCGACCACAAAAACTAGCACATTTGGCTATTTAGTCATCGCAAGGTATCGCTAACATGTATTATTGTTCAAGGGGCAGTGTTGAGATAAACTACTTTTCGTGGGACGATTTGAATTACTCTTAGCGGCAAAGGGTGCGAATTGTGCTACTGTTCGCCGCAAAAGTGAATCGTGCTAGTTTTCGACTGAGAATTGAATTATGTTTCGTTGGAGGCGACGATATAATATATATATATATATATATATATATATATATATATATATATATATATATATTGTAACCTTCCTATCCTATTACCCTATTTTGACGCTAATCTTTTGATAATATTCTTTTATTTCCACGCGTTAAAGGATCGTTAAATAGCTAGCACGCCATGCCTAGCTATTTCGGACCTTGTGTACCTTTTATCGTTGTTTTGTTAAAGTCGTTTATAGCTAGGACGCCTTGCCTAGCTATAGCTGACTTTTGAAATGTATTTATTAGTAATGTTGGGTTATTATGTGTAAAGCCCGTTATTATTAAGGACCAAATGCCTTAATATTCGGGGCTTTACACCGGGTTAATTGGATGAGGATTTATCTTGGAAAAGCTCTTTATTAATAACTTAAATTGAATCAATTTACAATGTAAAAACTAAGAATAATCTCGCGCTTAATAAAGAAATACTTGCTTGTAGCACGTGTCAGGCCATTCGCCACTTGTGCTACGAGCAAGCGTGTCTTCACACCGAGAGAGCTGATCCAAGAGTGACGAGAGTCACGAGCTCCTCGCACTGCATGCGTCAGCTTTCTTAGGTCTCTCTCCCACTCTTCTCACTTAGTAGAAGAGAGGGAGGATCGCCGTATATTTTCAGCGGTACTTACACATGCAAGTGCGTGTACGTACATACGCGCGCTTGCATGTTCAACCACTTTGGTCTTTTTGGGTGTTTGCGCGCGCATCTCCCAGTATCGTACGGTTTCAGGGCCGTACATACTCGGGCGCTCACATTGCCCCTCAAATTAAAATAGATTTTGAATTTCAATTAGATTAATTATTGGAAAAAATCGATTTTATTTTCTCTAACGCGACTTGAACGAAGATGGGCGCTCAAACACCCAATTACGCATCTATTAACTATATTGGTGTTAAGGTTTGCCCCCCAAAATAGAATAAGATTTTTTTGTGTGTAAAGTCTTCACATTAACTAAACTTTATTTTTATAATTGCGTAAGTAATAAGTGTATTTATTATTTTTTCTTTGAAACTAAACCTTAAAATAAGTATCTACGCTGTAATTAACCTCAATTTTTTATTTTATTTTATTCATATTATATATATATATATATTTTTTATTTAAATAATCAAAAATTATTATTCTATATTTCGTTTTAACTAATTATTACTTTTTTTTTTTATTTTAAACTAAGAACAAAAACAAATATTACATTTTTAACATAATAAGACTTCCATTTTTTATAATTTTTTTTTTTTTTTATTTTATACAAATTTATTTTTTACTTATTTGTTGTTTTTCTTCTTAATTTTTCTATCCAATCGTCTACGTCTTCTTCTTTTTCATTTCTATCTTCTCCATCATTTAATTGCCCCCCTTTGTAATTTTTTAAATTTATAATTTATCGTTCTAGAGGTGACTTTTCAATCAGATTAATTTGTATTTGTTTTTTGGTCCACTATGGCCATAATTTTTTTTTATTTCATTCAACGCATCTCTTATTGATGCATAGGGTATTATAACTTTATTTAATGTTGTTTTATCTTCATTTTTGCATAACTTAGATTTTTCATAGTTTTTAGTTAAATAACATTTTAATGCGTTTTCGAATAAATTTTTCGCACCATACTTGTAGTTATTCTTTATTCTTTCATTTGAAGAATAAAGAGGTGCTTTTTTAATAATTTTCGTTCCATGTTTATACGTTGATAATTGAGCAGATACATTGCTAGATACTTTTTTATTTTTAGAAATTAAATCTATTGGTTCAATTTCTTGTTTTGGTGATATTATTTCACCTTTATGAATCTCATCATTGGTGAGTTCATAATTATTTTCCTCATGAAATAAATTTTCTTTATTTTCATTCGAGGTGAATGCACATGAATATGAGTCACTATCGCTCTCATGTGATTCAATGGTTTTTACCTGAGTGTACTTATTTGATTTAAGTTTTTGCCCAGGATTTTTTAGATAAGCATATTCGCCATCCATGTATAAAAGTATCTTTTCATGTACTCTCCTCAAAATCATGTTTAACATTTCCAGAAAACCATGTTTTGTGTTATACTCTTTAATAACATTTGGGATTTCAAAGTGTACGTTTATTCTTTTTGCATTTATATGTATGTTTAACTTGTTTTGTTTTTTGATTGTTTTAATTTTTTGATTTATTGCTTTAACGCATTTAACTTTTATAAGTTTTATTTGGCATTTATTAAGCTTTTCTAAGTTAGCGTAATAAGATTTTTTTGAATTTATAATTTTTTTTATTTTTGGGGTTTTTTATGAGTTGCAACCTTACCCCTTTTATTGTTTAAATCAGATGCAACTTTATTCAGTTTTCCTGAAGTTCTTTTAGTGATACTGAGTCTATATCTATTTGAGACACATTAATATCATTATAACTTTTTGTCATTTTATTGCTGACAGGAGCATTTAATTTTTCCCGCATTGCAGCTTTTTGTTTATTATTATTTTGATCATATAGAGCTTTTTCTTTATTCTCTAAATTATCAATTTCCTTAAAGAATTTCTGTTGATTTGAATTGCTTCTATGAGATTCATTTCTATTAGCTGCTCTTCCCTTACAGAAAAAAACTATAATCGATGACCGTAGTGAACTATAGTCTAGGATTGTAGTGATACTATATTCATGTATTATAATATATTATAGTAATAAAGTATAGTTTCTTATATTATTTTCGCGCTACTATAATCGGAGAATATATTAATCATAATGTTTACATACTATAGGTCTATAGTTCGTCGTCTTATAGTGCACTGATTGGTTTATAGTTCATAGACTCATCGTTTATGGGTTTATGGTTTATAAGTATATGGTTTAAAAATTTATGGGTTTATGGTTTATAAGTTTATGGTTTGTAAAATTATGGGTTTATGGTTTGTAAAATTATGGGTTTATGGTTTATAAGTTTATGGTTCATGGGTTTATGGTTTATGGGTTTATGGTTTATGGATTTATAGTTTATGGGTTTATGGTTTATGGGTTTATGGTTTATGGGTTTATGGTTTATGAGTTTATAGGTTCATGGGTTTATGGTTCAAGGGTTTATGGTTTATGGTTTATGAGTTTATAGGTTCATGGGTTTATGGTTCATAGGTTTATGGTTTATGGGATTATGAGTTTATGGGTTTATTGTTAATGGTTTTTATGTTTATGGTTTATAGGTTCATGGTTTATGGGTTTATAGTTAATTAATTTATGTTTTATGGGTTGACGAATTTATGGTTTATAAGTTTATGGGTTTATGTTTATAAGTTTATGGCTAATGTATTTATTGATTATGGGTTTATGGTTTATGGGTTAATGGTTTATGGATTTATAGTTCATAGGTTTATGTTTATGGGTTAATGGGTTCATGGGTTTATGGTTTATAGGTTTATGGTTTATGGGTTTATAGGTTTGTGGGTTTATTGTTTATGGGTTTATGGTTTTTGGGTTTAGAGTTTATGGGTTCATGGTTTATAGGTTTATAGTTTATAAGTTTATGGTTTATGAGCTCATGATTAATGGGTTAATGGTGTCTGAGTAAATGTTTTATGAGTTTATGGATTGTGGGTTTATGGGTTATGGGTTTATGAATTGTGGGTTTATGGGTTATGGGTTTATGGGTTTATGGTCTATAGGTTTATGGTTTATGGGTTAATGGTTTATGGGTTCATGGCTCATGGGTTCATGGTTTATGGGTTTATGGTTTATAGGCTTATGGTTTATGGATTCAACGGATTTATGGTTTATGGACTCATGATTTATGCGTTTATGGTGTAGAAGTTTATGGTTTATGATTTATGGGTTTATGGTTTATGGGTTTATGTTTTATGGGTTTATATTTTATGGTTTATGGGTTTATAGTTTATGAGCTTATGGTTTATAGGCTTATGGTTTATGGATTAAGCGGGTCCATGGTTTATGGTGCTATGGTTTATGGGTTTAGAGGTTATGGGTTTATGGTTTATGGGTTAATGGCTCAAGGTTTTATGGTTAATGGGTTTATGGTTTATGGGTTAATGGTTTATGGGTTTATATTCTATGGTTTATGGGTTTATAGTTTATGGTTTATGGGTTTATAGTTTATGAGCTTATGGTTTATAGGCTTATGGTTTATGGATTAAGCGGGTCCATGGTTTATGGTGCTACGGTTTATGGGTTTAGACGTTATAGGTTTATAGTTTATGGGTTAATGGTTCATGGGTTTATGGTTAATGGGTTTATAGTTTATGGGTTAATGGTTTATGGGTTTATGATTTATGGGTTTATATTCTATGGTTTATGGGTTTATAGTTTATAGGCTTATAGTTAATGGGTTTATAGGCTTATGTTTAAGATTTTCTGGTTTATGGATTTATGGTTTATGGGTTTATGGTTTATGGTTTATGGGTTTATGGTTTATGGGTTTATGGGTTTATGGTTTATGGGTTTATGGTTTATGGGTTTATGGTTTATGGGTTTATGGTTTATGGGTTAACGGTTTATGGATGTATGGTTTATGGGTTTATGGTTCATAGGTTTATGGTTTATGGGTTTATGGTTTGTGGGTTTATGATTTATGGGTTTATGGTTTATGGGTTTATGGTGCATGGGTTTATTGTTTATGGGTTTATGGTTTATGGGTTTATATTTTATGGTTTATGGGTTTATAGTTTATGGGTTTATGATTTATGGTTTATGGGTTTATGGGTTTATGGTTTATGGGTTTATGGTGCATGGGTTTATTGTTTATGGGTTTATGGTTTATGGGTTTATATTTTATGGTTTATGGGTTTATAGTTTATGAGCTTATGGTTTATAGGCTTGTGGTTTATGGATTAAGCGGGTCCATGGTTTATGGTGCTATGGTTTGTGGGTTAAGAGGTTATGGGTTAATGGTTCATGGGTTTATGGTTAATAGGTTTATGGTTTATGGGTTAATGGTTTATGGGTTTATGATTTCTGGGTTTATATTCTATGGTTTATGGGTTTATAGTTTATAGGCTCATAATTAATGGGTTTATAGGCTTATGTTTAAAAGTTTCTGGTTTATGGATTTATGGTTCATGGGCTTATGGTTTATGAGTTTATAGTTAATTAATTTATGTTTTATGGGTTAATGAATTCATGGTTCATAAGTTTATGGGCTTATGTTTATAAGTTTATGGTTTATTGGTTATGAGTTTATGGTTCATAGGTTTATGGTTCATGGGTTTATAGTTTATGGGTTTATGGTTTATGGATTCAACGGATTTATGGTTTATGGTGTTACGGTTCATAAGCGCATGATTTATGCGTTTATGGTGTAGAAGTTTATGGCTTATGGGTTTATGGTTTATGGGTTTCTGGTTCATGGGTTTATGGTTTATGGGTTCATGGTTTATGGGTTTATGGTTTATGGGTTTATGTTATATGGTTTATGGGTTTATAATTTATGAGCTTATGGTTTATGGATTAAGCGGGTTCATGTTTTATGGTGCTATGGTTTATGGGTTCAGAGGTTATGGGTTTATGGTTTATCGGTTAATGGTTCATGGGTTTATGGTTTATGGGTTAATGGTTTATGGGTTAATGGTTTATGGGTTAATGGTTAATGGGTTTATGATTTATGGGCTCATATTCTATGGTTTATAAGTTTATAGTTTATGGGCTTATACTTAATGGGTTTATAGGTTTATGTTCAAGAGTTTCTGGTTTATGGGTTTATGGTTCATGGGCTTATGGTTTATGAATTAAACGGGTTTATGGTTTATGGTTTATGTGTTTACAGTTCATGGGCTTATGGTTTATGGGATCATGGTTTATGGGTTTGTGGTATATGGTTGATAATTCATAAGTTAATGGTTCATAAGCTTATTATTAATGGATTTATGGTTTATAAGTTTATGGTCCATATTTATAGGTTTATGGTTAATGTGTGTATAGATTATTAGTTTATGGTCTATTAGTTTATGCGTTAGTAGTTTATGAGTTGATAGACGATGGGTTAATGGTGTATGTTTTTATTATTTATGGGTCTATGGTTTATGATTTATGGGTCAATCGTTTATGAGTTTATTGTTCATAAGCTTATCGTTAATGGGTTCATGGTTTTTGGGATGATGGTTTATGAGTTTATGATTTATGGCTTATGATTTATACTTCATGGGTTCATAGTTTATAAGCTTATGATTCAAAGGTTTATGGTTCATAGGTTTATGGGTTCATGGATTATGGGTTTATAATGTATAGGTTTATGGTTTGAAGGTTTATGTTATTTGGTTTTATAGTTCATAGATTCATGGTTCATGGTTTACATTTCATGAGTTAATGGTTTATACTTTATGTGTTTATAGTTTATTAATTCATGGGTCATGATTCATTAGTTCATGGTTAATGATCTATGGGTTATGGTTTATGGGTTTATGGTTTATCAACTATAAATCTGTGAACCTATAAACTATAAAACCATAAACCAATAAACCGTAAATTCATGAGGCATAAATTCAGAAACCATCTACAATAAACCCATAATTCTATAGATACATAAACTTATAAATCATTAGCCTATAAACAATACACCCATCAATCATAAATCCTTACACCATAAAACCATAAACCAAAAACCTATAACCCGAAAACTCAACATGTAATAAACTATTAACTAACAATGTATAAAACATTAACCCATAAATTATAAACTCATGAAGGATAAGCCACGAACCCATGAACTATAAACGCAAAAACCAAAAATTCAAAAGACATTAACGTATGAACCATAAACCCATACATTATTAACACATAAATCATAATCCCATAAACCATAAACGCATAAACCACAAACCCGTCAAATCATGAACCTATAAGCCATAGGCATATGAATCATAACACCATAAGCAATGAACCCTGTTAATACCTTAACCATAAGCTCATAAACTTTGAACGTATAAATCGTCAACTCATAAAACATTAACACATGAATCACCAACCCATGAACCATAATCGATAAACCCATACAACCATTAACAATAATTCATAAACCTATAAACCATAAACCCGTAAACCATAAATCCATAAACCATAAACCCATAAGTCATAAACCCATGAACCATAAACTCATGAACCATAGACCCATTTAATCTATAAACCATAAGGTAATAAACCTTAAACCCATAAATCATATGCACATGAACCATATACCCATAAACCATGAACCCACGAACCATAAACCCATAAACCATAAACCCATTTAATCCATAAACTATAATGTAATAAACCATAAATCCATAAACCAGAAACTCATAGAACATAAGCACATGAACCATAAACCCATGAACCATAATCAATAAACCCATTAACCAATAAACCCATAAACCATGAACTCATACACCATAAACCCATAAATCATGAGCCCATAAACCATAAGCCTATAAAATATGACTCCATATACCATAAATTCTTTTAATCCATAAACCATTAGCCCATAAGCCATAAACCCATAAGCCAAAAACTCATTAAACATAAGCATTAGCACCATAAACCTATGAAATATAATTGATAGACTTATTAACCCATAAATAATAAACCATAAACCATAAACCAACAAAACATGAATCAATAAACTAAAAACCCAGGAACCATGAATCAATAAACCATAAACCCAAAAACCATAGACAATAAACCCATAACCCGTAAACCCATAACCCCATAAGCCATGAATCTATAAACCATAAACCCAAAAATCATAAACAATAAACCCATAAACCATAAACCCATAAACCATAAGCCACAAACCTATAAACCATAAACCGATGAACCACAAACTCATAAAACGTAATCCTATAAACCATAAACTCATAAACCATAAACCTATAAGTCATAAACCCATAAACCATAAGCCCATAAACCATAAACCATGAACTCATAAACCATAAACCCATTTACCATGAACCCATAAACCATAAACCTATAAGCCAGAAACTCATTGAACATAAGCATTAGAACCATAAATCTATGAAATATAATTGATGGACTCAAAAACCCATAAATCAGAAACCACAAACCATAAACCAACAAAACATAAGTCAATAAACTCTAAACCCAGAAACCATAAATCTATAAACCATAAACCATAAACAATAAACCCATAAACCCGTAAACCCATAATTCCATAAACCATGAATCTATAAACCATTAACCCAAAAACCATAATCAATAAACCCCTAAACAATAAACCCATAAACCATAAACCCATAAACCATGAACCCATAAACCATAAACCCATAAACCATAAACCCATAAACCATTAACCATAAACCATAATCCCATAAACCATAAACCCATAATCCATAAACTCATAAACCTATAAACCATAAACCCATTTAATTCATAAACCATAAGGTAATAAACCATAAACTTATAAACCAGAAACTCATAAAACATAAGCACATGAACCATGAACCCATGAACCATAATCGATAAACCCATTAACCCATAAACGATAAACCATAAATTATAAACTTATAAATATAAACTATAAACTCATAAACTATAGACCATAAAACCATGAACCCATGAAATATAATCGATAAACCCATTAACCCATAAACGATAAACCATAAATCATAGACTTATGAACCATAAACTTTAAACTTATAAACTCATAAACCATAGACCATAAAACCATAAACCCATAAACATATAATCCATAAACTCAGAAACCCATAATCCGTAAACCCATAAAACATAAACTCATATACCATAAACCCATAACCCCATAAAACATAAACTCATACACCATAAACTCATTAATCATGAGCCCATAAACCATAAGCCCATAAACTATAACACCATAAACCATAAACCCTTTTTAATCTATAAACCATGAGCCCATAAACCATAAACATATAAGCCAGAAACTCATTAAACATAAGCACATGAACCATAAACCTATGAACCATAATTGCTAGACCCATAAACCCATAAATAATAAACCATAAACCATAAACCCTCAAAACATAAATGAATAAACTATAGACCAAGAAACCATGAATCTATAAACCATAAACCCAAAAACCATAAACAATAAACCTATAAACCCGTAAACCCATAATCCCATAAACCAGAAACCTATAAACCATAAACCTATGAACCCATAAACTCATAAACCATAAACCTATAAACCATAAACCCATAAACTATAAATCCATAAACCATAAACCCATAAACCATTAACCCATAAACTATAAATTTATAACCCATAAACTATAAACTTATAAATCATAAACCCATAAACTTATAAACCATAAACTCATAAACTATGAGTCCATAAAATATAAACCTATTAATGCACTATAAGACGACCAACTATAGACCTATGTTTTTTAAATATTATGATTAATATATTCTCTGATTATAGTAGAGCGAAAATAATATAGGAAACTATACTTTATTACTATAATATATTATAATACATGAATGTAGTATCACTACAATTCTAGACTATAGCTCACTACGGTCATCGATTATAGTTTTATTTTGTAAGGGTTTTGTCTTGAATCCTGTCATCATTATCAAAATCTGATAATATTTTAAATAAAGTGTTCTTATCTCCCTTTTAGAAAATTGCATGGCTTGCCTAACATTTCTATTGAAATGTTTGCTGATTTTCTCAGCTAGTTCTTCTTCAGAATATTGAAGATTTAACTCTTTGGCGAAACCATATATTTGGGTGGCATAAGCCATACGACTTAGTTTGCCATTCTCATAGAACTGTCCAAATTCAACTTTTCTTCTAGTTGTTCTTTGGACATCTTCATTCCAATATCTATCAAGGTATAAATTTTTAAATCCTTGATATGTGGTCACATCATCTTGATAGATGTACCACCATTCGTTCGCTTCTTTTTGTAGAACAGTGTGTAATAGTTCGAGGGTTTCTTCTTCCTCTAATGTTTTTATAGCTATATATTTTTCGAATTCGTTTAAGAATTTCATAGGCCTTTCAACCTCTGTGCCTTCATATTTTGGCAAAGGAATTTTTATTTTATTACTATAAAGTTTGAAACCTTGCATTCGTATCCCATTGTTTTTTAATTTTTCTTTTAAATCATTACTTTTTTCTTCTTGCTCTTGAGCAGTATCATCTATTTTTTGAGTTAAATTGTCTCGAACCATTTTAATGTCTTCATCATCATTTATTGTCTTTTTTAATTTAATAAATTCTTCATTTAAAGATTCATTTTTAGTTACTAAATCTTCATTATCTTTTTTATATTTATTTAAAAGATTTTTAATTACAATATTGTCTTCTTATAAGTTTTTTATCTTATTTAACAATTCATTCATTTGTTCTTTAAAATTTATTGTTCCCGCATTTGCGGTTTTTTCTAACTTAAAGACTATAGATTTGTCTGGACTAGCTGTAATTTTGTCATCCAACTCTTGTTGTTTATTAAACAACAATGTCAGCTCATATGACACAGCTTTCATCCATTCATTTTGTTTTGTGTTAACATCTTCCTCTATGGTCTCATCAAGATTATCTAATTCTTGCATCAGTATCTCTGATCTTCTTTTCGCCATCTTGATTTTTTATTTTTATTCGCAATTATATTTACGTAATTATTATTTACGAAATTAAAATTTGAATATTTCTAATTTCTGATTAATAATAATTATTAATGAATTTTTCATTTATTATCTGTTAGTGTAAATTATTTAAATTATTTAAAACGAAATATTTCAGTTTTAATTTCGTTTACATTTGCTTTATTATAATATTCTCATTTATAAATTTATATAATTCTATTAATTTATTTTGATTTTTTAAATTAATTTATTCTAATTCGCTATTATTTAACAACGCATATTTTATTTTATTATAATATTTATTTCTCATTTCCTTTTGAGAATATTTTTTCAAGAATTCCTTTTGTCTCTAACTAGCTTTCGACCTTTTGACTTTACTGTATATCTTCTTTTATAATATTCGCGTTTAGACTTAAGTTTTGCGCATATATAGCAAAAGATTCTTAAAGAATTTCAGTTGTGTACATTGTAACACTAATCTTCTTGCATTTCTACGCGACCTTCAAGTCTCTTTCTTTTATTATTAACGAATAATATGTTCGGAAATTTTACATTTAAAACAAAAATTTGGTCGAATTATTTTAGCCTTTTTTCGAACAAAAGAAATTCTTTTACATTATCATTTTTATTTTCTTATAATATATTTCTGGTATTTTCTATACCATTTTTTGTGCATCTTCATGCCTTTTTTTGATTTTTTATTGTTTTATTATTTTTATTCTATTATTTTTTATAATTTTATTTTTCATTTTTTATTTTTTGTTAAAAATTTTATTATTTAATATTAGTGTTAACACACGACTCATTCTCGCGTGGGTTTTCTCAACGACGGTTGAGAACCAGTGGGCGCCAATGTAACCTTCCTATCCTATTACCCTATTTTAACGCTAATCTTTTGATAATGTTCTTTTATTTCCACGCGTTAAAGGATCGTTAAATAGCTAGCGCACCATGCCTAGCTATTTCGGACCCTGTGTATCTTTTATCGTTGTTTTGTTAAAGTCGTTTATAGCTAGGACGCCTTGTCTAGCTACAGCTGACTTTTGAAATGTATTTATTAGTAATGTTGGGTTATTATATGTAAAGCCCGTTATTATTAAGGACCAAATGCCTTAATATTCGGGGCTTTACACCGGGTTAATTGGATGAGGGTTTATCTTGGAAAAGCTCTTTATTATTAACTTAAATTGAATCAATTTACAATGTAAAAACTAAGAATAATCTCGCGCTTAAGAGCAGGCCGGATTCGCTGTCCTTGTCTAATTGGCATTTTTGTTATTTACTCAAGTTTTAATCGGTGTATCTTCAAATTAAAGGTCGAGCGCAATAGATATTATTATTATGAACATCTATGCACAAGAAAAAAAATATCTACCGGTTTGTTTTTGAGAAAAGTAAGTAACGCCAAAGTAAGAGTTTATGTTTATAATATTTTCGCGTTACTTACTTTTCTTAAAAACAAATCGGTAGATATTTTTTTTCTTGTGCATAGATGTTCATAATAATAATATCTATTGCGCTCGACCTTTAATTTGAAGATACACTGATTAAAACTTGAGTAAATAACAAACAACTCAATTGTTACTCGGTCGGTATCAGGTTCTACTCCGGTCCACCGTTAATAAAGAAATACTTGCTTGTAGCACGTGTCAGGCCATTCGCCACTTGTGCTACGAGCAAGCGTGTCTTCACACCGAGAGAGCTGATCCAAGAGTGACGAGAGTCACAAGCTCCTCGCACTGCATGCATCAGCTCTCTTAGGTCTCTCTCCCACTCTTCGCACTTAGTAGAAGAGAGGGAGAGTCGCCGTATATTTTCAGCGGTACTTACACATGCAAGTGCGTGTACGTACATACGCGCGCTTGCATGTTCAACCACTTTGGTCTTTTTGGGTGTTTGCGCGCGCATCTTCCAGTATCGTACGGTTTCAGGGCCGTACATACTCGGGCGCTCACAATATATATATATATATATATATATATATATATATATATATATATATTTTTTTTTTTTTTTTTGGCTGAGGTGCCCGTAACCGTGCTCTCATGTATTGAGCACGCTAAATATGTAATAGGATTGATTCCGTCGGAGGACCGCTCCTTGACTATAATCACTCGCTCCCCGACTATAATCACTCGCTCCTTGACTATAATCATTCCTCCTCCGCCATAATCACCACGAAAAGGTTGAGGAGGCCCGATACCCATTGATTTAAGCTACAGAAAAAGTGCAACAGAAAGAAAAAGGAGGGATAATGCTAGAATTTCCCCTCTGCGCAGATACAAAAGCGCTCACATGCACTAATAACTATAGCGACAATATAGAGAAAAAGAGAGAAAAACAAAGCTCTCATTCACACCAACTATTTAGTCATGTGTCTTTGAAAACAAATGCATGTATTAACGTGCCTTTAACATCAGCAGTAAGAACAGTGGCGTAGCGAACGTAACAGGCGCCCATGGTACAACACTATATTGGCGCCCCCTTAAGAAATATATATAGTAATATAACGTATTTAATAGCGTCTATCAACAAAATACTATATTATTTTCCGAAATAAATAGAGATACAAGCTCACGTTAGACTAAATTTGAGACAAAAAATTTAGATAAGAAAATCAAGACCAGGAGTGAATTCGGAAATGCGTCTATCAATGGAAAAATTGGATATATGATCATTTAAAATCAGATAAAAAGATAATATTAATTTTACAT
The DNA here is from genome assembly GCA_017163975.1 of Anastatus disparis. NCBI lineage: Eukaryota > Metazoa > Arthropoda > Insecta > Hymenoptera > Eupelmidae > Anastatus > Anastatus disparis. The sequence goes on along the minus strand of JAFFSR010000057.1, from coordinate 168,548 downwards.
GTTAGCAGATATATTTATTGATAATAATATAACATTATCATACATTATTACAAATAAGTACTATATATGAATTTTCCTTGCCTTTGATGAAGCGAATTTGTCAATTACTTCATTAAAGTCGATGATTTCAAATTTTTCTCTTTCTATGCCTAAAAATGTTAGATCACTTAAACGATCTAGTTCCATAGTTAATCGTAAATATGATAAAATTAATTTTAATTTACTGAACGAACGTTCACAGCTAGCAATTGATACTGAAATAGTAAGGAGTATTTGAAGCGCGACTCTTAGGTTTGGAAAAACATCTTCTCCATATGAGATTATGAAAGTAAGAAGCTCTAATGGACTTTTAAGTTGAATTTCTTTTCTACTGCGAAGTAACATTTTACAGTCACATATTTCGACAAAGAGTTCTGTTCCATTAAAATCTGTATCGTAAAAATCACTCAAAATTTCACAATTTTTTTCAAGACCATCGTCATCATTATCTCCGTTTAAATTTTCAACATCTAATAAAAATCCAAATTTTGAATTAAGATCTCTTAACCGTGTAAATCGTGTACTTATCTCTTGCTGTAAGCGATCAAGAACACTTTTCATAACGCGAGAAATTTCACTTTCTGCGGAAAGATCAACATCTTTAGCCAATTCTCCAGGCATTTTTCGGCGTCTTCTAGCACGGATTGTTATATCGATATCCCATTTTTCACAGAAAAACTTGCCCTTTTCTATTGCCTCTTTACAGATTTTGTCTCGAATTTCTGCAAGTTCAGTTGCTAATGATTGAAGGTCATGGAATGCTTCTCTAAAATGCATTTTAGGATCTTGTAATCTGAGTTGCACTTGATGAATTCTCCTCAAAACTTCATGCCAGAAATGAACTAAAGTTATGAAATTAAAATTCAATATATTTTGCAATAAAATTGTAGCTTCACTTCTAGTATCACTTGTGACAGCACCATCCTCAGTTAATTTTTCTAACAATTTTACCAACTCTTCCAGCCCATCGACAATAACGTTAATTGCATCTACTCTAGCGCTCCATCGTGTTTCAGACTCACGTTTCACAGTTTTCTTTATAGAATTTTTCAATAATTTCCATCGTAATGTTGAACGTGAAAAAAAAAGATATATGTTTTCAATTATTCCAAAATATGTTACCACAATTGCGTCTTGCTTAGCTGCAGTAACTCCTACTAAATTTAAGGAGTGACTATCACAATTTACAAATAATGATTTATTATTTTTTTCTACAATTCTTTGTTGAACGCCAGATATGTGACCTGACATCACGGCAGCATTATAACATTGTGATCTACAGTTTGTTAATGAAATCTCATCGGAATTCAATTTTTCTAAAATTGTATTTTCAATTAAGAAGGGGCCGAACTATCTGTCTTCGTCTAATAGCATTTTTCATCATTTATGTAAACACTATCCGGTATAACAAGAAAAAAATAGCAGCCCCCGCTAGATATTAGTATAGTAAGTAAATTTCGTAATAACAACCAAATTTTTTTACTGCGTAGTTTTTGAATAATTAGAGACCTACCAAAAAAAGATAGGTTATATTCTAGATTGCTAGTAGGTCTCGAATTAGTCAAAAACTATGCGGTAAAAAATTTTATTGTTATTACAAAATTTACTAATTATACTAATATCTAGCGGGGGCTGCTATTTTTTTCTTGTTATAAAGGATAGTGTTTATATAAATAATGAAAAACGCTATTAGACAGAGACAGATAGTTCGGCCCCTTCTTAAGGATGCATCTTTAGCATCTATTTCAATGAATCCCAAAAAAGATTCTTTGATGCAAACTTTTCTGTTAATGAAATCAATATCTACATACCTTAAAACTTGTGACATTTGTTCCCGATAAGCGATATCAGGAGTTGAATCAAATAAAAGTCCGTAATATTTATTTCTTTTAATATCATTTAGCAGTTGATTCCGAACTGTAGAAGCCAGAAGATGAATAAATTCATTTTGGATTTGCGGAGATATGTATGAGACAGTTCTTGGCGTTTCCATAACATTCTTAAGGTGGTTTGCGAGTAGTGGATCAAATTGAGCTACTAGTTTAAGTAAAGATAATAAATTTCCGACATTCGTACCATCTTGAAGCGCTAAATTTTCAATATGTCCACGTAAAGGAAGATTTTGTATAATTAGATACTTCATACAAGCTAATATTCGTTGCAATATATTTCGCCACCGTTCTTTTTCAGACAGTATATTTGATTCTAATGATGCATCGATTCCTGTATTATTAATTAACCTTCATTCTGTTTCTTTCCAAGTTGTGAACGATTTTCGATGATTCGGACTTCTTTCATGGCTAATCAATTTATTTTTTTTTATTCCATTTATTAAAACCGGATGTAGTTACAAAAGCTGATGGTGTAGCAGAATTGTATGTAGTAAAAAGTAAGCAACAAAAGCAGTAAGCTGCTTTATTTTTTGGTGAATATAATAACCAAGATAGGTTAATTTCAGTTCCTTCTTTTTCATTACCAACCCATCGAGACAACCAAGATTTTGGCATTAAACGACTAGTTGATGTTACTACTGCATTTAGACTGCATTCATTCTGAAATATACGAGATCCACGAAGAATCATTTCTGTGCGAAGTTGGTTAGATACTATTGGAAGATTATTATTAAATTTTAAATAAGCAACATCTTAACTCTAAAACGTCTGAAATTACGGTGAGTGTTTCTGTTGCATTTTCTGTACTTTTTGTTAGATGCGGATAAGGATTTAAAACTTCAGATCCACTTGGGCCTTCATAATCAACATTTTCAAAGTCTTGTTCTTCTGTGTTATTGCATAAAAGTTTAGCAGCAGTAGGAGTATAATCTGAATCATTTTTTGATTCTGATTCTTCATGTATATCATCCGAGTTTTCTTTTTGTGATTTTTTTACTAAAAATGATTCCATTGATATCCTGGATTTCTGAGCGTCTATTTCTTGTTTTAATTTTCTTTTTCGGTTCTGAGAACCACTAAATTTTTTTGCATGGATTGACATGGTCTAAATAAAAAAAAATAAATTCCAATGATAATAATTAATATATTACTTTTTGAAATAACAACAACAATAAATAAAATATAAAAAGAACTTACTTTATTGCAAAATGCAAGCAATATAATATTAAAATTTAAATATTATATATATCTTCAATTATTTTATTAAACACTGATATAACAATTTCACTCACTGTTCATTGAATAAGAGAATCGTCAAGATGATGTTAAAAAAATGCAATAAGTACCGTAACACGTGATAAAGCGGTCAGGATTTTCTAGTTTCTTATGTAATTTTGTTTGTGTATAATAATAATTTTTTTAACTTCTGTTGATAATTTTCAAAAAATTATTGTTATACATAAACAAGAGTACATAAGAAATTAGAAAATCATATATGAAAAAATGCTTGTTTTACCCCACACCTGACCGCTTTACCTCGTTTTACGGTATAAATATCTATGATTATATCTATATTATATAGTCCTTTTCATTATAACTTTCACACAGAAACAATTAATAAAAAAGGAAGCAAAATAACTTTTATGAAAAAAAAGAATCAATTTTTTAGCTTTTCCAGACTTAAAATATACTTATACAAAGAAATGTAACAACAATTCTCGTCACTAAATCAGCCATGATTTTACCCAGTATATGCAATAGGTTTAAACTATACTTGAAAAAAAGTAGTTGTATACGGTATAGAGTCTGCTTGAAACAAAGAATCATCAACTGTAAACAAAATAACGACGACTAGGTGACAAACAGATATATTCTCAGTGTGTATGAATACGGGTGGCGTCAATAACTCGGGCTCTCGATACACACGAATATATTTATGTTTATATTATATATAGATATACCAATAGCATAGTGCCTAAGAAACTTACAATTTTAGCCAAAGCGACCCTCACCGCCAATACAAAATAAAAGTTGAAAGTATATTTTCACACATGACGTAGCTGATACTTACGATGAAAATATACAATATAACGTACAAATGTTATTTACTAGTTCTTAAAGAAGACTGATATTGAAACGTCACTTTTGTAAATAAAGGATTTTTTGACATTAAATCTGATTATTTTTATTCACATGTATACTTATAGTTCGGCTACTGAATTAATAATCGTTCAAAGTCAAAGAGCAATATAATAAAAGATTATAGTGTATTATTTATTACCCTTTTAAATAAATAAGAATTTATAATACTCAAAAAAATGAAGTGTTTAGAAAAAAAATAATGTTTTTTATACGGAAATATTTTATTAATTTAGTACAAATATTATTTATAACATATTTGATCAGACAAATCAAGATATCAAATGATTAATTATGTTTAAATGATTATTAATTTACAATATAACTATTACCTAAAAATTGATCAAAATATTGCCATTTTCCGAAATTTTTTTTATCTTGAAAATTTTTTATCGCCCCTCTGCGAGTGGCGCCCGGTGCATGATAGACACCCTTCACCCCCCCTCGCTACGCCACTGAGTAAGAACAGAAATCATTCGCTGTTAGTACTGGCTGCTCTACACATGAAAATGGATTTTTCAAATATGTTCACGTTATTAAATAAAAATAAAAATGATACAAGTGATAATAATTGTGATGATAAAATAATTGAACTTATAGAAAAAGCTAAATCAAGTGTAGTTCCAGATAATTCAAAGACATGAAATTTCTTATACGATGAAAGCCCGGATACGGACACCAAAGCCAAAAAATTGTTTATGCACCATGGCCAAGAGTCACTTGATATGTCTCGGATTATTTGTAGTGAGAGAGGAATAGAATAGTCTCGGCCGCTCACGCGGCCTCGACTTTTCTATCCCCCTCTCCCTACAAATATCCCTCCACATAATCAAGTGACTCCCGTCCAAGGTGCTTAAATAACTAATATATATATATATGTGTGTGTGTGTGTGTGTTGTGTGTGTGTGTGTGTGTGGCACATATTTAACTCGTAGGCACGACTGAAGTATACGAAAATGACACCCGATAACTTTTGGAGTTTTTATGTCGAATCTTTTTCAATCGTAGTTAACCAAAATTTTAAAATAATTTGCAATATAAAATAAAAGATTTATCATTAAATATTTGCATTTCTTACTTCGAGAGCTTCACCGCGAATTTTCATTTGCAAAAATCGGTCAATTTTTACATAAATTATGTCAAATAATTATTTATTTCATTTTATGAAAAATCGTCTGATTTCTTTCATTTAAATTTGTTAAACTTCATAGATAAGCTCTTATAAAAATTGCTAATTATGAAATTTCGATTATTGCAAATAAATAAGTTGAAAATATTTACTCGAGTTGAAAAAAGAAAAGTCATTTAAATAGACTAAGTGAGTACAGTGCAGCTATTGTATTCGCCCTATGATGTCAAAGAATATCGGTAAGAGAAAGATATATATATATATATATATATATATATATATATATATATATATATATATACTTTAAAGATATATATATATATATATATGTATATATATATATATATATATATATATATATATATATATATATATATATAAATGAAATAGACATGCATTTTCTATATGTATTTTTTTTCAACCACACTAATATTCAGGTCTTAGTTTTTTTTGTTTACATATTTAAGTTTTACGAGTTTAAAATTTAAGTTTTACGAGCTGAAAATTTAAGTTTTACGAGCTTAAAATTTGGTCTTAAATTTTTGTCTGAATTCCTAAGCAACTCACCGTCCCATAAGAAGTTATCACTTCAAAATTTTTGTCTGAATTCCTAAGCAACTCACCGTCCCATAAGAAGTTATCACTTCAAAAAATTCTTTTTCTAAATAAAAAACAGTAAAAAAACAATTGATTAAATACTCTTACCTGAATAAATAATTGATGGTCGAGATTTACTTCGATAAGACTTGACACATGAAGATAGCGATACCGAATGAAAATTGAAAAGTAAAAAGAGCGACTCAAATCAACACCGTATATATATGATGTTTCATGACGGTGACATGACACAGCTGTCAAACTCGCATACACAGAACATAATTTTTGTATATTTTTTATATAAAATCTGTTTCTGTTTTTTATTTAAAAAATTATTTAGCATCATATAACAAAATTATACTTAAGACTTATATAATAATCTATAAGAATTTTTTAAATAACAATTTTTTAAAATATCATAACGTAGATTTTTAAACGCATACGCATGCGCACGCTGTGAGCTAATCTCGAAATTCTATCTTGGCATCACAACAACCGGTCATGACTTTTTTATAGAGGGATTTTATATATAGGCGAAAATTTAAAAAAATGTAAATAACTGTAAATAATTGTAAAAAACTATGGAAAATTGTAAATAATTGTAAATAATTATAAATAACTGTAAATAACTGTAAAAAACTGTAAATAACTGTAAATAACTATAAATAATTGTAAATAATTATTAATAACATTAAATTATTCACTAATTCAAAAATTTTTTTAAATGTAAATAACTGTAAATAATTATGAATAATTGTAAATAATTATAAAAAACTGTAAATAATTGTAAATAATTGTAAATAACTGTAAATAACAGTTAATAACAGTTAATAACTGTAAATAACTGTAAATAACTGTAAATAATAGTAATTAACAATAAATAATAGTAAATAACTGTAAATAACTATTATTTATGTCTCAATTCTGACATTTTTTAACAATTATTTACAATTATTTACTATTATTTACAGTTTTTCACATAAATTATTTCCATATAGGAAATATGTAATAATTTTTAATTAAGCATAACTTTTTAACAGCATTGAGCTTTTTAAGCTAATAAGGCTTAAATTAAAGTATTTAACTTGTACTTTTTTAATATTTAATACATTTCTCTGTAAGATTTTTAGTTGTCCGGTCATTCAAGTTCTTACAACAACTTCTTTTCATTATATTATTGAAAAATATGTATAACTTTGTCTCTGAAATCTATTTAAACAAAAGAAAAAATACGGGTTAATTTTTTTCATCACCAAATCATATATTGTAGTTTTAACCAAATTTGTTTCTCGAAGGTGGAGATGATCTTTCCTTATAAGTAGGTTTTGATCATTAGTTATATATGAAAAAAATATTTATACTCAAGATATGATTGCCTAATTAATTATTACAAGTACTTTAAATGAACTTTGAGTTTAAAATTTCAAATTTTTTTTTCAGTATTATATTTGTAAGCAAAAATTTGTTGTACTGGAAAAATTTCAAATTTAGTAAATGTTTAGGTGCAATATCAATATAATTAACATTTTATTTTAAAAAATACAACAAAATAACGTTTACTACATACATATAAAACTGTTTTAATAATAAAATTATCAATAAATTATTTTTTTTACACATCGTTGGCTTATATAAAAAGGGTACCCCCCGTTGAGATAGTCAATTTTGCCCTGTCCCTGAAATTTTTGCTTGACCTTGTAACTTTGTTTTGGATGAAAAAAAATAGTTTTTGTCATATTTGCAGACCGCGACCCCCCTCCCCCTGTCCACAGCATGTAAAAAATGACTTTTTCACTATTTATTTTTTTTTTCCGCATCTTGGCAGTAAAAAACCCCAAGAAAATCGTGCTTATAACTTAAATGGTTACAAATCACGTAGAATTTTCTCATAAAGATTTGATGATGCTATATAACCTAAAAGGATGAAAAAAAATTCAAACCCTTCCTATTTTCACGGGAAATGCGATACAGGGCCAATTCTTGCAAAAAAACTTGTATTTTGTTTAAAATTACTCGCCTGAATTTTTCCAGATATTTCCTGTTGGTGCGCCATAGTTAAAAATGCAAAAAACTCATTTTTTCGACGTTTTTGGCTGATTGTAGCTCATTTGCAGACTTTGTATTATTATTTATATTATGAAATTGTATTCTAGAACTTCATTTATAAATTTAATTATGCCATTAAGTCAGAAAAATAAGATTTACAAATATCCGCATCATATTTTTGCACGAATCCACATTTTAGATTAGGCATTTAAACACTTCTTTCATGATTTTGTTGATATTTCACTACTTTATATGAGATAATATCTTTTAAATATCGAATTGCTTTAATAAAAGAAAATATTTTGGTAAATGAGTCATTTCACAGGTACAGCTATATTAAGTACGGTCGAAATATCAACTTGAGATTATATATGAATTTATATTTCGTAAGAAAAACTTATCAATACAAACATTATCATCATGATTTAATAATATAAACTTTGACTTTGGCATTTTTAACATTATGTAATCTAAATCTGCACTTAAGTCACACTTTTGCGAGAGCTATGTGGTCTATTTCTACACTGTGTAAAAAAAATGTGAGCATGCGAGTAAATTGAAATCTTGATTACATGTCTCATATTAATATTACAATATTAAATATATTTTTGTTAAAAAGCGCATATAATTCGCAATTATTTTAGGACATTTGCAATCGTTTTAAAGATCATAAATAAAAATGTTAAAAAGCGCATATAATTCGCAATTATTTTAGGACATTTGCAATCGTTTTAAAGATCATAAATAAAGTTTGCACTTATGCCATGTATTGTATTATATTATCTCAATTGACATAGGTACGAATCAAGTAACGTAACTCAAGTAACAATCGTTCGGCTGGAAGTTATAGTCTTTACTCAGTTCTCAGATATCTGTCTATGTTCTTACTCTTTTTCCATAAGAAGAACGAGGATAGAATATTTGAGAACTGAGTAACAACTACAACTCCTAGCCTTAGACTTGAGTCGAGTCTACGATTTCGAGCCATAAGAAAACATTTTGGCCTGAATTCATAGTCGTGCCTTGAGTAATAAGTATGACTTAAAACTTAAGTCTTGTTACTTGAGTATTAGCTGTTACTTCAATTGAGTGCTACATGAATAGGTTATCACAGTTAGTTATGAAACAAAATCACACAAATAAGATAGTCGTCGGTAAGGATGTAACACTCAATTAAAGTAACAGCTGATACTCAAGTAACGATACTATGAATTCGGGCCAAAGAAAAGTAACATGTAAAATATTTTGTAAATAGAATAACGAATATTAGTATTGAAACAGTATTACGAATATTATTATAAAAAATAAAATCCTATATTTATTAATTTTATATATTAGGTAAGGATTTATTCCTAACGAAATTGTAATTGAAAAAGATAATATTATTTCATGGGCTATATTACAATATTATAATAACATTGTATAATAAAAATTGATTCCATATTAAATGCTTCGTTACAATTATTATTGTAGATGTTTAAGAAGATCTTTTGATAAATCACTAGGGCAAAATATTCGAATTATTGTTAGTTTTATGCAGAGTTATTAAAGGATGCAGTGGATGTTTATTGTTTAAAGAGGATATAACTTTATTTATTGTGTCTACAACTTGTGCTCTCAAAGGTATATACAGGAAGTTATACAAGGAGGTTTCTTTTTTATATAATACATGGTTTTGAATATAGAGCGCGTTACATGATAATGGCGGTTAATTTAAATATAATTTTCGTTTATTCTAACACCCTCCCATAAACGTAAATCTTCTTTCTTGAGACTTGATTGATTAAATCCTAAATTATTCAAACAATTTTCGTGGATTATTGGAGATAAACTTTTGGTGAATATATTTGCCGTCATCTGCTTAGTGGGTACACATTGCACTTCGATTATTCTATCCTTGCAAATCTCTCCTATATAATGATAGCGTATGCTAATATGTTTAGTTTTAGAGTGCTGCATAATATTATGGTCTGATTTGCTTCCTTGGCTGCTTCTGATAATGCGATGTACTCAGCTTGCGTGGTAGATAAAGCTATACACTTTTGTTTACGTGATTCCCAAATCACTGATGCGCCAGCTAGTTTGAATACATAGCCCGAACGGGAAATTCTGTCGGTGATATCACCAGCCCAATCAGCATCAACGTAGGCGAATGATTGTTTCTTTTGTTGCTTATAAGTCAATGCATAATTGCTCGTGCCCTTAAGATAGCGTAAGACTCTTTTAGCTACAGCCCAGTGAGATAATCTAGGGTCATTATTAAAACGACTTAACTCACTTATTGCATACGAAATATCGGGTCTTGTACCACTGGATAAATACAAAAGGGATCCAATCAACCTTCTATAAAGGTTTTGATCTACTTTTGATTGATCTTCGTCTGCAACTAGTTTTATATTTGTTTCTAAAGGCGTTCTAGTAGGTTTAGCCTTTTCCATTCTGAATTTTACCAAAATATCGTTGATGAATTTTTCTTGTTTAACCTCAAAAATATGATTTTGTACATCTTGATTGAATTCTAAACCTAAACAATATCATATTAAGCCCTAATCTCGAATACGGAATTCGGTCATTAGATTTTGCTTAAATTCTTCAAACAATTCAACAGAATTTGTAGCAATGTTGAGATCATCAACATATATGGCTAAGAGGAGTATTTTATCTTCTTGCTTCATGTAATATAGACATTCTTCAATTTTCGATTTTTGAAGTTCAAAAACTCTTAACTGTTCATCAAGTCTTATGTTCCATTGTCTACCTGATTGTTTCAGGCCGTACAAAGCTCTCTTTAGTAGACAAACATTGTCTTCAAGACCTTCAATTACAAAACCAATGGGTTGTGTCATGTAGATTTTTTCATCTAATGTACTATTTATATAAGCCATTGTTATATCGAGGTGGTACACTAATAGTTTTAATTCTGCTGCTAGAGCAAGTAATAAACGAATTGTTTGTAAGCGAGCTACTGGAGCATATGTCTCACAATAATCAATTCCTGATTGTTGCGAATAGCTTTTTGCGACTAGGCGAGCCTTTCGTCTTTCTATAGTTCCATCCGAATTATATTTCGTTTTAAGAACCCATCTTGATCCTATAAGTTTTTTAGGCTGGAATTTATAGTCAACACTTGGCACTCAGCACTCAGTTTACATGAAACAAACATCATTCTATCCTTGTTTTTCTTATGGAAGTAGAGTAAGATAGAATGATGTTTGTTACATGTAAACTGAGTAGATAGGCTATAGGCATACTGGCACACCCGGATTCTAGCACAGCCCATGGTGTGCTAGAACCCGTACGGATTCTAGCTCAGCCCATGGTGTGTTAGAACCCGTACGGATTCTAGCACAGCCCAAGTGTTTTAGAATCCGAATGTGAACTAGTATGCCTATAGCGTTTCCTACTTTTTCTACTTTTTTTTTTTCTTCTTATAAATGGTTTTGTGAGAGATAGAATAATTTCATGAGTTTGACATTGTGTAGTGCACAGACAGTCTTATGAATTGGATTATGGTTTGTACACACAGTAACGCATTTGAAAGATGGATTTAATGGGTATCCGTATTCATTGATGTTATAAACGGGAAATTTGAATCTTAGCAACCATTTTCGTTTGAATTCATTAATAACAAAAATTTTTGTAGCATCATGTAAATGTTCACGGAGTAAGTTTGCAATTTGAGAGTAATCTAGTCCATCAGTGTTCCAAGCTATTCCATGATTATGTTTGAGTCGAATGTTTTCTTCTTGCAATTTGTCAGAGAGCCTTTTCCATGAAAAAGGTTTTTTGAATAGATGAACGATGGGATCACCACTGTCGTTGAGAGGAATGATTGCTATTTCCTTTAGAACATATTCACCACCCATTTGCTTAAAACCAATCATGTCTACCGCATATTCCATTTCGAAATATTAATTTTTTTACGTAAAAGTGAAGATAATTCAGACAAGCTTCCGAACATCTCCACTAATAGGATTGTACTGAACGATGCGATCGTGTAAGATCATGCAATAAGCTGAAGTATTAGCTGGAAAGTCAGTTTGAGACTCAAATTCTAGACGTACATCGACAGGAGCGCTCTTTAGAGATTCTTTTTGTCGTGAACAGTCAATAACTATGAGTGGTTCAAAGTTGATAAACTGAGACTTCGTCAACAATGGCTGTGAATCTCTTCCGTAATAGCTTTTCTGAAAATTAGCATACATATCATAGAGAATAGCAAACTGATTCTTAGATATGTCAAGATTGAGATTGTTGTACGGATAATATTGCGAATTCAAGAAAAGTCTCACATTACTAATATTACAGTGGTCAAAGCGACTGGCATTTTTAGTTTTTGATCCTTTTTTTCCCGATTGTAATCCAAGAATCACGAAACGTGGTTTCTCCAATTGATTTGAAGTTTTTACCGTCCAGACGTGTTTATTTGTTGTTGGAAGAAGAGGATATTCAAATAACTCCCAAGAACGAAAACTCATAGAAATAGGATTATCTTTGCCAATGAAACTTAACAGCTGGATTTTTTGTTTATCTGATGCAATAACATATGGCATTAACCACTCTATCTTTGATATTTTTATTTGATAAGTTTCATACGTGGTTACATTGTTGGCTACAGTACCTTCCTGTATTATAGCATTTAGATCATTTCTTGATCTTGTGAGAATGAGTTCATGCTTCATATTAACAACAATTTTCTTGTAATCTTCTGCGAAGCCTAAAATCATACTTAGAGGGATAGAAACGTCAAAATTTCCATGATCATCTACAATTGTTTTGTTTGCTTCTTCAACACCAAGCCAGCCTGCATTTTCTAATGTTGGAGTCTGATTTGGATTAAATGAAGTGCATCCCTTCATGAGACTACTCAGACCAACATTTTTACTTTTATCTATCTCTACAGCATTAAGTTCATATCGAATTTCATCAAACAGATGACAAATGCCATTGTTAACGAAATTAGTTTTAGTTAGTGCTTGTCCATCTGGTTTTTGTAATTTTCCACATACATGGATGTAACTACATGATGGTAAGAGGCATAAATCTTGATGCTGAATAGAAATACGGATTTCATCACTGTTATTGAAACTTAATGTGGAGTATGGTTGATGTGCGTGAACCTCATAATGAGCAATAGACTCATCGAATGCGACACCTGATTGAATGCTTAGAATTTCGTCCATTTTTCTGAAAGCAGCAGAGAATGATACAATTTATCTTTTTCCACGTACTTTGAGACCTATGCTTTTGAGAAACTGGATGCTCTTCCGTGTTAACGGTTTGAGTACCTTTGGACGACTGATGGTGGGTTGACATGATGGCTGACTTATATGCACACTTGAATTATAAACGATTCCCATTATACAGATTTTATGTGAAGTCTAACAGTAATTTCCTCTCCTCGGAAATTCACTAAATTTCCGTCTTGATCAACAATTCGGATTTGAAGATGATCTATACTTTTAACATTGAGTGGTAAATATATGACATGCGATGGAACTTCTATGATTTTATATCCTGGAGGAACTTTTGGGAAAAACTCATGGATCGTGTGAACTTTTTTGTCGTTGATGTAAGCACCTGTAGTAATATTACACTCTACTCTGAGTGCGTTTATTTTCAATATCTTCACAGGTAAATCAGAGCTGTGATGAGTGTCTTCATGAAGAACGCGACGAGTGAAACCGAGAAGACTGCCTATTGAATCCCGAGGTCTAAGATTTATCTCATGGCTGCAATAAATTTCACTTCTGAGAGTATTGTTGTTAGCTTTTAAGGAAAATTCGATTCCTTTAGATTTCAAATCTTTTTGCAAAAATTGATTAATAGCATCAATTTCATAACTGCCAGTAGGAATAATAATAATCTTCTCTCCGTTTATATGAAGTTTATTATTCGAATCGTCAACATTGGGAATCGAGTTGAATGTTAAAAGTTCAACTAAACCCAAAACAAAATTCTTATGCTGTGGTAGTTCTATTGAAGGAAAATATTGCGCTTCTAAGATAGAAGATTTGCCTGAAAGACTCAAAGTGAAACTATCTTCCATGACTGTTTGAAAAAGAATGATCCTGCTTGTCTGAAAACTCTTCTTTTATAGTCTTTCACACAAGAATTGAAGACAAAGATGTCCACAAATAAATGAGTCAAAATTTTGATATCTTTTATAGTTGTATTTCACTTCTTTCACGTTAAAATATAACATGAGATCTATAGGGGGTTTAAGATCACCAAAACTATCAAAATAAATCACTTCAGAACCTCGTTTTCGATAACATACCCAGTGAGTGCCTTTGTTTTGAAAATCATCTAAGTTAACTATAGCAGATTCGTTATGCCATGGGCCATCAGAAGGTAGATTATTTCTCATGAAAACATCTCGAAAATATGGGATTTTCATCATACGAGCATACTTTATAAGATCATAGTCAGTCAGTGCACGATTTGGCAAAGTTAAATCGAAGTTTTTTTTTTTTAACTTGACCATTACCGATATGAGGTTTCATAAATAATCCCATTCCAGTTTTATATGGTTTAAGATAGAGACCTTTTCCTAGAGCAATAGCTTCCATAGTTTTATTATGTCTCTTACTTTCTTCATAATTTTTCTGTGCAGCTTTAGCCTCATTTACTGCTTTAGCTATTCCAGCAGCTCCTCCAGCCAGAGCACCAGTTGCACTTAGTGCTGCGAACAATGGTATGAGAAAAGGCAGAGCGCCACCTATTTTTGATGGAACAGGTAGAATACGTGGAATGATAATTTTTTTCTTACCGCCAACAATCTTGAGAGCTTCACGTGCACCTTTTAAAGCGGACTGTATAACTTTGCGAGAATGTTTACTTGGTTTTAATGATTTTTTACTTGCAGTTACTAATTTACTCAATTTTACACCCATTCCTGTCTTTCCTTTTAATTTCATAGCATTTGCAACAACAAAAGCAGTTGCTTTTTCGCTAAGACTTGCATTTTTGGCTCTAACACGCTGCCAAGCTTTATCAGCGAGCTTCATGTCAGCTACTTTTCGATTAGCATTTTTATCAGAATAAGATATGTCATGTTCTTTACATGCTTGATCAAGTGGATTGATACCTGCATCACCTCTTTTTAGACGCTTTTTCAGTTTTGTTCCGGGACCACAGTATTGATATCCAGGAAGATGCATTTCAACAGGTAAGTTATTGATTACTTTATCAAGTAACCCTTTACCCTTAGGGTGCTTCTGTGATTTGTGTACGAGCATCTCTCTTCGAGTGCTGATTTACAACTGATGATCAAAATATAAAACAAGCGTTTATATTTTGAGAGCTCAATATTATATTTGACTCTGTTACGTGAACATGGATTTTACCGAGCAGAACGTCAAACTTCCCGTAGCGAATTTCGATTTTGGAAAACAGAAAAGAAAAAGCGTCATGGGGAATTACTACCAGATAGTATACGAGCAGTTTTCTGTGGACCATCCAACTGTGGGAAAACAAATAGTTTATTGGCTCTAATTACACATCCAAATGGTCTTAGATTTGAAAATTTGTATGTATACTCTAAATCCTTGAATCAGCCAAAGTATCAATTTCTTCAAAAAGTTTTAGAGCCAATTGAAGGAGTATCATATCTTCCGTTCAGTGAGCATGAATCTGTAGTATCTCCAGATGAAGCCCTTCCAAATTCAATAATGATTTTTGATGATGTGGCATGTGAGAAGCAGGATAACGTCAGAGCATTTTTCTGTATGGGGAGACATAAAAGTGTAGATAGCTTCTATCTATGTCAATCTTATGCTCATATACCGAAACATCTCATCAGGGACAATATTAATTTGATGGTAATTTATCGTCAAGATGATGTTAATCTTAAACATATCTATGAAGACCATGTGAATACTGACTTAACTTTAAATGAATTTCGAAATCTTTGTACTGAATGCTGGAAGAATGACAAGTATGGATTTGTTGTTATTGACAAAGATAGAGCAATGAATGATGGTAGATATAGAAAAGGATTTGACTGTTTTGCCATTAAAAAGGAAGTATAAATCTTAATCTTTGCAGTTCGATTGTAGACAGCATCTTGTCAGCATGCCTGACTTTAAGAAAGAAAAAAATGTTCTTAGCGAGCTCTTACGAGCACGTGAGGCTATTAAAAAAAAATACTCTTTATTAAAAAAAGAGAGAGATGATTTTGAAAAGGTTATTGGTGATACTTTAAAACCAGTTATTACACCACTTGAAAAGCTTGTCGATTCGACAACTGAAAGTGTGTCACGTTCTAATCACATTTCAGCTATAGACAGTAACAGAAAATCGGCAAAAAAAAGATTGAGATTCGATGAATCAAGTTATATTTTAAACGATATTAATGACTCGGGTTCTGCGTTTGATAATAATGCTTCTAATGGCGATGATTTTTCTCCGATAAATAGCACAATGATGAATTCATCATTCAATTCTGCAAATTCATCATTCAAATCTATATATTCACCATTTGTACCTGCGCATAAAGAAACTGAACCGACAGACTTTTTATCAATGCTAAATGGAAGCCGCAGCAAAATCGATAACATATACGGAGTGAGAAAAGTCAGTGGGGTATACATGATGGGTGATTCACAAATTCAATTTGATGATAAACTAATAAAAGTGAAAGATTTAAGTTTTCCTAAAAGCAGTGGTCTAATGGAATTGCTTTTCAAAAAAGAACCAGATGATAATCTTTTAAGTACAACAGATCGCAAGAACTATCGCATTATCCTGGAAGCAACAAATGCCCATAGAAAAAGACATAGCAAAAGTGAGAATATACGCTCTTCGAAGAGTAGAAAATATTCAAAAATCATAGCACCAATGTTCCGCAGTGATCGCAGTAGAATATCTACCAGCGGAGGGGGTCTCATACCTAAATATAAAATAGCAAAAAAGAATACTTCCATAGATCTAGTCTACTGGGATGATCCGAATGAGCTTGTCGAAAGACTGCGATTATTAATAGCCGAACGATCTGCTGGAAATAATAATCACAACAATGAAATCCAATCAATCATAGAGGAACTACGTGAAGCTGGGCATATATATTGACGTACACAATTTTCAAATCAACAGTAGTAACATGAGTCTCGATGTGTTTGGAAGAAAACTTGAGGGCTCGCAAGTGAGTCGTGGTCCTCGAGGTATTGGATTCAATGTTACATCAGATGGTGATTTTGATTTAGAAAATAAGCGGCTTTGCAATATTGGAGAGGCTAATGATCCAAATGATGCCATTAGTTTGAATTCACTAAATAATATCCTACAGAAAGAAGTTGATTACTTATCTTCTAAAATTATAGAAGTTGCTAAAGCTATACAAGAACATGAGAACAAAGTTGAAATATATAAAGCAGAAATAGATGAAAAATTAACTTATGTCTATGATATGACTCAACGAAATTTTGCAAGTATTGAATATATAATTAAAGAAATGAATAGACGATCGGATATTGCTAAAGTTGAAGTTTAAGATGGAACGTCAAAGAGTAGTTGAAGAGCTACACAAGCCAGCACGTCGAAGGTACAAGCGAAGAAAATATGACATACGCGGATTAGATGAGACTTGGCAAGCTGACCTTGTAGAAATGATACCTTATTTCAAGGAAAACAAAGGTTTTCGCTACTTACTAACTGTCATAGATATATTTTCAAAGTATGCATGGGCTGTACCAGTCAAATCGAAGAGTGGCAATGATGTTACTCTAGCTATGAAGTCAATATTAAAACAAGAACGGGTGCCATCGAATTTACAAACTGACCAAGGAAAAGAATTCTACAATTCAAACTTTCAGAATCTTATGAAAAAGTACAAGATAAATCACTACTCTTCACATAGTAATCTTCATGCAAGCATATGTGAACGCTTTAATAGAACTTTAAAAAATGCAATGTGGTTAGAATTCAGCAAACAAGGAAGTTATAAATGGTTGGATATTCTGCCTGAGTTAGTGAAAGCATACAATTCAAGAAAACATCGGACAATAGGAATCGAGCCTGAAAACGTTACGAAGGTAAATGAAAAAGAAATCAAGAAAAATTACCCAACTGAAAAAAGACCTGTAAAAAAACCAAAATTCAAAGTAGGAGATAAAGTGCGAATAAGTAAGATAAAACAAGTTTTTGAAAAAGGTTATACACCAAATTGGTCAACTGAAATTTTCACAATAACAAGAGTTGTAAAAACCAATCCCATAACTTACCACGTCAAAGATTATTATGATGAACCAGTCTCCGGCGGCTTTTATGAAACGGAAATTCAAAAGACTATGTATCCAGAAATTTATTTGGTAGAAAAAGTTTTAAAGAAAAGTGGTAAACGTGTATATGTTAAGTGGTTAGGTCTAAATAGCAAGCATAATAGTTGGATAGATAAAAATGAGATTATTTGAATAAGCTAAGATGTATTTTACCACGTATTTCAGTGTAATAAATAAAAAAAAAAATTTAATTTTATTATGTTCATTAATTTAAGTTATATATAAAATATTTTTATTATTAAAATTTTCTTTTTATGATTCAATATAAATATAATAATTATAAATGGTGGTGATAAATAAAAACAATTATATAATGTTTAATAATTTTCATTTATTCATGTATTCTTATTATGTACAATTTACAATAAATAGTTTGAAAAATAATTTGACGAGTATATTTTTATTTATTTTAAGCCCGATCGAATTTAAAAGAAGATCCTCCCAGGTATATTGCAATCAAACGCAGTTTATTTGCATTATCACAGAGATTGTAGAAAAATTCTTCATCTTTTAAGATTGCAGATGAAATCTTTTCTGGTAAGAAGACTTGGAAGCTTTGGTCGAAATCTGCTACGACCTTGGTTCCAAATCTTGTCTTGACTTGTTTCAGTGAAGTCACCATGTACTGCTGGTCTTTTTCTAAGTCTGTGACTTTCTTCCTTGGCAGGAAGTCGCTTCCAGCAATCTTGTTTAGTGCAGATAAATCCATTCTGAAAACAAGAAAAAGTAAAAAAATTAAAAATTTCTGTTAGAAAAAAATTTTGATGGAAAAAAATAATGTTTTTTGGTAAAAAAAATAAATTGTAACTTACTTAAAAAGTTAGTCGATTTTAGATTTCTTTGTGCAAGGTTGATCGTCCTCAAGCTCTTCGATTACTTGAATGCGCTCCTCATTGTGGTCCATTGGTTGATATAGCCCATTCCCCACTTCGATGTCTGCCCTTTCCATTGCTACTCGTAATATATCCTTTTTTTCTCCTTCCTGGGAACTTGCCCCCTCCATTGATGGATGCCAGTCATTCATGAACTCCTCTAACACATCATACTCAATGATAATTTGCTCGCCTTCATAAAGTGACATCCCCACTCGCTCTGCACTATTTTCATTGGATGGTTCATCCCCTCTCTCAATTTCCCCCTCTCTGCTATGCTCTGTAACATCCATCCCCACTCGCGTTACTCTATTTTTATTGGATACTTTGTGTCCCCTCTTCTTTTCCACCTCCTGCTCTTTTTCAGCAGCCATTTTTCTTGCATATTCCCTCTCCACTTCAAGTGCAGCTTGCGCCATCTGTATCTCTTCAATTCTAAAATGACCCCATGGTAAAGTGTCTGTACTATCAGGCAATAAAAATCTCTTATCATCGTGTGGACTTAGTGCAATTTTTCTTTGCTTTTCAGTATGCACTGTGTGTAATTTTGATCGAATATTGCACTGTTCACGGTGTATAATGACAAGATCCTGAAGACAACTTCGGTAATCCTCGAAAGTGATTGTTTTCTTCACGACGTTAGATTTGATACCTTTAGCTTTTTTCACTGTGTCTCCTCCATCAACCAAAATACTGTACATTTTACTCCGCAAACCTATGAATTCAGACATAATCTTGCCACAGCATTCATCTTTCATTAATCCAGGAACTTTCTTATTGACACGTGGAATATTAAACTGATTATTTTCAGCATAATCAGAAGTATCAAATCTGTGAATGTCTTCCTTCATTGTTTGATACATATCAATGTCTTCAACTTCATATATTAAACTATCCGTATCTGTATATAGAAGTTTACATTTTTGTCCTAGTCGCTGTTTCATATATGAGTAATGAAACTCATATAGCAGTGTTTTTGATAAATCAAGGATGGAAAAACCAACGTATATAGGTTTTTTTATTGTGATACTCGTTCTCTTCAGCTGAATAGCTACCAAATTTTCATCGAAAATTGCACAACTGTGAAAATTTGGTTGAGCTATGCGTGCTTCTGCTCCATATCTACCTGTGAATTTATTTATTAATCGCACATCAACACGTGACCGCTCTCGTTCGATGCACTTTCCATATACAGAGTTAATAAGCAATTTATAGAAGAGTTTTTCAAACTCATTCTTCGCTTGCTTCCTCTTCTCAGTATTTAATTCAACATAAGGTTTGAGCCAAGCCTTTTGTTCAAAACTTAAAATTCTATGTACTTTTTTTAATCCAAGTCCATTATCTAACGCTTGTTTAAGCGTCCGATAATGTATGACATACCTTTCCTTGTTGTCCAAAGTAGTAAGCAGTTTTTTTTGCTTCGAGCCTGGTGGTGGACGATGTTCTGCGCAAAAAGGTAAATCCCGATGTTCATCATGGATTTCCACAGGATATTCTAAATCCACTTCAGCAATATATCCTATATCCGAATCTGGCGATGTATTGAAGAAATCTGGAATTGTTTCATAATCAATCCATTTAAATTTTCCTATCGGTAAATGTTGTATCATCGCCCAACCATAAAGATTATTAATATCAAAATATAGAAGGGTCTTCTTTTTCTGATTTTCGTCATATGAAGGACCCATGTATGGATTGTTTGCCTTTGCATACCGGTTACAGCACTGGCTTATTCCTCCACGGATACCTGCTTCGATAAACATTAGCATGTCAATGTCTGTCAAAAGTTCCAATTCTACCTTCGTCATTTTAAGAGCTGCTGAAAACGTTAAGCCTGGAGTTGTGTAGAAATGAGCAGGACATAAATCGTAGGCTTTAAGAGAGGTCTCTCGGAAACTTTCGAAGACGTCAGCCAATAGCAAAACATCGGTTTTTAAGTATAAATCCGAGTACTCTCCTAAAGTTTTTATATTGAAATCATTCCAAACTTGAACAGCGTGCTTATAATCTTCTTCAGCTATATGAGAATCCGTTAGTTTATTGTAGAAGTCCTTTTTTTCTGGCAGCTTTGTAGACATCAATTTATCGAATCCATCCACAAAATCGTACGGGAATACACCTTTCCGTCTAAGAAGATTTATCTTATCATCTGTAAATCCATCTGTTTGAAATTCTCTCACTGCTATTGGCACGTTTTCGAGGTACGATGCAAGCTTCTCCAATGATGATGGTAGAAAACGCCAAGAATCTATAAATCTAAAATTGATGTCACTATTATCCATATATTTTGTGAAAGAAATGTATTTCTCTTTATTATGAGGTATTAGAGTCATTCGTCCCTTCATCAATGTAGAAGTCCCGATTTCTTTCAGAATAAAATGAGTGTCATAATTGAGATTATGAAAAATAACAGGAATAATCTTGAAATCTTATAATTCAAATTACATGAATTATGAGCTGCACCTCTGAAACTAAAAAGAAATAAACGTAAAATAACCAGATTAATTTTCTTTATTTAATTATAACCAATTGAACAACTTACCGTCCTGTGAGATGACAATGGTCTCGTACTGCAAGTTCTTCGGCACGGATTGGTTTTCTACATATATGACAATTAGTTGACCTCTGGAAAGACAATTCTTCTAAATCTGTAAGTTTCATTGGTTTCGGATTTTTGTAGAGTTCATCAATTTTCTCACTGATTGATTTCAATTCTCTTACAAACCATTCTGCAGGTGTCTCTTCACATTCGTTAATCCTTCTGTATGATTTATAATAAGATAATTTATCATCAAAACTGCATTTCATGTAGTATCCAATACTGTATGCTTCATGAAGTTGAAAAGCCTTCTCACTGTCTGTAGGTTTCAATAAACATTCAAAATCTGCATAAATAACAAAAGGAACTTTTTCACTCTTGCTGTAATCTTCGAATTTGAGAATATTATTTTTTGAGTCGGGCAAATTAATTCTACATTTATTTAAATTTTTACAATTATTTTCATGAATTACAAATCTTTCTTCACTATAAAAAATTGTAAACACCTCTCACAATGGTAAGATTTTATATGGCTTTTAGACACTTGAGAAGCCAGAAGTCGAGACAAGTTTTTAATCCAAACATAATGATATTGAGGCATGTCTCCATCATCAGCATCATTATTTTCTTCATACTCATCTATGTAGAAATCTTGAATAATGAGCAAATTGACATGTTGTACCTTTTTTTCTGATGTAATATGACACGGCGATACTTCAAACTTCGGACCATACTTTTTCAACATGTATAAGTTTATTGAAATATTATTATTTAATTTTTCGAATTTCGGAATATCTTTAATTTTTACAGGAAATTCAATTTTATCAAACCTCAGCTTATTATTATGCGGTAGATAATGATCCACTCTTTGAGGATTACGGTTACTAGGATATAATGCGGAAAGTACAGCATATTTGAAACACTGATTGTCATTATTGCGAACATTAACACACGCTTTCTTATTTTCTATAAACTTCGGAAGAGGTATATAAGAACTACCCTTCAAAGGAGAATATTTTTTCATATTTATACACAAACTTATTATACTCTTCAAAGTCCACCCTGAATCCTTTTCTTGAAATTCCTCTATTTGAGAAAGAATAGGCTCTTTGATATTATCTTTGAACCATTCCTCTAAATCAGTTGACATGTATACTGTATTACTTTCACTTGTAAAATATTTAGTATCATTTAATTCCTCAGTATTTTTCTGCACAGAAAATTCAGAGATGAAATCAGAATTTATTTTTAACGCATTATATTCTTCTAAGCAAGCCTGAACCTTAACTTTAAAAAGTTTTTGTGCATCACTTAAAAAACTCAGAATGTCCACATGTTTAATATTTACCACTACACCAGTTCTGATTCGATTTTGGAAAGCTGACTCTACGTCTCGCCACTCGACTCTAGCTTCTGTTTCTTCAGATTGTAGATTGCCTCCTTGATGAAGATTTTGTTCCAACTGAACTTGTATGCACGAAAGATGTGTCATACAAGTTTGACATTTCTGTTTCTCCCTCTTGTGAGGTTAGGTCGAACGATTTTTTCATTTAATTTAATGACAGCAGAATTACACATATCTAACCAATAATGAATATCTTCATTGCTCAATTCGTTTATACTTCGTAAAGTATCACGAAGTAATTGGACAAGACGTTCAAAAAAAATCGATTGAAGTCATTTTTACTTTTTTAACTAAAAGATGACTAGAGCAACAGTTTCAACTCACACAATATTCAAGAATAAATCTCACTGATTGTTATATACGAAGTGTAGTCATCCAAGAAATATCTTCGCTTTTTATAGGTAAAAACAATGTAAGAAGGGATACAAATTTTAAATTTCATCCAATAGTAAAAGGAAAAGTTAGTGAAAATTTGAAAATTCGTCCAATAGTAAAGAAGAAAATTTAAGAAGGAATACAAATCTCGATATTCGACCAATAGTAAAAAAGAAAATTTAAGAAGGGATACAAATTTCAAGATTCTACCAATAGTAAAAAGAAAATTTAAGAAGGGATACAAATTTCAAGATTCTACCAATAGTAAAAAAGAAAATTTAAGAAGGGATACAAATTTCGAGATTTGACCAATGGTAAAAAGAAAAATTTGGAAAATAAAGAAGGGAAAAGTTTTTAGGAAGGGATAAATTGTTCTTTTAAACTATCCAAAAACTGTAAGAATTTTCCTATTCAGTCTCTCAAATCACTTCTCGCTGAAAGAAATTCAGAGTTGTACGATGGCTAGAACCCGTGACTATGGTGCAATGATTAAAAATGCAATATTAGAATTTTCTGAAGAGAACGTTTATATTTGTGACATACAAGGATTTCAAGGCATGTCTGGGGATTCTTTTATTTTTAAAGAAGTCAGTTTTCTGAATTTTAGAAAAACTGCTTTTCCAACTGCGTATCTCTTTAAACCTCCGATGACATGGAGAGAATTGAGTCAAGAAGAAAAAAGTACATCGCAATGGCTGGAAAAGTATCACCATGGAATACAATGGAACTCTGGAGATATACCTTACCATCGTCTTCAAAAAATTTTTGAAATTTGTTCGCAAGGAGTCAAGAAAGTATTTGTCAAGGGTGAGCAGAAAGCGCAATGGTTAGCTGATCTTTTACCAAATGTGTAAGTAATACATTTATGTTTCAACTTTCATACTTTTCTTGCTGTTTTAATACTTTTTCATACTTGTTTCATACTTTTTTATACTTTTCCATACTTGTTTGATACTTTTTTATACTTTTTTAATTATTTTAATACTTCAACATACTGTATTTAACCATATTAATACTTTATTTTTCGTGTTGTATATACTTTAAGTTACATTACCTTCTCCTCTTTATTTTCAGGACAATCAGCAACATTGAAGACTTCGGATGCCCATCATTAGAAAGAATAATGAATTGTACACGATATACATGTTTCAACCACGACCTCTGTTTAAGGCGAAAACCTATGTGCGCTGTTATTAATGCTATTTCGATGCGCACATGGTTACATGATTACCTAGATGCGAAATTTTCCAAAGATGAAGTCGATAAAATTTCTAATAATGATGAATGTATAAAGTTATATTGGAAATAAATTAAATTAAATAAAAAACAGAATTCTGGTTTTTTCTCAACCCTTCTTATGATCCTCATTAAAAAAAAAAAAAAAAAAAAAAAAAAAAAAAAAATTAATATTAAATACGAACAAGATAATTTACATGATCTTTGTAAACTAATGTTAGTAATCTTAAAGATATAAATATTCAAATCAATAATAATAAATTTTTCGTTACATAATTTTAATGTACTAACTAAATTTGTATGTATTATTTACACTTTATTTTATTTTATTAACTTGACTGTTTAGTTTTCATATTAATGATATTATTGTATTTAATTATCTATAAAATTAAGAGTTGTAAGTTACTTATTGTAAAGGAATTGGAAAGGAGGAATATGAGTATAAAGAAAAAAAAGAAGAATCAAATTATTTCTATTTATTTTATTTTTTTTTTAAATCCTAATAGATATTCATTAAAAATATATAAATATATGTATTACAACAAAATACTAAAATATAAAGTTTTAAATATAACTATTCTATTATAGTTATATCCTCGCGTATAATTATATCCTCGCGCATACGAGGTCGGACTGCTGCTGATGGTGTGCACGCTGTAGCTGAATGTCGGTCTGCTGTTGATGGTGTGCTCGCTGTAGCCGAATGTCGGCCTGCTGCTGATGGCATGCACGCTGTAGCCGAATGTCGATCTGCTGCTGATGGTGTGCACGCTGTAGTCGAATGTCGGCCTGCTGCTGATGGCGTGCACGCTGTAGCCGAATGTCGGTCTGCTGATGATGACGCGCTGGTAGTAGCCGAACTCTTATTTTTTTCAGCAAGCTGTCGGCCAACTTTTTTCATCCACTCCCGTGCTGAAGTTGGTTTTTTTCTTGCTGAACTTTTTTGCTTCCTATAAAGTAAAATTGAAAAATTAAATAATATGATTATTTTATTAATTTATTTATTTATTTTGAATAAATTACCTTTTGAAGTAGACGGTGTTTGTTGCTTAAATTCTTGGCCCGCCGAGGAGGTTGATGGTATTGGTTCCGTTGCTCTATATCCTGAAGAGGTAGAGGGAACCGATTTCTCTTCATGACGATGTCTGTTTTCAGAATCATCTGTAAACAAAAATAAGAAAATAATATTAGAAATAAAATTATATGTAAAATTTAAAAAAAAAATCATTAAAAAAAATAAACTTACTTAGCGTCTTTTTCTTCATGGGGATCGGTCCAAGATCATTAATTGATCTTTTTTGTCCCTTGTTGCTCTGTTTTGCTCCTCTGCTTGATGAGGATGAACTCGAGCTAGAGCTCGAGGATGAACTCGAGCTAGAGCTTGAGGATGAACTCGAGCTTGAGCTGCGATTCCTCGACCGCCGATTTATTTGTAATGTCGACTGCTGTGTCGACTGCTGATTATTTTCAGCGGAACTCTCTGATGAAGTTCCTGGTGTATGATGATTATATAGCTGCTGCATAGCAGCCATCGGAGGCAGTGATGGCACTGAAAAAGAAAAAATTAATGTAAAAAAAATCATTTTAATATTTTTATATTTTATTTCATACTTACGGGAATCCACTGCATGCATCGCCCATGACACATGTTCCAACATCATAAGCAATGTTGGTCCATTTGCTATTAACCATCTAATGCGATCTTGAACTGCTTTAATATTTCCAATTTTGTCTTGAGCCATTTTTCTATTTTCTTTTAAGTTGATCTTCGAAATCTTTTTCTGTAGTTAGGAAAAGTTGAAGATGATCCTCGAACTGACGAAATGTAGCTTAGAACGAGGTATTTATACAGAAAATTAGGATACTTATTTTACAATGTTTTTCATGAAAATCCTACGATTGGTGAAAATTTCCTTTTAAAAAATTTGTCACCTCCCTTAGAGAAAATTTAGTCCATCCTTCATTAGTTTTGTACACACCTAAGATTTTAATTTTTATCGTCGTGGAACTGACCCTTGCAATAAATATCGTTTTTTCTCAAAAACATACATATACCTGTGACTAACAAATTTAAAAAAAGAGGGAGCATTTTTAAGAGCGAAGTCATGTATATATTTTCTGAAATAAGCAATCCTTCTTTGAAAATAATTGATCCCTTCAATAAATATCTTTTTTCTTAAGAATACTTTTAAAAACCTGAGATAGATCAAGCTTTCTTAATTTTTTTCTTAGTAAATTCAAAGAAAAAATAAATGCACCTGCAAGATAACTTTTTTCCCACACACACACTTGATATGAGAAAAAATAATTTTTAACCTAGTAGGCCTAAAACACTTTTCTATAGGGAAAATCGACTTTTCATTTTTCCAAATCCCGGCGGTCTGAAGGTTAAAGAAAAGGAATTCTCCTTTTTACAAAAAAGGTTCTCGTAAATCTTATAATAAATGCACCTGCAAGATAACTTTTTTCCCACACACACTTGATATGAGAAAAAATAATTTTTAACCTAGTAGGCCTAAAGCACTTTTCTATAGGGAAAATCGACTTTTCATTTTTCCAAATCCCGGCGGTCTGAAGGTTAAAGAAAAGGAATTCTCCTTTTTACAAAAAAGGTTCTCGTAAATCTTATAATAAATGCACCTGCAAGATAACTTTTTTCCCACACACACACACACTTGTTATGAAAAAATAGTTTTTAAAGAAAAGACTCTTTCAATAAATAACTTTTCTCTCAAAAAAAAAATTTCGTTCTTCAAATTTCCGACCACCTGCAAAAAGCTGTTTTTCCTTAAGGAAACTGACACACACCTCAGACAAAAAATTATTTTTCAATAGAAAAAGATTTTCTTTTTTACAAAGGTGGGGTCTCGTATATATTTTTCGAGCATTTGTTCCTTTTTTTAAAACATGAAAAAAGAATACGACTGACCCTCTTAATAAATATCTGTTTATCTCAAAAAAACAAGAGAACAGGCAGCTGACCCTTTCAATAAATCTTCTTCTCAAAAAAAAAAAGATTTTCTTTAAAAAAAGAAAAGACGGGGCATGACAAAGTGACTTAAAAAAATAAATATATTTATATATATATAATAGAAGGCAAATTTATAGTTTGCTCATTTATTATACAGGTTACATGATCCATTATTTTCATGCACCTGCGACTCAAAAGAGAACACACACGTAGTGTACTGCATTGAGATAAAGGACATCTCTTTCCTTCTCTTCTAAAAGCAGGTAAATTTTCATGCAACGTTAAAGAAAACGCACAGTGGGCAGCGCAGTGAAAAAGGTCTGCCCTATCCCTCTCTTCTAAGCGTGGAAAAATTTTCCTGCGCTCTCCAAAATAGAACATATTGTGGGCGGCGCTCTATCCTTTCTTTAAAAATAAGAAGGGACAGCCCTTTCTCTCTATCCCAAAATAAGTATCCAATACATTTTTTAAGGAAGGGGAGACTCATAGGTATTTTAAATGGACCGGATTGTAACACACTTAGTGGAGGGAGACAAGTGTTTTATCCTTTTTCATTTTTAAACAGGGGGGAGGAATTCACATGTATTTTAAATGACACGGATTCTAACACACTTGGAAAAGGAGAGGGGGTGTGCGAGAATCCGGGTGTGCCAGTATGCCTATAGCCTATCTACTAAACTGAGTGCTGAGTGCCAAGTGTCGACTATAAATTCCAGCCTTATCCTTGGGTTTTGGTACTAAGTCCCATGCTCCTGCATTTACTAACTCATTATATTCAGTTTCGAGTGCTAAACTCCATTCTTCACTGTCTTCGCCAGTGATAGCTTCTTGTAAAGTGGGCTCTAAAGGATCTGTGTGTATTAATTGTGCAAATTCAATTTGCTTGGGTATTAAGTTATATACCTTTTTGGGTCTTCCTGCCTTACCGCTCTTTACTGATTTGGGTCTTTCTGGACCTCTCTTTAAATTTTCAAGTTGTGGTGTAACTGAAATAGACGGTTTTTCTTTTTCATTTGGATGCAAAGGTTGCTTATCCTTTTGATCTTCGAAACTTTCATCAATTGATTCATATTCTTCTTCGCTTTGCTCGCTCAAGAGACTATCATCTTGATGTATATCTTGAGAATCTAGGTTGACATCAATATGTTCATGAAGGATGTTTCCTTTTGTATTAACTGGTACTTCATCTAAAAAACGAACATCTCTGCTTTTGAGTATTTTTTGTAATTCTATGTTCCAAAGTCTATATGCTTTTGATTCTTGGCAATATTTTACCAGTATGCACAGATTAGAACGTACATCAAATTTGCCTTTGTTTGGCCTTTTATCTAAAGCATATACTTGGCATCCGAATACTCTTAGATGTTTGACATTAGGCTTTTTGCCGTACCATAATTCGTAAGGAGTTGCATTTTCTAAGTGCTTAGTTGGGCATCGATTTCTTAAATAACAAGCTATGTTTACAGCTTCAGCCCAAAAACGATCGTTTAAATCAGCCTGTATAAGCATGCATCTAGCCATCTCGACAATGATTCTATTCATGCGTTCGGCCACTCCATTTTGTTGCGGTGTGTACGATGTGGTCGCTTCTCGCTTGATTCCTAAGCAATCTAATTCAGCTGAGAAAACTTTTCCAAGATATTCAAGCCCGTTTAACGTTTTTATTTTATATCCATGTAACGTTTCAGCATAATTTTTAAATAAGATGAATGCATCCTTTACTTTATCCTTACTTTGTAAGAAATGGATCTCAGTATATCTTGAGAAATCATCTATAAAGGTTGCAAAGTATCTTGCTCCACCAATTGATTTTTCTCTCATGGGTCTACAGACATCTGAGTAAATCAGCTCCAGTGGTCGAGTACTCTTACGATCACTTGCCTTTGGTAATGAAGTTGCTGTTTGTTTTCCCTTAATACAAATTTCGCAATCCTTTATTTGTTCGAATGATTTTACATTCAAGCCACTTACCATATCTTTGGTAATCAATAATTTTAAATCAGTAATGTTTATATGGCCGAATCTGTAGTGCCATTTTAAGAATTGATTTTCTTGTACTATGGTTACATTACTTTGTTCATAGATTGGGCTCACGATGAATAAATCTCCTTTACGTTGTCCTTCTAGAATCAATTTTTCATTTTTATTATAAATCATGGCTTTATGTTTCACAAAAACAATTTTATTATCATTGTCTACTATTTTAGCGACTGAAATTAAATTCATTTTTAGGTTAGGTACACAAAGTGCGTTATCTAATCTTATAGTTTTTAGATTTTCACCACATGTTACATTAAATGCTATGGTTCCTTTACCTGTTATGACTGTGCGCTTATCGGTGGCTAACCTCATATTTTGATCATCAGTGGATTGTATACTGCGGAAATTACCTTGGTCATGGCTCATATGCGACGTTGCGCCGCTGTCGATGCACCAAGTCTTATCTGTAGTTCTCTCTACATTCAAGGCTGTCACAAGCGCGGAGCATTCTTCCGACGGTGTTTCATCAGCTGACTCAAAATCGTGTGTCTGACTCTCGTAGATGAAGAAGGCTTCTTCTTGTATGGTTGATGTAGACTGCTTGTTTGATTTTTTTGACCAACAGTTAGCTGCCTTGTATCCTAATTTGTGGCAAAAATTACATTTGTATTTTTTAAAATTTTGATTTTTATTTTCATTTTTCTGAGAATTCATAATTTTGCTATTATCGCTCTTATCATAGCTTCGACAATTTTTATTGTTTACGTATAGGGCTCCAGACGCCTCTATTTTCGGTTGTGAATTTAACCTTAAGAGCATGACGAAGCTGTCCGCTTTCTAATAATATTTCTAATCCTAACTTATGAATAAACGATGCTTTTAATCGAGTTTCTTTGCTACAAAGAAAAAATTTGTAAGATTAAACTCTAGTGCGGACAACTCATGAAATCCACCAAAATATTATACGGAGAGAAAAATCATGTTATTTTCCTATGATAAATTTAACACGTTAAAATTAAATGATTCTTCATGTAAGATTCTCATAAAATCAACTTAATTTAACCAGAATACATCCCAACTGAAAACGCTATAGGCGCCATGATATTATCCTTTGGACAGCAGCTATAATTACTAAGAGCGC
This sequence comes from Anastatus disparis, assembly GCA_017163975.1. Lineage (NCBI taxonomy): Eukaryota > Metazoa > Arthropoda > Insecta > Hymenoptera > Eupelmidae > Anastatus > Anastatus disparis. The sequence goes on along the minus strand of JAFFSR010000057.1, from coordinate 137,907 downwards.
CAAGTGAATATAACCAGTTAGTCGATCCTGTAATATTCACTTACCGCTCACGGGATTTCCACGTGGCACTCAAGTAAATTTAATGGTGGCGTGACCAACCGAGTAGCGCGTGCTTTGCAGGTAGTGGGGAGAGAGAGCGAGAGTAACCAAAATACAATCTTGTTATGATGGTAAAATTTTTTAAATAAATTAATGAGTGTTAAATTATTAATATTACCTTCGAAACTATTAGAAATAAATTTTAAACTCAAAATTTAATTATTTTAAACAACTGGGGGATAGATAAACATGTATCATTTCGCACCAAACATATCTTAAAGCAGGTTTAGCGTAGTGCGTAACGTTCGTGCTTTTCTTTTTGGGTGCGCGAGTTCAACTCTCGGTCAAGACCACTTTTTTCATTATTTCAATATTTTTTATTAATTATTTTATTTATATTTTCTTTTTACTAATATTAAAATCTAATTAAATATGCTCATTTTTTTAATTAATATTTTTTTAAAATAAATTATTTCTTATACGTAATAATTAAAAATATTAATAAATGAATAACAATTATATTTATAATACTTCAGTTAAATTTTGTCTTCATAAATATATATGTGTGTGTATTAATGTATAATATAAACTATAACATAAATGAATTAATACTATAGACTGATTTATTTATTATGTCAATTTTATAAATAATATTATTCATAAATTAAATTATAGTATTACAAATCACTATTATTTATTTATTAACTATTTGAATTATTACGTATAAGAAATAATTTAATTTAAAAAAATATTAATTAAAAAAATGAACATACTTAATTTGATTTTAATATTAGAAAAAAGAAAATATAAATTAAATAATTAATAAAAAATATTAAAATAATAAAAAAAGTGGTCTTGACCGAGAGTTGAACTCGCACACCCAAAAAGAAAAGCACGAACGTTACGCACTAGGCTAAACCTGCTTTGAGATATGTTTGGTGCGAAATGATACATGCTTATCTGCCCCCCAGTTGTTTAGAATAATTAAATTTTCAGTTTAAAATTTATTCCTAATAGTTTAAAAGGTAATATTGATAATTTAATATTTATTAATTTTTTAAAAGTATATATATTGCTGTTTTACCATCATAATAAGATTGTATTTTGGTTACTCTCTCTCTCCCCACTACCTGCAAAGCACGCGCTACTCGGTTGGTCACGCCACCATTGAATTCATTTGAGTGCCACGTGAAAATCCCGTGAGTCGCAAGTAATTTAACATGATGCATCGCCACGTTCATTCTCCTGGCAGCCCACGTAATTTTAAGTTGACCATCAAGAAAAAATAACATCTTTTGTATCTGATTTTAAGATGGATACCACACTGAGAGAAAATTCATGCCAATAGAGCATTTAGTTTACGTATCCAAAGTTAGTAAGTAATATCCTATGCTTTCATAACAGCGGCATCTACTCTTACGAGGTTTGTGCTATCCAAAAACTGTTTGTTTACATGCTTTAGTAACTCCCCACTCTAATATCCTTCGATAACTAGCGCTGTATCCTCTCATGGGACGTGAAGGAAGTAATCGTGGCTTGTCCACTATTCTTTCTTTACTGCTAACTATGGCATTCTTCTATTGCTCAAGTCGCCTCCTCTTTTGGGTGGCGACGCGAGCAAACACGGCTGGTCTATATCCAAAATCATGTTGCGAATTTCGTTAACGTATTTTCGTAGCATGAATCTTTTATTTCTTTTCTTTTCTTTTTTTATGAAGGGAGATACGTTATAAATATAACCTGTTAAACTTTTTAACTTTAAATAATTAATTTTTAACTTAAAATTTAATTATTTTAAACCGCTGGGGGGCAGATGAGCATGTACGATTTTACGCCAGAGATATTTCGAAGTAGCGTTGGTCTAGTGCGTAACGTTCGCGCTTTTCCTTTTGAGTACGCGAGCTCAACTCTTGGTTAGAACCACTTTTTTTAAACTTTTTTTTTATTATTTCAATAGTTTTTATTGCTTTTTTTTATTTATATTTTTTTTATTTTCTATTTTTTTATTAATTTTAAAATCTATTTTTTCACAAGTTACTTAACGTATGCTCGTTTTTTTTTATTAATATTTTTAAATAAATTATTTCATATAGAAAATAATTTAAAATATTAATAAATAAATAATAGTGATGTTTACAATACTATAGTTCAATTTTGTCTTTATAAACATATTTCAATATACAATATATATTATAACATAAATAATAATACCTCAGTTTTATTTATTTATTGTAATTTATTTTAAATTTTATAAACTAAATTATAAATAAATTAAACTATACTATTATAAAATAAATATCACTATTATTTATTTATCAATATTTGTGATTACTACCTATTAAGAATAATTTATTTTTAAAAAATTTTCACTGAAAAAAACGAGCGTACTTGTGAAAAATTAAATTTTAAAATTATTAAAAAAATTGAAAATCTAAAAAAAAATAAATATAAAAAGGAATAAAACATATTAAAACAATAAAAAAAAAATAAAAAAATAGTGACCCTAGCCGAGAGTTGAACACGCGTACTCCAAATGGAAAGCGCGAAAGATACGCACTAGACCAACGCTACTTCGAAACATCTCTGGCGTAAAATCGTACATGCTCATCTGCCCCCCAGCTGTTTAAAATAATTAAATTTTAAGTTAAAAATTAATTATTGATAGTTATAAAGTTTAACAGATTATATTTATAATGTCTCTTCCCTCATAAAAAAAGAAAAGAAAAGAAAAAAAAGATTCACGCAACGAAAATACGTTTACGAAATTTGCGACATGATTTTGGATATAGACCAGCCGTGTTTGCTCGCGTCGCTACCCAAAAGAGGAGGCAACTCAAGCAAACAAAGGATATGAGAGTGGGGAGCCATCGAAGTATACCACGCGAGTCATCAGTGAATGCCGTTCATGCTTTAGTTACTCTCCATACCATCTTTTTTAGTATAAGGTAATCCAATACTAATAGAGCTTCTCACGCCTGTCATATTTGTATCAATGTTTTATATGCTCGCATAGATGGCAGTTCACATGCTCTATTAGCATGAATTTTCTCTCAGTGCAATCATCTATTAAAAACATGAGTATCATCAAAAAATCACTTGTTTCTTCGATAATATTCGGTGAAGAAATATCATGTAATAATCACTTGAAATTTCATGGAATAATAACATGATTTTTCTCTCCATGTACATATAAAGTTATAATAAAAACTTTCAATGAATCGTATTTTAAGGTTAGGTTTGTCGAGTTTGATATTTAATTTCCAATCTAAGCTCATAAAAAAATAACAAGTCCTTTTATATTTTTTATTTTAACAATAATTATTGTATTAATATAGCTTCAGTGCGGACAAGTCATTATATTTGTTTAATTTAAAAATTTAAAAAGATATTGATAAAATAAAAAAAGCAAAACTTGATTGCTGCAGCTCCGACATGCCGTTAAATTCTCTTCATCGAGAAGTTTTATTTTTATGACCTCTGGTTTAGGTAAATCATCACGCGCTTCTATCGCGCACCGAAAATTGTCGTACGTGTCAGGTATGCTATACAGTATTAAGATCGCGACTATATCATCAGCTACTTTTAAACCCATTTCATTTAGCTTGTCGACAATCACAAAAAACTTGTTAAAATGAACAGACATACCTTCATTTTCTTACATTTTTATAAACAGCAATTGCTTTAGTAGCGTTGTCTTACGTGCCGGTCCTTTTCACTCGTACACTTCTTTCAGCCTGTTCCATACCTCGTGCGACGTGTTGCAGTCCTTTATATGGCATAGTTCTGTTGTGCTCATGGCTAAGATGATATCTGAGCGTGCCTTTAAGTCGTGTTTGTCCCACGCAGATTGCTCAGCTTCAGATGTAGGTCTTACCGTTGCACCGCTAGCATAGCTCCAGCCATCATTTTTGATAAGTATGGCTTGCATTTGAATTTTCCATGTATCAAAATTATTCTTCGATAATTTATCAATATGCACACTGAGACCTGATGCCATATTTTTTTTTATTTTTCTCCTCTTTATATATATATATATATATATATATATATATATATATATATATATGTACCGCAGCGTAAGCTTGTACACAAGGAAATCTTTGAGATGAAAAACTTTTAATTTTACTCTGCCACGTGCACGTATAAAAGTTAGGTTAACTTTTGGCTTTCGATAACTTTTGAGCACTCAGTTTGCTTTTTCAGCTTAAACACAAAAACCACAATTCTCTTGACGATCCTGAGTCTATAACCTGTTAGTTATATGCAGAGTTATTAAAGGATGCAGTGAATATTTATTGTTTAAAGAGGATATAACTTTATTTATTGTGTCTACAACTTGTGCTCTCAAAGGTATATACAGAAAGTTATACAAGGAGGTTTCTTTTTTATATAATACATGGTTTTCAATATAGAGCGCGTTACATGATAATGGCGGTTAATTTAAATATAATTTTCGTTTATTCTAACAATTATAATTTGTGTATGGTTGAGATAATAAATCCAAAGTCTTTGATAATATATGGGTGATTCTATTCGAACGGGTCAAATTCAAATTTTGAAATAATAGAAAATAAAGGTGTTCATTTTAAAAATTTTACTCAGGTTTTTTTATGGTTATATCTAATAGAGCAATATCCCAAAGTAGCCAAGCTGTCCATAGGTTATTCCTAGAAAAACTGATATATAAAAAATATACTGATACAGAGGAATTACTTTTATTCTAGGGGAATTACTTTTTTTATTACCATCACCTGATATATTATTTCCTAATAATATTTATATCGAATAAAGATTCTAAACTATCTGAAATACTTTAGAATTAGCTATCACCATATATGGATGAATTTTTAAAAATAAAAAACAACGAGTTACAGCAAAATACGTATTTTTAAACATTATTAGAAGAAAGTTAAAGAACAAATATATCCATACTTGAGAAAGTTTGCTTTTTCAAAATATATAATAACATTATTTTTGTGCTTTGGAGTGGAGTTAAATGTACTTGATGATAAAGGATTAGTAGAAAGTTCGCCACTCCCACGTGTAGAAACCATTTTATTACCAATACAATCTAAAATAATATATTATCAATTTATAGATTTTCCAATTCAGATTTTTCAAAGACTTTTATTTAAATTCAAATAATTATATACTTATTTTGATATCAACGACAAACTCTTCATCAAGGCTAATGACAAATTGATATTTTTATTTTCTGAATACTACGATGTAACCTTTGATTTCGCTTTATTTATTTGTAGTATATTAGTTATATATGTCCTTTGGCCGTATTCAGGTGGAATATGAATCGAGGACAATGTTTGTCGTTTGAGCTGAAATTGCCGAGGGCGCGCGAAGCGCGCCCGAGGTAGATTTCTGCTCAAGCGGCAAACATTGTTCGAGATTCAGATTCCACCTGAATACGGCCAAAGGACATAGATGATTTTATGTCGGAAGTAGGCCGTATGAGAAAATATAACTTATTAGTTCAAAATATTAATCTTTTTTTGAATACTTTTAATATTAAATTTTAGTTCTATTGATTTTTTCTTTTGTTTCTTAGATTGACATTTTGTAATGAGTATAGCTGCTGTCGAAGCGCGAGTCATTTTTTTTTCACTAACCTACGTTCAATATGATTGCTCTTTGACATATTGAACGAAACATAGTAGGATCGGTGATGCCATATTGATTTCTCCTGAGACATATTGAGTCTCAATATGTCTCAGGAAGACATATAATTCTTGCAATAAGTCGTGGAGCGCGTCTGAGACATATGGGTGCCAATACAAATTTAACATGCTCTTTACATACTGACACGAATACAGCCTACGAGGACATAAACGTAGTATATAGTTTAGTACGTAAATATGACTACAGTGATTGTTTACAAAAAGATTTGAGAATGTGCTTACTCGGAAATTCTCCACAAATATATATATATATATATATATATATATATATATATATATATATATATTCAATTTTGAATATATGAAAATTATAAGCAGTGTAATATGTATTAAATTTCAAGTGTGCAAATAATTTAACACTTCATGGTATGAAATTCATGAATAAAATTGTTGACTTTATTATTTAATTAGAATTTTGTGAGTGCATCTCAAAAAAGGGAGAGGAATTATATGCCAGGGGAGATGACCTGATAATTTGAATGAAATTTTTACCGAGTAAACGGTCTCCAACATTCACTGCTATACAAACTTTTTTAGTTGTACATTACTACTTTCTTAAACGTCTATTACGTATTTGAATATGCGCTTATATCATCTGTGATAGTTGAATGTTTAGAGCCAGAGGAATTATCGTAGAAAATGTAACTTAGCTTTCATAAGATAAATGATGTTCATACGTAAACAAAAATGTATTCTATGATCAATAAAGCAATTTTTTAGCGAAATAAACATATAATAACAATATTTCCATGTGATAGGAATAGCTTATATTTTCATAAGATTCAAAAATAACATTTTTTATTATTATTGCTTTTTATCTATGAAAAAATATACATTTTTTGTTATAATAACAGAGGGTCAAAGAAAATATTTTTTTTCAACCATTCTGCTGAAATGTATGTACGGATGGAAAAAAATATTTTTTGATCTTTCAGAAGTATTAATTCATCTATGCTGTATCTCTACAACGTTTAAAAAAAATTTTATATATGATTACAGACAGGGGAGATTACTTTTTATACTTTCTAAGGGCCCTACAAAAGCTACATTGAAATTAGCGATTAAAAAGTCAACGGATCATAAAGTTACAACCTGAAAGTATATGAAAAATTTATGGTTAATAATATTTGAACCTTGTATTGATAGTTTATTAAACGATAACATGTGATTACCCGTTAGAATAGAGTCACCCATATAAGACTATTACACGCTAGAAAAAGAACAGGAACAGATATAAGAAATACCGCACATAGTACCGAAGCTTCCAAGAAGCTTCCAGGAAGCTTCCATAAAAGGTTAGAAACTTCCTGGAAGCTTCCATGTAAGCTTCCAGGAAGCGTAAAATGTCTCGCGCACTTTTCATTCAGAAAGATTCAATGGAAGCTTTCAAAAAGCTTCCGTGAAGGAAATCAGTAAGCTTCCATGGAAGCTAGCATAAAGGTCTTTTTGAATCTTACAAGAAGTTTCCAAGGAAGATTGCCGCAAGGTTCCAAAAGTACTTCATGGAAGCTTCCACAGAATAATGCAAAAAGCTTACATGTAAGCTTCCGTAAAAGCTTCAATTAAAGCTATCTGGAAGCGTAAAATGTCCCGCGCACTTTTCTTTCAGAAAGATTCAATGCAAGATTCCAGGAAGCTTCCATGGAAGAAATCAGTAAGCTTCGATGGAAGCTAGTATAAAAGCCTTTTGAATCTTACAAGAAACTTTCAAGGAAGATTGCCGTAAGGTTCTAAAAATACTTTATGGAAGCTTCTATAAAAAAATGCTAGAAGCTTCCAGGATGATTCCAGTGTAAGGTTTCCGGAGGCTTTGGGGAAGTGAACAATTCAAAAATGATTTGGTTAATTGTATCCTTTTTTACCGTTCGAAAGGTATTGTGTTACGATTCTTTTTAACATTCTATTTTTTATTTTATATTTTATAAATATTTGCTGTGCAAAACACATATTTACTTACAACATACTATTTTATATACTATTATATCATATTTATACTTTAATACATATTCACATATATTAGGATTTACGTATAATTATAAAAACGCATTTACATTTTTAGGGCAGGCGCTGTGGTTACATACTCAAAACCGCCAACGTTCGACTTATATAGCAAGCGTGGTATCATCTCACCACTTAGGGACAAAACGCCCATTTAACGCGTATTCCCCTGTAGGCGTAACTGCGAATCGAAGGTGACAAACTTGTATGATATATATCGGTAGTTCAATTCCCGACTAAACATAATTTTTTTTTTATAAATTATGTTGCACATGTATATATTTTACTATTTTGTTTAATTTAAATATTTTTTATGTATACTGATAAATGTACATGTACAGGTAACTACGTATTATTCACACACAAACATTTTCATGCTATCTGAAGTCGAAAAATTCATTTTATATAGATTTTAAAATAAATTTATTTAAAATAACTTGAATAAATAATACAATACTCTCTCTCAAAACTTTATTCAATTGAAGACTTTTCTTTAAAAAAGCAACAAAATGTTTTGTGTGCTTATTTACTAACTTAAATTAATAAAGAAATTTTTTATCTAAAGTTATACAATCATAGAAACTTTTAATCATTTAATTTGTAATCTGTTTTATTCGTATTCATATAATAATACGATATTAATTTTTAATATTAAAAAGAATATCTTTATACATTAATTTAACAAAAAAGGCTATATTTTTAATTTATAAAATTAACGGGATGTCGGAGCTGCTGGACACAATTTAAGCTTTTATTATTTTATTGATATCTTTTTAAATTTTTAATTTAGACAATTGTAATGACTTGTCCGCACTAAAGCTACACTGAGCAAAATATTTTATTGAATCAATGAAAATTTAATTGAAACAATTAAATAATTTAATCATAATGTAAGAAATGTATGCGGCTGCCACCTATAGGAGGCCTCTTTACTCTCTAAGAGACTTTCGAGTCTCGTCGCTTGTGGCGACTTCACTTGACTCTACGACTCTCTGTAATTCAGACGTGTCTCTGTTTCTTATTTCTTGGCGCGTTCAAACGTTTTGTTTTACAGTCTTAAGATTTATATAATAAATACTTTTATATTAAACAGTTGTTTGTTTTATTACTATAAACATTTAATTAATATCTTAACAGGTTATCGGCCTAGGTGCGTAGTGTATATTTACGCTTCTCACTGCGCGCGTTTTTGTGTTGGAAGTGATTGACTGTTAAAAAAAAATAAAAGCTTAAAAATAAGAACGGGAATTGTGTGAAGGCGTGGACATTTTTTTTTTATGTGTGGTGTTTTTTTTTGACGTGCGCTTTCAGTTGGTGAACATTTTTGCTTCTCGTCAAACTCTTATAATGGAGACTCAGGATGAAAGGGAAGCGATGATGGAGGACGCGAAGGAGGATAATTCCGATAATATGGAATGCACAATTGAGAATGAGATGGGTATGGGTAATGATAAAAGTAAGTGTTAAATAAATAGAATGTGTCGTAATATCTACTCATAAAAAAAAGTGAAAAATAATAATAATAAAAATCTCTTATGCTAATGAAGCTTTGTATTGGGGTGCGTATTCTTTTATTTTTTTCTGAGTTTCGCGGAAATTCATAGGTGCGGCTTTTTTTCTTGTTTCGACAAGTGTGGCGCGTTGCGTGATTCCGGGAATTTATCAACCGATTCGCGTCGAGCACGCCTAGTGAGAAAGAGAGAAAAGATAATACGGTGACAACAAGATGGCGCGCGGGAGCAAGAGAGATGGCGTACAACATTTGTTCACTCGCTGTCTCTTTCTTTCTCTCTATCTATGCATATAGGGTTAAAAGTATATGCTATAATACAGGCGCGAGTGTGCATAATGATACATTCATATACGGTTATGAAATTTAACTTTTTTCACCTTTTAAATCTTTTTCATGTAAAGTTTTTTTAATGATAGTATATATATAAAATAAATGAATAGATAATATAAATATAAAATAAATAAAAATGTTGAGATTTTAAAAGAGCGTTCTAACTTATAAATAAAAGGAGGAATGTATCCTCTTTATATGTTCTTATGATTGAATGTTTTCAGCTGACAAAGGCTTGGAAGGAGTAGTCGCATATCTAACAGATGCTTTTAAGTTGGATTTACTGCAAGTAGGCGAGAGTCTTGAACTATTGATTAATGAGGATAAACTCACCATAACCTCGGATAAAGGTTACAGTTATTACTCTGGTAAGGTGCAATATTCTCAAATGATTTGAGATGTTTAATGTTGTTAAAATATTTAAAAAATGTGTTCATTTTGGCGCGCACAGTCATGATGAAATACATAGATAAAATGTATATATGTATGAAAGGCGCGATATAAGCATATGTAAACATATTGTGTTATTGACTAGTCAACATATGTATTATATTTTAATTTACCTATAATAATTATTTGAATTAGGTAATTAAAATTTTTTATATATACAATTGTACTCCTAACTGATTCAGGGTTGGATACTTGTTGTTCGGTATTTCGATCTCGAATCAGTCTGAGCTTTTGTGTGATAGAGCTTGTTGTTCGGTTCATCATACAATCGTTCGTCTTTTAGATAGCAAAACTTGTGTTCGGTTAGTTATCTTAAGGACATGAGTACCTCAATAAACGTTTCTTTATTAAAATAGAATTCTATTAACCTATACAAATATTTTACAGAAAAACGTATGCTGGGCGAGGAGCATTGGGCAAGCCTATTGAAGTGGAAGGAGGAGTGTAAAAATAAAGGGATAGGAATGTTTCTAACGAGGGCTCAGGAGGAAAACCCGACAGATGAAAATCTAGATACTGCAGATAATGGCGTGGATGGCGCGAATTGCGTAGACGGCGCGGATGGTACTAACGGCGCGGATGTTGTAAATGGTGTGAAAATGGATGAACAGAATATGACTGTTGTTGCACTGAATCAAGGTAAAGATTTACCTCAAATTAAAAATTTAACAACATTGAACAGTACTAACCCTATTGATAAAAGCATGCCACACAAGAATAGCAAAAATTTGTTAAATAAATTTATTAATCCACCTAATAATTTTGTAGTAACGGAGCGTATAGAAAGGTGCGAGAAAACGGTGGACGAATTAAAAGGGACAGTCACAAAAATGTGCAGCACTCTTGAGGAGGTCCTAAAGACTGTTAAAAAAGAAATGGAGGCCAGTAGAAAAGAGAGAAAAGAGCAGCATCAGAAATTTACAAGTCTGATGCAGACAGTTAGGGAAGATTACGCTCTTCAAATAACTAGGGTCAATGATGTTGTAACCAGGCTAGAAAAATTAGAGGCTGAGACTAGCTCTAGTTCTGAGGTGAGATACATAGTTGATAAGTCAAAGACAGCTCAAATAGATGGCGCGTCAAGTCTTTCTCAAAATAAAATAATTAAATTTATTAAAGATTACGTAGACTCCAAAAATATCAATAATACTGCTGTTTCTAGTCAAAGTGATTCTGTTAAAAGTCAAATTCATGAAGCTTTTAAGCTAGAATTAATTGATAAAGGCGCGGGCGTGAAACGTGATTATAAGTTAACCAATAATATTAAATTTGAACTCTTTTATGACTTTCTGTCCTCAGAATTAAAATCGCGAAATTTGTTACATGTAATTGAAACCAATTTAAGTAAAAATGATCTAAGCGATGAAGTTCTTGCTGAACAAAAATTTAAAGTTAGAGATGTGTTAATTAATCATCTGGATCAAGCATATCACAGTAAAGTCATGCATTTAAAAGATCCAATTGAGATTCTAAAGAAACTTAGAGAAATCAAAAGATGCGAGGTTAACGTCACGTCTCATGCGGTGCGTAAGCAATTGTATAACATGCGTTACATGATTGGCAAAACAACTGCTGCAGAATTTTGTGAAAGATTTGACGACACTATCAGAAATTATGAAAATGCTCCTGGCGCGATTCCTCTCACAGAAGAGGAAAAAAGAGCTGCATTTTATAATGCAGTTATGATTTCTGTGCCTTCTATACAAACAATAGAATTTATAAATAAAAATACCAAAGGTAAAAGCACGTCATTTGATGAATTGAAATCTATTGTTATGCAGGACGAAGCTGAGAAAAATCAAGCTGCAGGTGTAAATCTGGACGCAGGTGGGCCACGAGCTGCTAATTTAGCAGCAGCTGAGGTGGTACGATGCTATGAGTGCCAAGCATATGGGCACATTAGCAAAAATTGCCCGAATGTGGGAAAAGGTTTTTTGTGCTATAGGTGCAACACCTTTGGCAATCATAAATCTCGTGATTGTCCGACACTGCCACGAGGTTCCAGAGGACGTGTGCGCGGCTTCCAGAATGATAACAGGTATGCTAAAAATACTGCTATTCGTGGTGCGAACAGGGTTAACAATAGTAAAAATAATTTTACGGGCGCGAAAAGAAAAATAAACAGTAGTAACGGCGCGACGGTGACCAAACGGGGAAAATTTTTAGATAAATTCAAGAACTCCAAAAGTAACTCCAAACAAGCTGATCCAAACAAAGCAGGAAGTTCTACAGACTCCAATAAAAAAGGTGAGATCATAAATTCAAGACGAGAAAATGTTATTAAAACCGCGTTACACACAACATCAAACTTGATTAATATTGATATGATTAAGTCGAACTTTTTAGCGGATTCAGGCGCGACTGAACATTTAACCAACTCTAAAATAATCTTTAAATCACTAGACGAAACAGATCGGTGCATAATCAAATATGCAAATAAAAACGAGTTGGCAAACTTGAAAACAGAGGGAGTAGGAGAAATAGGTATAAATTTATACAACGGTAAAACCTTAGATTTACATAAAGTAATTTTAGCCCAAAACTTAAAAGAAAACTTATTATCGTTGCGCAGATTCGCAGAACAGGGTTTAGCAATTTATTTAGACAATGAGAAAATTGATATCTTCGACCCGTTATCTGAAGAAACTTTATTGTCAGGCGTGTATCGGAAACCATATTGAGTCATTGAGTTGGAAATTAATAACAATAATGATCTTAGGCGCGATAAACAAATTTATATATCCGACAGGTACGTTCTAGCAAATCTAACAGAACTCAAATTACAAGTCAATAGAATCGTAACTCGTAGTGTATCAGCTAAAGAGAATAAAAATAACTTAACATTGAATAGAATAGAAGAGTTACCTAAGGATGCGGTTGCGAATGGAGACAGGTCAGATGCGAACTCTGATTCTGGTATAGCTATACAACTTGATACTAATAAAATTAATAAAAGGGATAACTTCAATATTAAAGAAACATCAAACTTCGATATGGAACAGAGATTTTCATGATTTAGATGAATTACCTGTAACAGAGATTACAGATGATGTGTCTCCATTCACCAATAAATACAAACGATTTCATGACAATAACAAAGCCTTGCTATGGCATGTAAGATATGGACATGCGTCCATTGCTTATTTAAAGTCATTGCAAACTAGATTTCCCAATAATAAAGAACTGAACGACGCGATATTTAATGATAATATCCTAGATTGTGAGGTGTGCAAGATAGCTAACTTCAACAGGTTGCCTTTTAAACATACACGAACTCGTGCCACAGCTCCTCTACAAATAATTCATTCGGATCTGATGGGTCCGATATCTCCAGCATCATATCCAAGTGGTTATAGATTTATATCAGTATTCATAGATGATTACTCTCGGCTGGCACTTGCTTATCCCATGAAGAATAAACATGAAACTGGACATTGTTTTGAAATGTTTGTCAAAAGCGCAAGAAACCTACTAAGGTGTGACGCAAAGGTGTGTTATTTGCGTACTGACCAAGGAACAGAATACACTGGTGGATATACTCAGGAAGTTTTAAGCAAACTCGGCGCGGAACTGCAATTAGCATGTCCTGATACCCCAGAACATAACGGCGTGTCGGAGCACTTTAATCAAACCATTCAAAGGAAAGTAAGAACGTACATGTATGATGCGAAGTTACCTGAAAACATGTGGGATATAGCATTGTCTGCTGCTGTCTATGCATACAACCGTACACCGCACAAATCTAATAATATGATGATTCCTTTGGAGAAATTCGCTCCTCATCATAAATTCGACATTAACCAATTGAAAAGATTTGGCTGTGTCGCTTATATTAAAGTGCAAAGGAAAACAGGTCCGAAATTTAGAGCTGAAGGCAGGCGAGTTATTCTGGTAGGATACACACCTACAGGATATCAATTTCGTAAACCTGAAGAAGGGAAGTTCTATGAGAGCAGAGATGTGAGATTTAATGAAAAGTTAGTTTATGGTGATCTATATGGAAAAGAGAAAATCAAAGATCACGCATTGGACTATGAAGAAATTGATAGGCGCGAATGGTTTACATCATTCAGGGAAGATGGAAAACTTAACTTAAATAAAGCACTAGAAACAGAGGGAGAGTTGAAACCTAAGAGACGCGGTAGACCTCGTAAAAACAATACTGAAATCCAAATTAGTAAACCAGTGAACGATACAAGCTTTTCAAATGTAACACTTGATAATGATGCCGCAGCTGCTTACAATGAAATTCAGTTTTTCTGTGAAAAAGAATTTGGTGTGAATAATAGAACGGATGCGGTTTATCATGTCTTACTAGCTGAATCAAATTGTGGTCCTGTAAACTATAAAGAAGCTATGAAAAGCAAGAACTGTATACATTGGCAAGCAGCAATCAAGGATGAATTGGACTCCATGAATAAGAATCAGGTGTGGAAAATAGTAGATCGTCCGTCTAACAATAAAGATGGTTCTAAAGCCAATATTATTGATTCTCGATGGGTATTTAAGCGTAAAGTTGAACCAGATGGAAGTGTAAAGTACAAAGCTCGATTGGTGATTCGGGGTTTCAAGGATAACAACTGCTACGAATTGCGTGAAACTTATGCTCCCGTAACAAGACTAACCTTGGTGCGTGCGATTATAGCGATTGCAAACAAATATGATTTAGGTATGAGTCAGTTGGATGTGAAAACTGCATTCCTAAATGGAGAAATAGATGAAGGTATATACATGATAATACCAGAAGGCGTGATTAATGCTGGTGTGACAAATAAAGTATGTAAGCTACAAAAGGCGCTCTATGGTTTACGTATAAGCCCGAAACGATGGAATGATAAGTTTACTGAAACAGCTTTAAGTATGGGTTTACAAAATTCTGATCTAGACCCGTGTCTTTTCTTATGGCGAGATAATAGTAAATTATTGATAATATTGTTGTACGTGGATGATATCCTGCTGGTGAGTAATCATTCAGGAAAATTAAAAGAAGTACAATCAAAACTAAGCTTGAAATTTGAAATGAAAACTATGGGTGAACCCAAAGAATTTCTTGGTATAACATTAAGGCGCGATAGGAAAAATAAAATTATAGAGTTATCTCAAGAAAATTACACAGCTAAAATTCTCACTAGATTCGGATTTCATCAATCATGTCCACAAAGAACACCCATGAATACTAGTCAAGTAACCAGTAGGCAAAGGCGTGAAAGAGAAGAAAATTGTGATGAGGCTTATCAGGAAGATACTAAAGATGAACAGAATGTACCATATAGAGAAGCTGTAGATAGTTTGCTATATCTGGCCGGTGCGACTAGACCAGATATTTGTTATGCCGTAAATGTTCTTAGTAGACGCCAATTAAACCCAACAATAGATGACTGGAAAATGGTCAAGAAAGTTTTCAGATACTTAAATGGTACTAAAACACTTGGTCTTACTTACAGAGGAGCAGGTGACGAACTTCAAGCCTATTCAGATGCGAGTTTTGCAGATTGCAAAGGGTCATTGACCACATGTGGTTTTGTTATTAAACTATTTAATGACTCAATAGCCTGGAGAACACATGAGCAATCATATGTTGCACTTTCAACGTGTCAGGCAGAATATGTGGCAATGAGCGAAACAAGCCAAGAGATGCTATCTATTTACAATTCCTTAAAACACATAATAGACAAACCGCTTATTCCCATGACCTTATGATGCGATAACAAAGCTGCAGGCGCGTGTGCTCAAACAAACGGGGGTAACAAACTACGTCATATGATCGAGGCGCGTGAACATCATGTTAAAGAATGTGTGAAATTAAATCTCGTTAAAATCGAGTGGGTGCGATCCAAAGAACAACTAGCCGATATATTTACTAAACCTCTTGCGTTTGAATTACATAAAAACCTAACAGACAGGATCCTTAATTGTAATATTTAATCTGTATTTTATTTTCTGTTTACAGGCAGTAACTGAAGTCATGGTCCATAGGGTCAGCCGAGAGGGAGTGTAAGAAATGTATGCGGCTGCCACCTATAGGAGGCCTCTTTACTCTCTAAGAGACTTTCGAGTCTCGTCGCTTGTGGCGACTTCACTTGACTCTACGACTCTCTGTAAAACAGACGTGTCTCTGTTTCTTATTTCTTGGCGCGTTCAAACGTTTTGTTTTACAGTCTTAAGATTTATATAATAAATACTTTTATATTAAACAGTTGTTTGTTTTATTACTATAAACATTTAATTAATATCTTAACACATAATATCGCAATTAAATATTTTATGAATATTAATTAAAAATGTAAATGACTTTATGTAATATTTGAGTGGATTAAGTTACGATTTGTATTGAAGTAATCAAAAAAGTTATTAAATTAATTAAATATTCAATTGAAATCTGAAATCAAAATATTGGATCAAAAGAATTTTTCATTGAATCAATGCGATAATTTGTTCATTCAATTACATTTTTATTCATAGTAATGAAATATTTCATTGTTATTATTAAAAATTTGACTGATTCAATGAAACATTTCATTGAACATTAAAATAATCAGATAGAATTAATAAAATAAGTAATTAAATTAATAGAATATTTTATTAATTTCATAAAATGTTAAATAATATTAATTTCATATTTTATGACCATAATTAAATATTAGATTATTTTAATGAAATGTTTTATCAATTATTGGAGGAATTAATGGTATAAATAAAATAATTAATCGAATTAATAAAATATTTCGTTGGCTGAACAAAATGTTAGATGTTATTAATGAAATAAGCAACTGACTTGATAAAAGATTTATTAATTTTAATTAAATATTTTATTAAATGTTCAGATTATAATATTTATTTAATTATATCAATGGAATATTTAATTGGATCAATTAAATATTTAATTAGATAAACAAAATTATATTTGTTGTAATTACTTTATTAGATTTTTTTATTAAACATTTCATTATATTAATATAATAATTTTTTATATTAATGAAATATTAAATTATCCCAATGAAATATTTAGTTGATAATAATTCAAAACTAAAAGTTTATTTCTATATTTCATTAATTGATTCATTTTAATATTACTGATACTCTTACTTACCATTTACGTTTTTTATTCTTATAGACATTTTTTGGCACTTATACAACAATTTTTGTTCCTACGATATAATTATAGTGAAAGATGTTTTGATACACAACTAATTTTCCTATTTCTAACATCGCTACATAATACGCATGTATCCGCTTCCCTACTCGCTCGCATAAATTACAATTAATAAGTAATCTTTTCGTCGGCCTTATATACAAAATGATTCGAAGTCTCTGCACTTGCGGATAACGCCACTAAGGTAGTAGCCACCTCTTGAATAAAATATGAATTAGATGGCGCGGAAATTCAAAATATTTTAAAGATCTGATTTCAAATTTTATTATTCCAATTATTTTTTGAGGGATATAAAAAAGCGTTTCATTGAATCAAGAAAATATCATATTTCTTAAATTAAATCACTGCAACGTAAAATCAGATATTAAATTTTTTTAAAGAAATATTTATTAAACCGAATATATTTATTCTATTATTTCTATCAAGTTGTTATTTAAACAAGAATATATTTAACTGATTTAATTAAATATTATATAAACACTTTCATTAAATTACTTTCATGTTCAATAATATATTTGATTATTTTAATGAAATATTTATTAAACCAAATATATTTATTCTATTATTTCTATCAAGTTGTTATTTAAACAAGAATATATTTAACTGATTTAATTAAATATTATATAAACACTTTCATTAAATTACTTTCATGTTCAATAATATATTTGATTATTTTAATGAAATATTTATTAAACCAAATATATTTATTTTATTATTTCTATCAAGTTGTTATTGAATCAAGAATATATTTCACTGATTTAATTAAATATTACATTAACACTTCCATTAAATTACTTTAATGTTCAATAATATATTTGATTATCTTAATGAAATATTTATTAAACCAAAGATATTTATTTTATTATTTCTATCAAGTTGTTATTGAATCAAGAATATATTTCACTGATTTAATTAAATATTGTATTAACACTTCTATTAAATTACTTTAATCTTTAATAATATATTTGATTATCTTAATGAAATATTTATTAAACCAAATATACTTATTTTATTATTTTTATCAAATTGTTATTGAATTAAGAATATATTTCACTGATTTAATTAAATATATTTATTAAACCAAATATATTTATTTTATTATTTCTATCGAATTGTTATTGAATCAAGAATAGATTTCACTGATTTAATTAAATATTGTATAAACTCTTCTATTAAATTACTTTAATGTAATATATTTGATTATCTTAATGAAATATTTATTATTTTTTTATTTCTATCAAATTGTTATTGAATCAAGAATATATTTCACTGATTTAATTAAATATTATATTACCACTTTCATAAAATTACTTTAATGTTCAATAATATATTTGATTATCTCAATGAAATATTTATTAAACCGAATATATTTATTCTATTATTTCTATCAAGTTTCGATTGACATAAGAATACATTTCATTAATTCAATTAAATATTATAATACGTATACTAAATTACTTTGATGTTTAATAATATATTTGATTATCTCAATGAAATATTTATTAAACCGAATATATTTATTCTATTATTTCTATCAAGTTTCGATTAAAAGAAGAATATATTACATTGATTCAATTAATTATTATATCACCTCTATTAAATTACTTTACTGTTCAATAATATATTTAATTACATTAATGATATATTTAATAATGTCAAGATTATTGTTTTATTCTTTCAATAAATTTTGAATAGTAACAAAAAAATATTTTATTGTTTCAATTAAATATTGTATGACTTATATTAAATTATGTCACTGATCAATGAAATACCTAATCATTTTAATTCAATATTTAGTTGCTTTGATAGATAGATAGATAGATGGATACTATTTATTGTATATCATATCATTATACAAAGGGCGTGTAATACAATTCATAAATATAATATTAAGTATTGCACATAAACAATGAATAAATGTAAAAATATTGCACATAAAACAATGTATAAATATAAAATATTGCACATAAAACAATGCATAAATACAATATATTGCAATTGATATCACAGTCAGTTACTAAACCTAATAATACTAAATACGTAAGTCACAACAAAAGAAGTGATATCACAAATACCAAAAAAAAAATATAGTAAAATACACGCAATCCTATAAATTAAAAGTCAGTCATACAATATCTATCAGTCATAGTATATAAAATTTTTAATTTAAAATACAAAATGAAAAATGATAAATAATGCAATAAAATAATAAAGTTTATGCAGTAGCACAAAAACGCAGTCAAAATAATAAAAACAAGTAGAGCATTCACTCACTAACCATTCAGCCAATAAATACAATCACACCTTAAGCCTATATAAGGGACGTCACATTATAATAAATTAACATATAAATAAAAAATGAAACTTAGTTTACTGAAGGTCGACCAAGTACCCCCTCAGAGCCGACTTAAACCTGCTGAGCGATGGAAGATTCTTTATATCAGCAGGCAGGGAGTTCCAAAAATGCGCACCCTGAACCTGAAAGGAATCCCTTCCAGTCTCAGTACATGAAGGGCACCGCGAAATCCTTAATCTCTCCCCTAGTGGCTACCCTAGGTACATACCTAGTGAAGAGACCCACTAGATACTCGGGAGTATTCATGCGCACGATTTTGTACATAAGTACAGCCATAAAATACTGTCTCCTCGCATCAGTACGCAGCCAACCCAGCGTAGCTCTATGAGGAGAGATATGATCGCCCATTCTCACGCCTAATACATATCTCACACATGAATTTTGTAGTCTTTGTAATCGTCTTTTCAACCCCTGTGAGGCATCGAGCAAAACTACTGAGCAGTAATCGAGATGTGGAAACAGCAGGGCGGTTGCGAGTTGTTTGTGCAGAGCCTCAGTGGTATACCGACGAAAAAACCGTAAGCCATACATAGTTCTATTAAACTTCTTAGTCAGCATATTAACATGTGGCTCCCATGATAGCTTAGAGTCAAGCACAACACCAAGGCTCGTAACGGTATCAGAGAAAGATATGCCGACACCATCCTCAAGCTCAATCGTCCTTGGCTCACCAGCATAAAAGTCATTAATAAATCGACCATTGCCAAAAACGATCGCTTTAGTTTTGTTTGCATTTAGTGTGAGAGAAGCATCAACAGCCCACTCCGATACCGCCTTGGCCGCCCTCTGTAGAATACGAATACCTTCATTCACATCCTCATAAGAGACCTGCGTATAAATTTGCAGGTCATCTGCATATAATAGGTGCTCGACACAACCGGGGTCAAGGGTGTCACGTATGTTATTAATGTAAAGGCAAAACAACAGAGGCCCCAGCACTGAACCCTGCGAAACTCCTAAATTGGTTGTTAGCTAATTCGATTCCTCTTTTAAATGCGTGAAAACCATTTGTTTCCTACCTGATAAATAGGAGCTAATCCACTTGAGTGCAGCCCTGGAAAACCCCATCGATCTCAGCCTTGCAAGTAATTTGGAGTGCGAGATCGTGTCGAATGCCTTACTAAGGTCAAACAGAAGTAGTAGCGTGACAAGTTTCTTATCTAGACCTGATCTTATGTCGTCAGTAAGTTTAAGTATGGCAGTCTGCGTTGAGTGATGCTTTCTAAAACCAGTCTGCATAGAGTCAAGTATCCGATGTGTCGTAATATACTCTTGCAATTGGTCATGAGCAATCTTCTCCAGGACCTTTGAAAGAAAACATAAGATTGCTATGGGCCTAAAATCTTTAGGCATTGTTGGTGCAGGACACTTTTTTAATGGCACAATGCGTGCACGCTTCCAAAGGCAAGGGAAGACCCCCCGTGCAAAAGAGGAATTGAACAGAGTCACAAGATGTTCTCCGATAAACGGTAAAGCCTTGAGTATCACGCTCTGCGGAATGCCATCCTCGTCACAAGCCTGTGATGAAAAATGCGAAATTGCAAGGACCACATCAGTAACATTAATTGGTTTGAAGGCAAAGCCACTTTCACTACACTGGGAAAGAATTCTCTTACATTCCTCATTGTCATCGTGCGGCGAGACTGACACCCCCGCAAAGTGCGCATTAAGCTTATCCGGAGTAAATCCATTCAAGTCCCCTTGAGGTCCGGACAAGAGTCCCAGGTCTTTTAACTCCTTCCAGACATTACCTTTGGCAAGAGCTTCGAACAGTCTGTTATGATAGTAAGTAGTCCTAGCTTGTTCAGTCTGCTCGTCAATCGTTTTACGTAGTTGCAGAAATTCAGAGAGATATCTCTCATCCTTCGTCCGTTTGTATCTTCGATACGTGGCATCTCTCTTGCACCGCATCTGCGACAATCCTTTGTCTATCCACGGAAACTTATCTTTACCAATTTTAAGTGTTTTTAGCGGCGCCAGATTATGTATTGCTGCCGTAAGATTGTCACAGAGGCAGTCAAGTGCAGATTCCGGGTCAACTGTACCAACTGTAAATGGCGTCCAATCACAGCCGGCCAGACTCTGCACTAATAACGTCGGACAAATATCTTTATAGTTTCTATACTTAATTGCTTTTTTATCTGTTATGACATGACTACAGGAAATACATACATCAATTAAGTTATGCCGACTGTGAAAATTCGCCGGTAAGTTTCGTGGTGTCATTATCGTCAACAAGAATCAGGTCAATCCAAGTGTGAGACGTCGGAGTGTGATGCGTGGCACCGTGCTGGACCAGCTGCAACGAAAGCTCAGCCGATAACTTGTTAAGAAGTTTGGCATCACTGCTCTCACGCAGGAGATCGGCATTCAGGTCTCCCATTATAATTTCATGAGAGTATTCAGAGGCATAATTTCTCAAAACATCTAAAAAGTTTGTGTTTTTAATAAACGAAATAGCAGGAGGCCGATAAATAACAGAAACCAACACGGGTTCAGAGTTGCCCATTTGCACAGAACAGAAAATATATTCAGGCACCTCCGGTTTACCCTCACTATGAATAGTTTGAGTATCCGAAGTAGCCAAAATAGTGCATTTTAGATTGTTTTTAATATACAAGGCTACTCCTCCACCGCGCAGGTTTCTGTCCTGTCTGAATACTTTATACCCCTTGACCCGAATGACGTCATCTGAAATAGATGGACCCAGCCAGGTCTCAGCAACCCCAAATATGTCGTAAGAAGGACTACCACTTAGGAACTCACGCACCTGTCCAATGTGAGCTCTCAACGAAGTCACTTTCAGAAAGCACGCTCGCAGCTCACCCCTCCTCCCTGTGCGACCCTCAAGGGAGGCCCGGCACAGTCATTGGGAGAGGCCACATTCGATGTTACTCCGTCTTTAACTAAAACTAGGTTTGTCTCTACATTTTGTTGCTCGAAAACTTTGCTACATATGTTAATCGATGGAGTTTCTGAGTTTTTCTCATTTACATTTAAATTTACATCATTAGATTCTTTATTATTAATCAATTTATCTAAGTCATTTTCGTTGCTAAAACAATATGCCCTCTCCCCTCTCTCCCTCCTCACCAGAAATTTGCCACGTCTATGCCAAACAAATTTAAAGCCTTTTTCCTTGGCATACTTTTTTAATTTTTTAAAATTTACATATTTATCTTTAGGCATAAATTCGTTTATGAATATCAAATTATGATGTTTAAAAGTGGACAATCCACTGAGGAAGGAGGGATCAAGATCTGCAGATGAAAAACCCGTAAATTGTCGTTTAGCCTCAAATACCTTCTGCGCCAGGTCCTCCTCGGAGAGTCTCACCAGCAATGAGAACGCACCCCTCGGACCGCCACCGATCCCACGTTCTGCAGACACCCCGTTCCTATCATCATTTTTAGTGATTTCCCTAACTGAAATTATATTCGCACGTTTGATTGTTGGGAGTATAGCACCAAGAACGGCACACGCATAATCCTCCAGCCCAACATTGACTGCTGAGCAATCCAGCCCGCCAGAGATCACCAACATACCATCCCCGGAACCACACTCCGTCTCAATCTGACGGGGTGCCTCATCATTAATTACTGTGTGTGCATGTGGTGTTTGTGTTTCTGTTATGTCAATAAATCTAGATGTGTGAGTTGTTTGCTCAGTCGCGAGATCGGTAACGGCCTGCGCCACGCCAGCCACCCCGGACGTAAGGTCCAAGATGCCCCTGTCCACTTCACTAAATTCATTATTAAGAAATGTTTGCACATTATTGAGTTTATTATTAATAGTTGTAATTATAGTTTCAATTTTGTTGTTTAGAGTGGACAGGAAATCTCTTTCTAATTTTAGTATAGTTCCTTTAAGTTTTCGATTCTCCTGTAACAACTGCATCTGCTCATTTACTAATTTTTTAATAATTTCACTTTGTACTTCCATTTTGGACACAATGTCCCGCAGGCCATTGTCAGTATTCATAACGTGGCTCTGAAAAGCCTCAATACTATTTTGAATTGAGTCAAGCCTGCCGGACAGTGCGCCCTCTAGAGCAGACACAGCTGCCTTCATTGAGGAAGAATCTGAACATCCTTGGACCCCGTCAAAATTATTTATCTTATTATTATTATTGTTATTATTATTATTCGGGGCAACGTGCGCAGCGCCACCTCCCAAATACTTATTAGATAAATTGATACTTAATCTATTTCTCCCTCCATCCGCCGCGACGCCATTTTTGTTGGTCCCAATTTGCGCCGCGATAGTAGTAGTCTTCACTCGTGCTGGCTGCCCCTGAGATGTGATGACCGGTATTACTTTCGAGTCGGTACGTGTTGGTGTAGAGGCACTGATGGGCTGTTTTGGAACAGCTTTGCGCGCGATCATGTTCGGCGTAACTCCATTAACCTTTGTGCTTCCGCCGGCCAGTGACGCAGATGACATGTCACTGTTTTTGTGTGTTTCGAGGCACTTCTTGCATTCATATTTTGTGCCATTATCCATTTTAGAACGTGTCATGCATTTAGCATGACAACGCTGCCGGCACGTGACACACAAATGGAGCTTTGCCATGCCCCATTTATCATTGGTAGCAAGTTTACAGATCGCACAGCTGTCCATTACTTTGACCTCACTTGTGCATACGCTCCAAAAGCTTATATGGTAATACAGATTTCCACTTTATTGGTCGAAGAGTAACTTAAGGATTACGTTCAGCGCCACCAGGATCTCTGCTTGCCGATAAAAATTGCCTCTCAAATTAACCTCAAAATAGCAGACTTCCTAACCTCGAAATTCAGCACCTTAGTAGAAATCTTAGACAAACAATGTAAATGACCTATATTTCTGGTTCAGTAGGTGTTTAAAATAAAAAAATGAGAAAATGTATCAAAAGAGAAAATACGTGTCAAATAAGCGATAATTATTATGAACCTCCTATCTCATAAAAATATTTTTAGTATGAGCTTTGATGAATGCGTTTTTTCTCTTTATGAAATATATGATTGATTCTATGAAATATCTCATTGTCTTTTAATTAAATAATTTCATTGCGATATTATAATTAATTGGATGCATTTGAATCAATTAAATTTTTAATTGATTTAAATATTTGATTTATTTTGTTCTATAAAATTATTTTATTACTTTGATTATTTAATTATATTGCGTCTATGAAAACAGTGATTAATTGAATTAATTATTATTTTTAACAATCAAATATTTTATTATTTATGTTCCAATTAAATATTTTGTTGTATTAATTAATTTCTTTATTAGATCGATTAAATAATTTTATTTATTTTATTTATCAACCAGTTAATTACAAAGTAATCCTACATAGGCAAAGTATGCCTGATCGTAGGTCTGGTATAAATTACAGAAAATACTTATACAACTAACTTACAAACTAATACAAATAATAATAAAAATATAAGTAGTGCACCCTTGCTATTTGTGTTTTAATATTATCACATCGCTCAGTCCAACTAAAATATTAGTAGGGTGAACGTAATGCATATATATTATATCTCTCTAACCCCCAAGTACATCTTTATATATATTAGACTTAATCCATTTCTTTAACTTTTTCTTAATTAATTTTTTATTACTCTCAATTGTTTTGAGATCATTCGGTAGTAAATTATAAAGTCTTATAGCTACAGTATAACTATTTTTCTCACTAATCTTTTTAATCATTTTTGGCATTTGCAAACATTTTTTCCTAGTACTGCTATTTTGTACCTTATATTTATCCATCAATTCATGGTAATGAAACATTAATGACTCTAAAGAGAATAGTTGCTCTAAATTTAGGGGATAGTTTTCTATTTCAAAAGTGTTTTTATAGATTATTTTTAGTATTCTGTTTTGTAAACTTTGTAATGATCTTATATTACTTTTGTAAATGCCTCCCCAAGCAATTATTTCATAACTAATTATGCTGTTAAATAATGCATAATATATTATAAGTAATGTTTTTGTATGCATAATATAAGCTAATTTGGAAAATATAAATGTAAGATATTTGGTTTTCTTTATTAAGTTCTCTACGTTCATATCCCATCTCATATTCGAATCAAAAATAATTCCCAAGTATTTAAAATTTTCAACACCTTTTATTTTCTTATTATTAATTTCAACCTCTAAAGTTTTTGGAATACTATTCTTGTAATTACCAAAAGGCATAAATACTGTTTTTTCAACATTTAGAGTTAATTTGTTCCAAGCCAACCATACATTAACATATGCAAGATATTCATTCATTTTATCTTGTGTGGCTTGCCACGTTTTTTCTTCCGATATTATTGCCGTATCATCTGCATAAGATAATATGGAACCTTTTGGTAAATTATCCAACATATCATTCATGTATAGTATAAAAATGAGAGGTCCTAATATTGTTCCCTGAGGAACACCTGTACTAATTTTACAATATTCACTTTTGGAATCCTGTATTTTTACTGATTGTTTTCTATTCGTTAAGTAATTTTTGAGTAGTTGGTTAGCATTCCCTCTGATACCATAATTATATAATTTATCAAGAAGTATTTCATGATTAACCGTATCAAACGCTTTGGCTAAATCTAAAAATGTGACAATTATAGGTTCACTTTTATCTAATTTATTGTATATTATATTCGATATATATTTCAAAGCGTCTTTGGTTCCCTTACCCTTAACAAAACCAAATTGATGTAAATTTATCAGTTTATTTTTCTGCACAAAATTATATATTCTATTATAGCCCTGTTAAAAAAGTCCAGGTGGATTTCCACGTGGAAAATCCACGTGGAATTCCACGTGGATTTTCAGTCTGATTTACTTGGATTTTCAGGGTGATTTACTTGGATTTTCAGGGTGAAAATCAGGGTGGAATTCCAGGTAGATTTTCAGGGTGAAAATCAGGTTGGAATTTTAAGGGGATTTTCAGTCTGAATTACTTGAAAATCCACTCTGATTTTGAGTCTAAAAATCCACTCTGATTTTCATAGTGAAAATCCACTCTGATTTTCATAGTGAAAATGCACTCTGATTTTCAGTCTGAAATTCCACCCTGATTGTGGATATTTTTAAGCAATCAAAAAAATATTTTTATAAAATTAAATTTATTTATGTTTTTCATTGCAACCACAAAAATATCTCTGTTCACTTAATAGAATAGAACGTGAGAAAGTAGGGCGAATGATCGTCGTTTTAGACAAAATTAAACTGTTAGTTTATAAGCTCTAAAGTCTTTTATTCTTTTCGTGCGCGTTCGCTTGCCATAAGAAAGTCAATAGGTAGAAAGCGGAGCATCCCCCTAACGGTTAATCATCAGTACTATTATATACATGTGTATATTCATATTCAATAACTAACCACTAGGGGGCTACCACGCTTTTTATGTATTGACTTTCTTATGGCAAGCCAACGCGCATGAAAAGAATAAAAGACTTTAGAGCTTATAAACTAACAGTTTAATTTTGTCTAAAACGACGATCATTCGGCCTACTTTCTCACGTTCTATTCTATTAAGTGAGCAGAGATATTTTTGTGGTTGCAATGAAAAACATAAATAAATTTAATTTGATAAAAATATTTTTTTGAATGCTTAAAAATATCCACAATCAGGGTGGATTTTCAGACTGAAAATCAGAGTGGATTTTCACTATGAAAATCAGGGTGGATTTTCAGACTGAAAATCAGAGTGGATTTTCACTATGAAAATCAGAGTGGATTTT
The DNA here is from genome assembly GCA_017163975.1 of Anastatus disparis. Lineage (NCBI taxonomy): Eukaryota > Metazoa > Arthropoda > Insecta > Hymenoptera > Eupelmidae > Anastatus > Anastatus disparis. Next base: position 110,654 of record JAFFSR010000057.1, on the reverse strand, counting down.
CAGACTCAAAATCAGAGTGGATTTTCACTATGAAATTCCAAGTAATTCAGACTGAAAATCCTCTTAAAATTCTAACCTGATTTTCACCCTGAAAATCCACCTGGAATTCCACCCTGATTTTCACCCTGAAAATCCAAGTAAATCACCCTGAAAATCCGAGAAATCAGACTGAAAATCCACGTGGAATTCCACGTGGATTTTCCACGTGGAAATCCACCTGGACTTTTTTAACAGGGAGATTATTCTTTCGAAAATCTTAGCCACATTCGAAATCAGTGATATCGGTCTGTAATTTGACACAATATGTTTATCATTTGCTTTATAAATTGGTATTATTTCTGCTATTTTAAGAGCTTCTGGCCAAACAGACTTTTCCATGCACCGATTGAAAACATGGGCCAAAACTTCCGAAATATTTTCAGATATAGCTTTTAATATTTTCATATTTATGTTATCAACTGCACCAGACTTATCCTTTAACCTATGTATTATCTAATGTACTTCAAAATAGTTTGTAGGTCTTAAATAAATTGTGTTTGAGACCATTGGTGGCAGTATTATTTTTTCTTTAGGTTGTTCGATTTTTTGGCTTAGTTTTTCTCCTATTTCACTATAATATTTATTTATATAATTGGCCATTTCTTTATTGTCATTTATAATTTTGTTATTTTCATCACGCAAATATTTTATGTTATTTTTTCTTTTTTTATTACCTAATTTATCATGTACATACTTCCATATATTTTTTGTATCATTTTTATTCTTTTCAACTATTTTTCTTTCATATATTATTTTTGCTTCTTTAATTAAATTATTCAAAATTTTCGTATAGTTTTTGAAATCTTGTTTTAAGATTTCGTTGTTTGGATTTTTTTTCCATTGTTTATATAGATTATCTTTTGTATTACATGATTTTATAATTCCTTTAGTAATCCAAGATTTCCTTGGTTTATTTTTATCATTACTTTTACTACTCTTTATTGCCAAGTTCATACAATTTTGAATTTCGCTAATTATCATTTCAATAGCTAAATCAGGATTTGCCTCAGTCTTGATTAATTCCCAGTTCTTTGATTTTACAATATGTTTCAATTTATAATAGCTTATTTTACTGTAATTAACTTATCAATTTCTTTAGAACATATGTTTTCAGTCGTGACTATTAATGGAAAATGATCTGTAAAATCCAGACTTAATTTGTATGATTTAATATTTTTACCATCTGTTTTAATAAAAACATTATCTATGCAAGAACCTTCAGAATTGTTATCTTTTGGCCTTGTTACACCATTAAAGTAAGGTATGTATCCTTTTTCTAAGAAATTATTTAGGAAATCAAGACTGAGACAGTCCTGCTCCAAGATATCGATGTTAAAATCCCCAATAATATAATGATTTTTAATATTTTTCTTTGTTTTTAAGAATCTTTCTAAATTTAATATAAATTCAGTTTTATGTAAGTCATGTGATCTGTATATTCCGCTTATTTCTATATTTTCGTTATCTTGCATTTTGATTTTAGTATTTATTATGCTTAGTTTACCATAATTCTCTGTACTAGTTGTCTCACACAAGTTTTCACTAATATACATAACCACACCATCTGCTTTATTTAATCTACTATTATTGTAGTATATTTTGCACCCATTTATCCCATAGTATTTATAATGTTCAAGATTCCATGTCTCTGCACATACAATTATATTCGGCTTAGTCACCAAACCCTCAACCAACATTTGTAACCTTTCAAAATTTGCGTTTAAGCTTCTTATATTTACATAAAGTATTAAGTTATTAGTATCACAAACATATCCGTTGAGAGTTTCAAGACTATCACAAATTTTTTCATTTTCTACTATATCTATATCATTATTATGTGCCATTGCGTTTATTATTGTTTATATGCCGAGGTGAGTCGTCACTTAATAAACTGTTTCTGCTTCCCGTCAGTGCTTCTGGTATAGACGTCATCGATTGTGTAGTTGTAGATCTTCGTTGGTAGTTTCCTGTTGTACCATCATATTTCGGTAAAACAGGCTTCATTGGATAAGCAGTCTGTTCTATGTATTTTTTTATTTTTGATTTGAATATTGCACACGTGTCACTATCACATGCAGAGTGATTTGTATCATGGTTAGCTTGGTATTTGTTATTGCTGTAAATGCAATTAACACATTGCAAAATATTTTTATTACAATGATTCGCCTCATGTTTCCCTGCACATTTCGTACATGCCACCTCATTGTAGCATTTTGTTGTACTATGTCCAAATCTTCCACATTTATAGCATGGTTTAACATTAATAAGGTCATAGACCTTACATCTTTGGTGTCCCACAAAAATTTTATCATTGTTCTCTTTAATTTTCTTATAAATTTCGGCTGTTACCTCAATTATTGCAGTTTCTGTTTTAGATGTCTTATTGGTATACATATGCAAAACTTTGCAGGCGTTACTTGCTGATTTGTCATTTTTGAAATTTCTTTTATTGATGTCTTCTTCAATATCAGCGTCTTTACACTTATTAAATTTTTCTATTCCAACAATTTTCATTTTCGGGTTCATTAGTTGTTCTGTTTGTACTTTAAAACTATTTTGTGTTTTTTGTTTTAATAAGTTTTCTACAGTAGCTACACTTTCCTCATTCATGCAATCTATTACGACTTCGTCATCACTTTTATAGCTTATTCTTTTCGTTTGTATACTCTTTTCTTTATTTAAGTAATGTAAAACAAAATGCTTAGCAGAAACTTTTCCTTCTTTTTTAGTTTTTTTAACTGTAATTTTTGGTATGCGTTTTTGCATTGGTTTCTTGTTTGTAATCACTTCTGCATAAGATTTTTTATATTGGTATTGCAATTTCTGATATTGATGATTGTTATTGATATTGTTGCTATTCTTTTCTTTTTCGAGCAGTTATTTTAATAAGGCGTTTTTATCTTCAAGTTCATTATTAAGTTGTTACAATAATGTATTTTCTATTTTGAAATTTTCCAATTCTGAGTTATTTTCATAAATTGTTTCATTATGATCTCCTTCTTGACCTGAAATTTCTTTTAATATTTCTTTTTTTAATTCTTCTCTTTGTTTTAGTTTTATTTGTGCTAATAATATTTTTGCATTTTCATTTAGTTCCACGTTATCATTTTTTAAGGTTAACGTTATTTCGTCCACATGATCTGGACATATTACCAAGGTGTTACTGATATATCTTATATTATCTAATCTTTCAAAATCATTTTTATGGTAAACACTTTCACAAATTAGGCACACTACAGTTGTACACTTCTGTTTAGGATGACATTTAAAATATTTATCTTTAGACTTGTCGGTAGGCACTTTCGCCTCCGACGCCATCTTGGCGATGACAATTATTTGAATCAATTAAATTTTTTTTAATTATATCTTTTCATTGATTCAATGATTTTTTTTTCTCAGTGTATGTTAATTCAATAATTTTTGTTAAGAGCAGGCCGGATTCGCTGTCCTTGTCTAATTGGCATTTTTGTTATTTACTCAAGTATTAATCGGTGTATCTGCAAATTGAAGGTTAAGCGCAATAGATATTATTATTACAAATATTTATGCACAAGAAAAAAAAATCTATCGCTTTGTTTTTGAGAAAAGTAAGGAACGCGAAAATATTATAAACATAATCTTTTACTTCGGCGTTCCTTACTTTTCTCAAAAACAAATCGGTAGATTTTTTTTTTCTTGTGCATAGATATTCATAATAATAATATCTATTGCGATCAACCTTTATTTTGAAGATACACCGATTAATACTTGAGTAAATAACAAACAACTCAATTGTTACTCGGTCGGTATCAGGTTCTACTCCGGCCTACCGTTAAAATAAAAATTCATTTGGACTTGTTATTTTTTTATGAGCTTGAAATGGAAATTAGATATCAAGCTCGATAAACCTAACCTCAAAATACTATATACCGAAAAATTGTTTATAACTTTTTATGTACAATGTTTTGGTAAATTCTGTAAATTGTCCGCACTTAAGTTTAATATTACGAATTTCCTTACTGTCCCATATGGAAATAATTTATGTGAAAAACTGTAAATAATAGTAAATAATTGTAAATAACTGTTAAAAAATGTAGGGATTGAGACATAAATAATAGTTATTTACAGTTATTTACTATTATTTATTGTTAATTACTATGATTTACAGTTATTTACAGTTATTAACTGTTATTAACTGTTATTTACAGTTATTTACAATTATTTACAATTATTTACAGTTTTTTATAATTATTTACAATTATTCATAATTATTTACAGTTATTCATAATTATTTACAGTTATTTACATTTTCAAAAATTTTTGAATTAGTGGATAATTTAATGTTATTAATAATTATTTATAATTGTTTATAGTTATTTACAGTTATTTACAGTTTTTTACAGTTATTTACAGTTATTTATAATTATTTACAACTATTTACAATTTTCCATAGTTTTTTACAATTATTCACAGTTATTCACATTTTTAAAAATTTTCGCCTATATATAAAATTATTGAATAAATTCGTGATAATTTTCGAAAATGTAAATAACTGCAAATAATTGTAAAAAACTATAAATAATCGTAAATAACTGTAAATAATTGTGAAAAAAGCGAATAAATGTAAATAACTGTAAATAAATATAAATAACTGCAAATAAGTGTAAATAACAGTTAATAGGTGTAAATAACAGTTAAGAAGAGGCCGAACTATCTGTCTCTGTCTAATAGCGTTTTTCATTATTTATATAAACACTATCCTTTATAACAAGAAAAAAATAGCAGCCCCCGCTAAATATTAGTATAATTAGTAAATTTTGTAATAACAACCAAACTTTTTACCGCATAGTTTTTGACTAATTCGAGACCTACTAGCAATCCAGAATGTAACCTATTTTTTTTGGTAGGTCTCTAATCATTCAAAAACTAAGCAGTAAAAAAATTTGGTTGTTATTACAAAATTTACTTATTATACTAATATCTAGCGGGGGCTGCTATTTTTTTCTTGTTATATCGGATAGTGTTTACATAAATGATGAAAAACGCTATTAGACAAAGACAGATAGTTGGGCCCCTTCTTAATAACTGTAAATAAGTGTAAATAACAGTAAATAATTGTAAATAATTGTAAATAACTGTTATTTATGTCTCAATTCCCACATTTTTTAACACTTTTCTACAGTTATTTACAGTTATTTACAGTTATTTACATTTATTTACATTTATTTACAGTTATTAACAGTTATTTACAATTATATCCAAAAATTTTTTCCATATGCACTGAAAAAAAACCCGAAGCCAGCGCTGCGAAGTTAATCTGAGAGGTTGCATGCGAACAACATTCGAAGCGAGTGATTACAGAAAATCGTAATGTATGAATGCGTAACCATGTCGCTGTAAATAATTACGACTTTCTGTGTAAACGATTACGCTAATCCGAGCAGAGCGCCACAACTGTGTTGCGAGCACGCTTGCTCCGACTCTCCAGCATCGCGCGTGCAGAAAGCCGAAACCAAGCACTGCGGCAGAGCTGCGAGCTTGCTTGCTCCGACTCTCCGGCATCGCGCGTGCAGAAAGCCGAGACCAAGCACAGCGGCAGAGCTGCGAGCACGGTCTCTTTGACTCTGCGGCATTTCTCATGCAGAAAGCCGAGACCAAGGGTAACGACAGAGTTACAGGCTCGCTCACTTTGAATTTCTGAACATTGACGTACCAAAAGCGAGGCCAAGCACTCTAAACGTTAAAAATTTACATTTAAAAAAGCAAAATTTCTTTTTCTTTTCTTTTTTTTGTAAGTTTTAACACTTTATGTGAAGTATAATTTATTTAAGTAAAATTCTATAATATTATAAAAATTAAATTTTATTTAAAATGTTTCTTAACTTAAAAATTGATGTGATATTTTACTTTTACCATTATTCGCCTGAGTATATTAATGTAATAATGTAAATTTATAATTTTGATTTATTTTTAATACCTTATTTGTGCGATTATTAGTGATTTTATACCTTTGAATTGATTTTAACTTTATTTTAATCCTTCTTATTTTTTTTTATTGAAAAAATATTTTGGCAACTTTTTATGAAATATCTTTAGCCTTGCTAACGCCCGGGTAAATAAATTTCAGTTCAATTTGAATAAATCCTCTTTTAATGTAATAAAAAAACTCCTGAAGATGCGCCCACATAAATTGATCTATTTGAAAATTTGTTATTAATTACTTATTATAACTTCGATTACAAATTATATCAAATATATTGTATTCCTATCACAACAGTGATCGCAACTTTATTAACTCGAAAAGCAGACCGAAAGTAAGATATAACTGACTCCAAAAACATTATAAAGTACTTTATTCCCGCTAAATGAAAAATTTGAGAGTTTGAACAATTTTTCTTAAAATTAGTAACTAATGATTGAATAATTTTTTAAAATTTTTTAAAAAAACTATACTTCAATAAAAATTCTGAAATTTTATTATTGCATTTTTAAAATAATTTAAATAAAAATGAAATTAATTTCCTTTTTTTTACTATGATGAATTGTTATTTTATACTTTTAAGTACACATTTAATTTGTACAATTATCATTTATTTTTTTGTTTTTGTTCAAGAAAAAGTTTTTCAATATTTACAAATATAGACATTAGATGTTAAAATTTCAATAAGTTATATTAGTCAGGCATATACGTGGATATTGGTAAACAAGATTATTTTGTGATGAAGATTGAATTTTACGAAAATAAAATTGTAAATTTTTTAGCAAAATGCAAACCTGATGAAAGAATCAGTCAACCACTATACAAGAGTTGACTTTCAGTACATTCAATTTTTGTAAGAACATATTTATTACATTTTTATTACATGATAAACTTAACAATAAAATTTAATATTTCTGAGCAACTCTGAAAAACAGTAAACGCTTTAGACATGCACCTTTTATAAATTATAATTAATGATTACACATACTTTCATGTAAAATTCTAAATTCTAAATGTATAGAAATATAAAATTGAAACTTCATAACATAATAAACTGCTCTGTGATTTTAAAAATTTATTTTTACTATAATATTGAATATTTAGTCCATATATCAGTGTATAAACATGCAGCAATACGTTTTGTTAATTATAATGATATGATTACACATGAATTATGTAATTACAATTCTTAATTATTATACTTATAACTTTTTTTTATCAAATCTAATCTGATCATAATAAATTCCAGTAGCCTAATATTTTTAGGTTAGAAACTTTTTATGTATATATATCAACGAAAATAAAGTATCATTTATTTAAGGTAATTTATACTTACACTTGAAATGATTTGTTAATTCAGTGAGATTTCACTCATTTAATATTTTTTGTATAAAATTATCCATTTGGCACTTATTTCCTATGCAATAAATAGAAAAACTTTTGTGTAAAACTTCACAATCGTGCACACTGCTACAATCGAAAATTCGTATACACAAACATACACCAGCGCCGTTATTTAACGGCATGTCGGAGCTGCAGCAATCGAGTTTTGCTTTTTTTATTTTATCGATATCTTTTTAAATTCTTAAATTAAACAAATATAATGACTTGTCCGCACTAAAGTTATACTAGTACAATAATTTTTGTTAAAATAAAAAATCATTTGGACTTGTTATTTTTTTATGAGCTTGGATTGGAAATTAGATATCAAACTCGACAAACCTAACCTTAAAATACGATATATTGAAAGTTTTTATTATAACTTTGTATGTATAATATTTTGGTAGTTTTCTTGAGTTGTCCGCACTAGAGTTTAATATTACAAATTTTTTCTTTATAGCAAAAAAACTCAATTGAACGCATCTTTTATTCATAAGTTAAGATTGGAAATATTATTAGAAGGCGGACAGCTTCGTCATGCTCTTAACGTGCTTGGCACCCGAAAAAATCGTGCCAAAGGTGGCACTGTAAATTGACGCGTCAGTTATCGAAAATAAATATTTATAGCACTAAAAAATACTACACTGGTATGAATTTTATTTGTGCTGTCAATAGAGCGAAAAAAATTAATGCCATTCATTACTTTAGAACACACTAGCATTGGAATTTAAACATCCAATCGAATTTAGCATTAGTTTTACCGGTGAAAACTTTTTTGCGTGTTCTCGCGAAACATATTACGGTGCACCGCGACTACGAGTTCATTTTAGCTAAATTGTTCTATCGCTTGTTTTCGTTTAAGTTATGAGTGACATAAGGCGTTTTTTGTGTAAAAAACGTAATTATGATTCTGATGAATGTGATTCATCTTCTATTAAAACATCTAGGCCAGATACAGAGAGACTAGATAGTCCAGGTATGTTATGTTGGTTTTTCTATCCGATTCGTTTAATGTAGTGTTTATTATCTGCACATGATATTTGCATACAGAGGAAAATAAGATTCAAAAACGAAATAATAATAGAAAATACTTCAACGAAATAATAATAGAAAATACTTCAACGAAATAATAATAGAAAATACTTCAACGAAATAATAATAGAAAATACTTCAACGAAATAATAATAGAAAATACTTCAACGAAATAATAATAAAAAATACTTCGCATTTTTGTTGTTCTACACGAAAGAAAAAAATGACCCATAAAACGTAGTAAAAAAAAGTCTTAACTGAATTCGCAACTTATCATTTATTAAATTCTAGTTTAATTTTCTCTAGAATGATTATCTAGTTAACTGATTTGATATTTAAAACTTCGACCATCTTATTTTGCGGGAGACATGACCTTCCACTTCGTGGGAAAATCGACGAGGGTTCTGTTTTTACAGACTTATTACATTTTCAAGTTGACTCGGGAGACGAGATTTTGAAAAATCATTTAGAATCAGGAGCAAAAAATTCTTCATACATATCGCATCAAATTCAAAATGAACTGATTGAAATTCGTTCCGATATTTTGAAAAGCAAAATAATTGAGGAGGTTAAACATGCTTCGGCTTTTTCGGTTTTAGCTGACGAGACTGCTGATATTAGTGGCACAGAGCAATTATCGATTGGTGTTCGTTATCTACGTTGTGATAAAGATGATAACAAACCAATAATTTGTGAAGAATTCCTCGGATATGTACCGGTACAAGAATTGAACGCAAAAGCCATTTCAGAAAGTATTATTCGCTTCTTGCAAAATTGTAATTTTGATTTAAATAGACTTGTTGGCCAAGGATACGACGGGTGTGCTGCAATGGCAGGTCACATAGGTGGTGTTCAGAAAATTATTAATGATAAATATCCTTCAGCCCTATTTTTTCACTGTGCAAGCCATGTATTAAATCTTGTCATTAATGATCTGAATACTGTCAGTGAAGTGAGAAATACTGCTGGGACTACGAAGGACATTATAAATTTTTTTAGAGAGAGTACGTTGCGGCGGAATAAAATTCCAAATATACCTCTATTTTGTGAAACACGTTGGTCAGCAAAGTACAAAAGTATCAGAAAATTTGCTGAGAGTTTTCTGACTATTGTACAAGTTTTAGAAGAACTTTCGCAGGAAGCACCCAACTCTAAAACAAAAACCAAAGCGTACCAGCTCTACACTACAGCAACTACTCCAACGTACATTGTAACACTTTTAGTAATTGCTACCTATTCTGCTAAACTTGAAGCAGTGTGCAATCAATTACAAGAAGTAAATATGAATATAAAGACAATACATGATCATGTAAATAAATTAACTGATGTGCTTCTATCTCACCGTGATAATGCTTTCCGAATGGAAATTTTTCGGTGTATCAAAATGTATAAAAGTGTATGAAAGTGTATTGAAGCATACAAAAATGTATCAAAGTGTATGAAAATGTATCTAAGAGCGATTTTTCAGACCTTATTCTCGATCCATTTTGATACACTCTGATACACTTAGATACACTTTGGTACACTTTGGTACATTTCTTAAAAAGTGAGCTGAAATTAAATTTCCTCAATTTTTTTGATGTTATAAACTTTGACACATTTTGATACACTTTGACACATTTTGATACACTTTTACACACTTTGACACACTTTAATATACTATGGTACATGTTGATACAATATATTAATAGCTAGATATTTAACTATACTTTATAGCTGAAAATAAATGGTTTTTTAGATATCCTTCATAGTTGAAAATATACCTACATTTTTAGTTGATAATTTGGTTATTACTCATAGATATTTAGCTAAAAAAACATGAATATCACTATAATATAAATAAATATAGCTGTATTTTACTTATATTATTAGCTGTTTTTATAGATGTTTTTTTTTTGACCGAGAACAGCTGAAAATATAACTGTAATTTCAATTGTATTTTTAGCTGTTTTTTAGCTATATTTTTAACGATTTTTTTTAGCTAAATATTATTAGAGTAGCTTTCAGGTATACTCGAGTTTATTTATATTGTCCTTCCCTACCTTCGCTGTAAATTGATTAACCTATACATACACTAAATCTAAGTAATAACTCGCAGGGGTCGCTAGAAAACACGCGCGCATTTTTTAGTAACGGTAAGATGGATCGGTCTTATATACAAAGTGTACTCAACTCTCACCACTTGCGGGAGTTGGACACAAATTTCAACGCGTCAAAAACGTTTAGCTAAAAAAATTAGCTAAAAATTAAGCTTAAAATATAGCTGTTTTGACTCGTTGAAATTTGTGTCCAACTCCCGCAAGTGGTGAGAGTTGAGTACACTTTGTATATAAGACCGATCCATCTTACCGTTACTAAAAAATGCGCGCGTGTTTTCTAGCGACCCCTGCGAGTTATTACTTAGATTTAGTGTATGTATAGGTTAATCAATTTACAGCGAAGGTAGGGAAGGACAATATAAATAAACTCGAGTATATCTGAAAACTACTCTAATAATATTTAGCTAAAAAAAATTGTTAAAAATATAGCTAAAAAACAGCTAAAAATACAATTGAAATTACAGTTATATTTTCAGCTGTTCTCGGTCAAAAAAAACATCTATAAAAACAGCTAATAATATAAGTAAAATACAGCTATATTTATTTATATTATAGTGATATTCATGTTTTTTTAGCTAAATATCTATGAGTAATAACCAAATTATCAACTAAAAATGTAGGTATATTTTCAACTATGAAGGATATCTAAAAAACCATTTATTTTCAGCTATAAAGTATAGTTAAATATCTAGCTATTAATATATTGTAATCCCGGTCAAAAAAAGTTAGCTATAAAATATAGCTAAAAAAATAGTTAAATATATAGCTGTATCGTGCTCGTTTTAGAGCTATATCGATGTTTTTTTTAGCTGTTTTTATAGTTAAAAATGTATTTAATTTTATAGTTAATAATTTCGTTATACCGAAAATATTAATATTTTTCAACTATATTTTATAGCTATTATTATAGTTAAAAAAACACCTAGTATACTAAAAATTGAAGTGATTTTTTAACTATAATAATAGCTATAAAATATAGTTGAAAAAGTAGCTATTAATATTTTGGGTATAACGAAATTATTAACTATAAAATTAAGTACATTTTTAACTATAAAAAACAGCTAAAAAACACATCGATACAGCTGTAAAACGAGCACAATGAGACTATATATTTAACTATTTTTTTAGCTATATTTTACAGCTAACCTTTTTTGACCGGGTATAAATACACTAAAAAATCAAGTGTTTTTTTTTAACTATAATAATAGCTATAAAATATAGTTGAAAGAGTAGCTATTAATATTTTCGGTAGATAACGAAATTATTAACTATAAAATTAAGTACATTTTTAACTATAAAAAACAGCTAAAAAAACACATCGATATAGCTGTAAATACAGCTCGATACAGCTATATATTTAACTATTTTTTTAGCTATATTTTATAGCTAACCTTTTTTGACCGGGATTATTTCTTCTCTAAAAAATCGATTTTCTTCAACGCAGAAGAAAGCATTTTCGCTTATGCAGCTTCACCCAGAAAATATGAAAAAATTTAATATACCAGAATTTTTAGCGATAGCAGAAGGTATACAGAAACTTTACAGAGGTCTTTTACATAATTTTATTGCTGAGGCTACCACATGGTACGAGATGATGAAGACAAATGAAGCGAATAATGTGGTCTTAAATGAATCTGTTGTTGAATACGCAGATTTAATTTCTCAAACCACTCCGTTTTACCCCGCGGTATGTGAGGCGATCAAAATAGCTTTAACTATTCAAGCAACGACATGTAGCATTGAACGTACATTTAGCACGTCATGACGAGTCAAGACATGGAATCGCTCAATGATGGGAGATGCGAGACTAAGTAGTTTGTGTATGCTCAGTGTTCACAGGAAAAGAGTAGAGAAGGATATTGAGTTTATTGATAAGGTGATAAACAAATTTGGACAGCAACCTAGACGCCTTCAATTTTTGTTTAAATAATAATCCAATAAAAAAAATTTAATCTTTTCTATGTATTTTTTTCCGACAGGTGGGTGCAAGTGCACCCCCTTGCACCCTGCTGCCGGCGCCCATGAATATATCCTTCCTGTAATATTCTGTGAAAGGCTGCAAAAAGTTTGAATAGAATTTTCCACAAAATGTTACTGCAAGCTTCCTGCAAAATGTAAAGTAATCTTCCAAATAACATTCGGATATAACTTTTTGGAAGCTTACAGGAAGCTATCTTGTAATATTCCATTTGGCCCTCATGGAATATTACATGTAAGCTTCCCTGAACCTTCCGTAAGGCTTACATAAAAGATTCCAATGAAATCATCCTGAAACTTTTATTTAGCTTCCGAAAAGCTTACAGGAAATCTTTCTGATAAATCACGGGTAACCTTTCGTAAACAATAAAATATTTTTCCTATAACATTTCACGGAAGGCTGTAGGAAGTTCGAATGGAATCTTGCACAAAATATTACCGGAAGCTTCCTGCAAGATATAATGTAATCTTTCGAATAACGTTTCTATAATATTGCATGTAATCTTTTAGAAAGCTTACTGGAAGCTATTTTGTAATGTTTCATTAAACCCTCATGAAATATTACATGTTAGCTTCTCTGAACCTTCCGTAAAGCTTATATGAAAGATTCCAATGGAAGCTTCCCGAAACTTTCATTTAGCTTTCGAAAAGCTTACAGGAAATCTTCCTGATAAGTTACTGGTAACCTTTCGTAAACAATAAAATATTTTTCCTATAACATTCCACGAAAGGCTGTAGGAAGTTCGAATGGAATCTTGCACAAAATATTACCGGAAGCTTCCTGCAAGATATAATGTAATCTTTCGAATAACGTTTCTATAATATTGCATGTAATCTTTTAGAAAGCTTACTGGAAGCTATTTTGTAATGTTTCATTAAACCCTCATGAAATATTACATGTTAGCTTCTCTGAACCTTCCGTAAAGCTTATATGAAAGATTCCAATGGAAGCTTCCCGAAACTTTCATTTAGCTTTCGAAAAGCTTACAGGAAATCTTCCTGATAAGTTACTGGTAACCTTTCGTAAACAATAAAATATTTTTCCTATAACATTCCACGGAAGGCTGTAGGAAGTTCGAATGGAATCTTGCACAAAATATTACCGGAAGCTTCCTGCAAGATATAATGTAATCTTTCGAATAACGTTTCTATAATATTGCATGTAATCTTTTAGAAAGCTTACTGGAAGCTATTTTGTAATGTTTCATTAAACCCTCATGAAATATTACATGTTAGCTTCTCTGAACCTTCCGTAAAGCTTATATGAAAGATTCCAATGGAAGCTTCCCGAAACTTTCATTTAGCTTTCGAAAAGCTTACAGGAAATCTTCCTGATAAGTTACTGGTAACCTTTCGTAAACAATAAAATATTTTTCCTATAACATTCCACGGAAGGCTGTAGGAAGTTCGAATGGAATCTTGCACAAAATATTACCGGAAGCTTCCTGCAAGATATAATGTAATCTTTCGAATAACGTTTCTATAATATTGCATGTAATCTTTCAGAAAGCTTACTGGAAGCTATTTTGTAATGTTTCATTTCGCCCTCATGAAATATTACATGTTAGCTTCTCTGAACCTTCCGTGAAGCTTACATGAAAGATTCCAATGGAAGCTTCCCGAAACTTTCATTTAGCTTTCGAGAAGCTTACAGGGAATCTTTCTGACAAGTTACTGCACTGAGAGAATATTGGTATAAATGCTGCACTTACTAGTACAGCAGAACTCTAAAACGCATGAATTGATTCGTCCTTTGATTTGGTGCTGCTGCTGTCCCGAAACAGTGCAGCATTCGTCTTAGTCTTGCGCTTATGATATACAAAAAGTACCTACGATATCTGAAAAGCGCCTCTGGTGGATGAAAAGAGAAACTCAGCTGATGTATATTAGTCGTTTTGGGACGGCTGGGCCCCCGAATCTTGTGGCGCTTCTGCACGAATCGACGATGCAGCGGCTGTACTTAGAGTTTCCAGCAGACGAGCCAATGTTCTCTCAGTGTGGTAACCTTCTGTAAACATTGAAATATTTTTCTTGTAACATGCCGTGGAAGGCTGCAGGAAGTTTGAATGGAATCTTCCACGAAATATTACTGGAAGCTTCCTGCAAGACATAATGTAATTTTCCGAATAACGTTTCTGTAATGTTACATGTAATCTTTGTGGAAGCTTACTGGAAGCTATTTTGTAAGGTTCCATTTAGCCCTCATGGAATATTACATGTAAGCTTCCCTGAACCTTCCGTAAAGCTTACATGAAAGATTCTAATGGAAGCTTCTCGAAACTTTCATTTAGCTTCCGAAAAGCTTGCTAGAAGCTTACATTGGAATCTTTCTCGAATCTTTCGATGGAAGCTTCCCGAATCTTTCGTGCTATATGGGACATTACTTCTATATCTATATATATGAGGAATAGCGAGTTGTTGCTGGGAACAACGCGTTTATTTCTCATATATATATATATAGAAGCAATGTATTTCTTACATCTGTTCCTGTTCTTTTTTTAGCGTGTAATAGCCCTATATATTAGTAAAGGTTTTGGATTTATTATCTTAACCATATACAAATTATAATTCAAATATTTTGCCCTAATGATTTATCGAAAGATCTTCTTAAACATCTACAATAATAATTGTAACGAAGCATTTATATCGAATCAATTTTTATTATACAATGTTATTATAATATTGTAATTAAGCCTATGAAATAATATTATCTTTTTCAACTACAATTTCGTTAGGAATAAATCCTTACCTAATATATAAAATTAATAAATATAGGATTTTATTTTTTATAATAATATTCGTAATACTGTTTCAATAATAATATTCGTTATTCTACTTACAAAATATTTTACAAGTTACTTTTCTTTGGCCCAAACTTAGGCCCGAATTCATAGTCGTGTTTTTTTTTTTTT
The DNA here is from genome assembly GCA_017163975.1 of Anastatus disparis. Lineage (NCBI taxonomy): Eukaryota > Metazoa > Arthropoda > Insecta > Hymenoptera > Eupelmidae > Anastatus > Anastatus disparis. The sequence goes on along the minus strand of JAFFSR010000057.1, from coordinate 95,256 downwards.
TCAAAATATGTTTATTCAGAATATACTTACAGTGTTAGAGTATACAAAGGTGTAGTGAATAATCTACAAATTTTTACAAATATTAATAATTAGACTGTATGGTCACATAGACGCTCGCAATCATGAATTTACAGTAAGATTTCGGATGACTTATTACAAACATTTCTATATATAAGCAAGTTGACTGTTATATTATGGATAATATCTAATCGATCAGATTATTACATTCCTTTTTTAAGCTTCTGGAAACATTGCCTATAAAAGACTTACAAAAACCAGAACTTGATAACGCAACTTTAAGGTAGGCTACTTAATAGTAAAAAGAACAGAAAATAGAATAAATAATAAAATGTAACAATTATAAATTAATAAAGTAACTGAACTAGATGAAGTATGTTTTCGTAGTTGTACATGGCTTGAAGCTGTAAGCTGGTATATTTATATCTAGAGATTTTGGCTTATTCTATTTTCCACCAGTATTTTTCATTTAAATAATATTTGTTTTTTGTATCGCAATCTGGTAAGGTTATGTTGTATTTTAATTGATGGTTTGTTTGTAGACAGTTGATATTTGCTTCGTAAAGAATTTTTTTGTTATTAATATTTCTACGTATATGATACAAAATCGGAATATTGTTTATGTCAGTTATTCTATTAGTTTTTCTAGAAGCAGAAAAGCTTCAGATTGTATATGACCAGTGTTAAATGTTTTATAATAATATTCGTCATTGGGGTAAATTGAGCTCTTTATTAGGTTATTGGATTCAATTTTGAGTATATTTTTAAAATGATCTCTAGTGAGTTTTATTATAAATGAATCGATTTTGGGAATGTTAGCTGTGTTGTATAACTTTTTACTATTTATGAAGTGTTTGTAGTTAGAGGTTTCACTTCTATATAATCCAGTGCATGCTCTTAAGCATTTGCGCTCAAAGACTCGTAATTTTTCCATTATCGAAGAGCGTACATTAAACCATATTGGACAACCGTATATTAGGATGGGTCTGACGAGTAACATGTAACAAATGATTTTTATTCTATAGTTTAGGTAGGGGGAATAGAATATTTTGGTGTTAATTTGGAATGCTTTTTTGGCTTTGGCAAGTTGGATTTCAACGTGTTTATTTAAGTATAGAAGTTGGTCTAAGTTTATTCCTAAGTACTTAAGAGCATGACGGAGCTAGCCGCCTTCTAATAATATTTGCAATCCTAACTTACTAATAAACGGTGCGTTTAATCGAGTTTTTTTGCTACAAAGAAATAATTTGTAACATAAAACTCTAGTGCAGACAACTCAAGAAATCCACCAAAAAACTATACATGAAAAGTTATAATAAGAACTTTCAATGTATCGTGTTTTAAGGTTAGGTTTGTCGAGTTTAACATCTATTATCCATTCCAAGTTCATAAAAAAATAACAAGTCCAAATGATTTTTTATTTTAATAAAAATTATTGGTTTAGTATAGCTTTAGTGCGGACAAGTCATTATATTTGTCTAATTTATAAATTTGAAAAGATATTGATAGAATAAATAAAGCAAAACTCGATTGCTGCAGCTCCGACATCCCGTTAACTAAGGGTTTATGAGGTATTTCAATATTATCTGACTTAATGCAGAATTTTTTATAATTTTTCCTAAAATGACTACTTTTTTTTGTAATTGGTTCTCGAAATAGTATAGTTTCACACTTTAGTGGATTGATTTTAAGTTTCCAGGTGTGGTAATAATCATTGATCTTGTTATAGAGTGTTTGCAGATGGTTTTGCAATTTGGTAACGTTTTTACCTTTAATATAAATAATTAGATCATCGGCAAAGAAGAGTGCCTTCGTGTCAGTTGAGTCTGGGAAATTAACCTTTAGCCTGCGGGGGTGGTCGATTTATCGACCAGCTGTCAGGGTGGGGACTTTACCTGAAAAATCCAATGATCTCATGTATACATTTTGCATTTTATAAAAGGTCGTTTAGTACTAAAATTTTCCCGCAGTCAAAAGGTTAAAGAGATTTGGAATGTCCGAGTTATAAAAGTTGAATAGATCTGGTGATGTGACAGTGCCTTGTTGCAAACCATCGACAAGGTCAAGGATAAGGTCGGAATTGGTTTTTCCATTTCATGTAAAAAATTTTTTATTTGATATCATACTAAATATGATTTTATGTAAAAACGGTGGACAGTTTTTTTTTCAAGTTTGTAAAGTAATGCTTTTATCCAAACTGTGTCAAATGCGCGTTCTAAGGGTCCGTCCGCAGTGGGAAGCAGATGTCGCGACTAGTTGTAACGCGTTGCGATGAATCGTGATGCGTAGCGACGACTCGTAGTTTGTCTCAACTATCGTTACTTTCGTTGTAATAAATGTCAACGCGATGAAGCGCGTTATAACGCGTTGCAACGCTTTTGAATTTTTTGGTTATGTTTATCATTTGATTAAATATAAACATTAATGTAAAATGAAAATCAATATTTTAAATGAAAGATCTTCAATTTGTAAAAAAAAACACTTATAATTTGTAAAAAACGATTGTTTTTTCTATAATCCCATAAATAGTATGTACAAAAAATTATAAATAGCAATGGAATGGATTACTGTTTTCAGTGAGATAAAAAAAATGAATTATTTGTTTTTATTGGAAAACATGTTGAAGGTGGATTTATTGTTGGACAATATAAAACAGTTCTAAGTGCATGAAATAAATAAAGGACGTTTAGTGTATGGAGAATATCATCATTGAATTTTTAGGTTATATTAATCATTCGATCAAAAAAATACTTTCAATTTGTTAAAATCGATTGTTTTTTTTTTAATTCTAAGAATAGTGTGCAAAACGAATTCTGATTTTTGGCACTCTTTGATACTTATATCGACATAATAGATTATATCGTGTTGCGTCTGAAATAAAAAAATTGTTTTTTTATGAGAAAAAAAATGGATAGTGAAAAAGAAGAGATCTTAATTGATGCCATACAAAATCGGCCTGAAATATGGCAAAAAAGTAATGGTAATTATCACAACAATTACATTTAAAAAAAAAATGGGATAATTCATTTTTTTTATCTCACTGAAAACAGTAACTTCCATTGCTATTTATAATTTTTTGTACACACTATTCATAGGATTATAGAAAAAACAATCGTTTTTTACAAATTATAAGTGTTTATTTTACAAATTGAAGAATTTTAATTTAAAATACTGATTTTCATTTTACATAAATGTTTACATTTAATCAAATGATAAACATAACCAAAAAATTCAAAAGCGTTGCAACGCGATATAACGCGCTTCATCGCGTTGACATTTATTACGACGAAAGTAACGATAGTTGAGACAAACTACAAGTCGTCGCTACGCGTCACGATTCATCGCAACGCGTCACAACTAGTCGCGACATCTGCTTCCCACTGCGGACGGACCCTAAGTCAATTAAGCATGCCGCTACGCTGAGTTTATTATTAAGTGCATACTGTATGTCAGAAGTGAGGGTTTGGATAGCATGGATGGTGCTGAGATTTCTGCGAAATCCGAATTGTGTGTCAGGAATTAGGTTGTTTTGTGAAAATTTTTATGTAAAGCGTCTTTCAATAATTTTTCGAAAACTTTTGAGATATTTGGCACTAGACTTATTGGTCTATAACTCGAAGTGCAGCAAGGGCAAGTCTTTCTCGAGTTTGATTTTATTAATGAAATTATTGTAATTTTTTTCGATAATTTCGTTAAGTCTTAGTTTGCCTAATTCTTTATTTTGACAATTGGCACAGCAAAAGTTTGACTTAGTATTTTTAATTTATCAGTTTCTTTAGAAATAATATAGTTGTTGTTTTTATTTTTTGCTAGATTATTGAGATTTATGTTGGAATTTGTAATCAAACTAGTATTATTAATACTTATAGTTAAATTAGGAATATTTGTATTATCACCACGCCTAAAAATTTTATTTAAATGTGGGAACATTTGGGAAGAGTTGTATGGTATTTTCTTTATTTTATTTTACCAAAAGGCGTTGACTGACTTTCGGAATTCTTGTTTTATTTTATTTTTAATATTTTTGATTTGATCTTTAGCATTATGAATAATCGTAGTTGAAAGAGAGGAAGGGTTTCTGTATTCGCTATTTAATAGCGTGATTAATCTGCTTTTGGCTTTATATAATCTATTAATTTTATCGTTCAGGTATAATTCAGTGGAGTTATAGTCTTTGCAGGTGGGGGTATTGTGCTTGATAGCAGAGGTGATTGTATTATTCATATCTGCTAAGGCTGGGTCAATTTCCTGATTAGTGAGATTTTTATTTACAGGTATATCAGTGGTAAAATTTTTGTTTATGTCTTCTTAAAATCCTTTCCATTTAGTTTTATTATAATCCAAAGGGTATGTGGGTGTAAAAAATGGAATATTGTCATCATGTTTCGGTAACGTGAATTTAAGATTGATGGCTTTATGGTCACTATCAGTGTCTATACTAGGTATGGTGTCGTCTGAGTTTAGATTTTTAATGTGTATTCTTGCGTCACAGAGACTAATATCAATATACGCTTGACTCCTGGGGAACGTGGGAACGTTAGTGAATTTAAGATTTATTTTAAACTTTACAATGTTGTCATATATCCATTTTTGTAGAGCTAAGCCTCTGCTGTTGTTTTGGGAATTGTTCCATTCATGGTGTTTCGCGTTTAAGTCGTCTGCTAAAATATAATAATTTTTAGAGTTGTCTAAATTAAGTTGGTTAAAGATAATGTCTAATTCGTTAATGAATTCAGTAGCTTGTGTTCCTGTTGCATAAATGCATATAATGAAAAGGTTGTTGTTATTTGTTAATTTAAGTTTTATAATACTAGTTTCGAGGATGTTTATTGTTTTGTTTATTTTTATTAATTCGAATTTTATATTGTTTTTTAATTAAATTGCAACTCCGCCACCAATTCCTATATTTCTATCGTTTCTCAAAATTGTATAATTTTTGTATTTAAGGTTATGTTGGGGTTTTAATTTTGTTTCGTTTAGTAATAGAAGATCTGGCTTTTTTTCGTTTATTAATTTTAAGAGGTTATGTCGTCTTTCGTTCGACACTATTGAGTTGACATTTGCAGAAATTAAGTTAATATGTGCCATTATTTGTATGAATGGTATTATCCATTTCGGTGTCAGTAGGCTCGTAAAGGGTATCAAATAATATTTGTATTTTTTCTGAGTTGGTTTTGATTAGTTTTTCTAGGCGGTCGAAGTTGGGGACTAAGGATTCTTTGATAATATTTATGATAAATTGCGTGTTAATGTCCGTATAGTTTTTTTGAGAGACTATATTGTGTGTCTGTGTAACTGTTTGTTAAGGTATTTGTATGCTAGGATTGGGTTGCGACAGAGTTTGTTTATTTTGTAAAATCGCGTTTGCGTCTTAAAAATCTCACGTGACATCTCACGTGAGATCTCATGCCAAAATGTCAAGTAACTATTGAATTAAAAAAAATACATGTGATCTCACGTGATATATCACGTGAGATCTCATGTATGGTCTGATGTACTATTGATAAAAATTTTATTCGATGTGGTATTAAAATTAATAAGAAAATAGCTATTTTTAAATAACCTATTTAATATTTGAGTATAACATAACGTATCTCATCATTTAATACTTAACTTCAACATGATTTTGCATCTTATGTATGGTTATACATAAAAAGCGTTCCCTATTGAGAAAAATGACATGAGATCTCATGTGAGATATCATGTAAATTCTTATTGAATCTCGTTTCATTTTTAATTTTGAGTGTTTATGTTAGATCTTAGATGTGATCTCACGTGAGATCTCCAGTGAGATTGGGTCATACAAATAACATTTTTTTTGCACATGAGGTCTCACATAAGATCTCATGTAAACTCTCACCATTAAAAATGAAACGAGATATAATAAGAATTTACATGATATCTCACGTGAGATCTCATGTGAGATTGGGTCTCGCGGGTAACATTTTTTACACATAAGATCTTACGTGAGATCTCATATAAGATCTCACGTGAGATCTCACGTGAGTTCTCATAATCGAAGATAAATCAAGATTCTATGTAAGACCTCTTATGATGTCTCACGTGTAATCTTATGTGCAGAAAAAAAATTTTTCACTCCAGATCTCATATGAGATCTCATTTCAGATTTCATGCGAGATTGGGTCTTGCAGTAAATATTTTTTGACACTCAAGATCTTACGTAAGGTCTCACGTGAGCTCTTACGATAGAAAACGAAATAAGATTATATTTGAGAAGTTACATGATATCTCACGTGAATTTCTATGTGCAAGAAAATTTTATTTTTCTTAGCACCTGACCTCATAGTAAACATTTTTCACCATGGAAGATCTTACGTGAAATATCATATTATATCTCACATGAGATTTCACGTAAGTTCTGACGATCGAAAATGAAACAAGATTTTATTTGAGAACTTTCATGATATTTCACGTGAGATCTCATGTGTAGAAACAGTTTTTCTTAATACCTGATCTCACATGAGATCTCACCTGAGATCGTAACAGCTAACGTATAATCTCATGATTGTATGACGATTTTCCCAATCCATTTTTCCCAAAGAACATTTTTCCCAAAAGTAATTTTTCCCAAGATGGACATTTTTCCCAAAAAACATATTATATATTATAAAAGAATAAAAATCCGGAGAGCAACTTCAATTCAATTCAAGTCATTCTTTTGTTTTTTTTAATGCTTGGTTACGCATTGACATTTTCCAAATTTTCAATTCAAGTCATTCTTTTTTTTTATTGCTTTGTTATGCATTGACATTTTCCAAATTTTCGAGTGATCAATTTTCACTAAACTTTCAAGTGATTGAACTTGTATTAAAATTTTAAGTAAATAATGGAAAGTGCTGAAATACTTCGATCTAAAAAAAGTTGGTTGTTACATATAGACGGGTTTCTGTATTATAAACATTCTGGTACGAATCGACGTTACTGGAATTGTCGAAATAAAGGAGAGTGTTCGGCGCGAGCTACAACCACCGGGGATGGAGATCGAGAACCGTTGGTTGTGCATAAAGGACCAGACACTTTCAAGTACACCCATGCTCCAAATCATGAGACTGTCGAAGCTATGAGAATAGTGTCTCGTGTTAAAAGGACGGCCGAAGAACATCCTGAAATGCCACCTGCGCAAATTATGCGTAAGGAATTGCAGCAAGTTAGTTCAAGTAAGTATGAAGTTTCTTTTATTTTAATAATAATTCTATTTTACAATTTTTATATTTTTGTTTAATTGAATGTAGATATTTTAGCAGAGGTACCCGCTCGTCCAAACTTGGTCAAACAAATTTCACGCGCTCGTCTAAAAAACATGCCGCTAAACCCAACTCGTATATCGGACTTAGAAGAAATACCACAGAAATATATACGAACTCTAAGTGGTAATAAATTTTTAATATATGACTCCCTATTGAACGAAAATAATGATGACTGTGGAAGGATATTAATTTTTGCTACCACGGAGAATTCGATGCAGCTTTTCAAGTGCGAAGTTTGGTTTGTCGATGGGACATTCAAGACAGCTCCTGATCTGTTTTATCAACTGTTTTCTATGCTAGGCGCTGTAACTCAAGTTGGTATGAATCGTAAAGCGCAGACAGTCAGTTTACCTTTTGTACATGCACTTTTGCAAAATAAGCAAAGGGCATCGTATGAAAAAGTTTTTGATATTGTTGTCGAGGAAGGAAGAAAACTCGGACTAACAACTTTACCGAAGCACATAATGACAGACTTCGAGCTATCAATTATACAAGCCGCACAAGCAGTTTTTGGACAAGACAAAATAAAATGTTGTTTTTTTCATCTATGCCAGAGCATTTATCGTCATGTTGTAGATGAAGATTTGAAGACGCTGTACAACGATAGTGACGACCGGCGAATAAAAGTTGGCTGTCACATGCTCTGTGCACTGACTTTCGTACCAACGGAGAAAGTTGAAGAGAGCTTTCAGCTTTTACGTTATGAGTTATACGATGAATTGGAGCCTATCTTGAATTTTTTTGAAGCAACATATATTAAACGTTTGAGTGCGAGAAAAAGGAGTCGTCCTGTATTAAGCATTGTACGTCGACCACCAAGATATCCACCAGCTTTATGGAATCAATTTGATTCCGTATTGGAAGGTACATTACGTACAAACAATGTAGCTGAAGGTTGGTATAATAGATTACAGCTAGTAGTTGGTAAACATCATCCTAGTCTATATAACTTCTTTGAAGAATTGTTAAAAGAACAAGGCGACACAGAAATTATGTTGCGACAACTGCAAATAGGTCAAAGAATTCGAAAAGGTATCGACAAAAGTAGAAGAGAAATTGAAGATCGCTTTAATAATATTGTTTCGGACGATTTTAAATATGCACGAGTTAATGATGTATTAACGTACTTAAAACATGTTGGATACAATGTAAAATTTTAAATAAAAAATTATTTGGAAAAAAAGCATTTTGGGAAAAATTTTTTTTGGAATAATTGTTGCTTGGGAAAATTGACTTTTGGGAAAAATGTCCCCCTACCAATCTCATATACGATATGACATGAGATCTCACGTGAGGCGGTAAATATTTTTTGGCATATGAGATCTTACGTGAGCTGTCTTAATTGAAAACGAAACGAAATTTCATTTGAGAACTTACATGATATCTCACGTGAGATCTTATGTGAGATCGGGTTTCGCGGTAGATATTTTTTGGTATGTGAGATCTTACATGAGTTTTCACGGTGTAAGACGAGACGAAATTTCATTTGAGAACTCACATGATATCTCGCGTGAGACCTCATGTACAAAGACAATTTATTTTTCTTAACACCCTATCTCACATGAGATCTCACGTGAGATCGTGACAGCTTACATGATATTTTACGTGAGTTTTTATCTGTGCTCAGTTCTTGCGGTAAATATTTTTCGGTATATGAGATCTTATGTAAGCTCTTACGATCGAAATCGAAACTTGATTTCATTAGAGAACTTATGTGATATCTCACGTGAGATCTCATGTGCAAAAAAATTTTGTTTTTTTATCAACCGATTTTGCATAAGATCTCACGTGAGATCTCATTTGTGCTCAGTTCTTGCGGTAAACATTTTTTGGTACATGAGCTTTTAGTGAGCTCTCACAATCGAAATCGAACCGAGAATGCATTAGAGAACTTATATGATATCTCACGTGAGACCTTATGTGCAAAAAAATTTTTTTGCACCTGATCTCGCATAAGATCTCACGTAAGATCTCATGAAATATTTGGTCTGATTGTGAAAATTTTTAGCATATTAGATCTTACTAAGCCCTTCATTTCGGAAACGAAACGAGATTTGATTTGAGAACTTACATGATATCTCACATGAGATCTCATGTACAAAAAAATTTTATTTTTTCAACACCCGATCTTGCGTGAGATGTATCGTGAGATTTTATGTGAGATCGGTTGTAACGGTAAATATTTATTGACTCATGAGATCTTACGTGAGATATCATATGAGATCTCACGTAAAATCTCACATGAACTCTCACAATCGAAAATAAAACTAGATTTTATTTAAGAACTCACATGATATCTCACGTGAGATCTCATGTGCAAAAACAATTTATTTTTCTTAACACCCAATCTCAAATGAGATTTCACGTGAGATCATGACAGGTCAGGTGAAATGTCACGACAATCATTTTTCGGCATATGAGATCTTACGTGTGATATCATATGAGATTTCACATAAGATCTCACGTGAACTTTTACGGTCGAAAATATAACGTAATTTCAAATGAGTTCTAACGTGAGATCTTATGTGAGCTTGGTCCTTGCGGTAAATATTTTTTGGTACATGAGATCTTACGTGAGCTATTACGAAAACGAAACAAGATTTGATTTAAGAACTTACATGATATTTCTCGCGAGATCTTATGTGCAAAAAAATTTTATTTTTCCAACACCTGATTTCGCATGAGATCTCACGTGAGATCTCATGTATCTCATGCTCTTACATGAGATCTCACGTGAGATCGAGAGTGCGCATATGCTAACATTTCTTTAACCATTAAAATTTGAATTATTGGGATTTAAAGTGAGTATATAAAGAGGGTACTGTAGTCAATATGGCGGGCATATGCTGACACTCTAGGTTAGGTTTTACTGCAAGGTCATCGTGTTTGTACACATAAAACTATGATACCCGAATCATCAGAGCTTAACTTCTCACATAAAACTAACATGTTTGCGTTCAAAAGTTGCTCACCTCCTTTAAAATTCCTCTGGTTCTCATTATATCCAGCATATTTATTTAAAGATTCTTTCTTCAACATTTTTAATAGAAAAGGAAAATGAATATCCGTAAAAGCCTGCGTTAAACTGTTAGCATACGTCTGCCATATTGGCTGCACTGTCCCTTATACTTACTCACTTTAAAACCCAATACGAACAGTGACACGAATAAAACTAAGGATTGATGTTTACACATCATAAACAAATGAAAAAGTGACATCAACTGATTTTGAAATATTATTAAAAAATTCTATAGAAACATTAATATGTTATTTATTAATATTAAAAATATATTAAAATATTTTAATTAATATAAAAAATGTTATATGAATAAAATTATTGTGGTGATTGGATTACTATTGTTCAATCGTATGTATTCATATGCTGAATTTAGTGTGAAGTATGTTGTATGTGTTTTTTTCTATTAATTTTAAACCAATTTTGCCATTGTTTTTCATTCGGCCTGTCACATAATTATCTACGTAACCTTGGCGCACAAAGAATGAGCATGATCGCCACTATTATTTTTCAATATAGCAGTAGTCATACAACTACTCAATCGTCAAATATCAGCCTCGCCGATATTCATCCTTTGTACGCCCAAGTTGCGTCTACAACTAATATGGATTACCAACTAATTAATTTTATAATAATATTTAACATGATTTCTCACGTAATTTCTTATGTATGATTCTATGTTTACTGTAGATTTTATTCGATGTGATAGTATGATATTTTATGATAAATGATAAACTTTCTAATAATAATTCTCCAAATACCGAAATATAATTAATATAACGCACTAACTAATTAATTTTACTATCATATTTAACGAAATATTTCAGGTAAGAATTTGTTTAATAGTTATCAATTAATAGCAGGGTAAATTTATTATGTATGCGCTTCTGAGCGATTTTATACTATACATACTAATGTAATAAATAGTAAGAACAACATAAAAAATGTATATTGTGTGAATGTAATTGTTGCCTGCTACCGAATGCAATGGTGAAAAGGAATAAATAATGTAGGAGAAAAAATGAAAATATAAAAAGAAGGATGGATAAAGAATGAGTACAGCAATCTAATCATTTAAGAGGTCCATCATTGTTATTCATTTTTATTCCCTTTAGTACGAGACAATAAAAGACAGATCGAGAAAAAAAAGCCCTATACGTCTTTTACAAGGATCTATTAAAATCAGGATTCAATCATTGAAAAGATAAATTGTAAAATCTTATTATTTTTCGATTTTATTTATTATTTAAATTAAATATTACAATAAACTTTTATTTTTTTAGATATCGTGCTTTTTGGTCCCTTAGCTGCCAACTTAAGTTTTCAGTAGCCGTCCCCAAAAGAACTTTCTTCTTTTTTTTTTCCAAATGTTTAAAATTTGAAGAATATAAGAAATCTTCAAATACACCTGCAAGAAATAGATTGTTTATCATTTAATTATAATAATATTTTGTATTTTATTAAAATATATTCTTTACGAAAAAAATTTATTTATGAAATTAATCATTTTTTTGTCATTTTAGTTGAAATATTTGTATTGTTGATTGAGATTGTATGTACATTATATTTTGACGCTTTGCTCTTGTAGTTAAGAGGCTCTTCAGAAGTTTTCTAAAACATAAATAATTTTTATATTATGTACTTCACAATTATTTTATTGATTTAAAAAATTTTTTTCCAAAATAAAATAAGAAACCTTTGTACATAAAGGTAACTTAGCGTAAGATAATTTAGTTTTGAAATATAATAATAATTCCTCTTAAAAAATTTTGATAGAAATAATTATAACAAATCAAAGTTAAAAATATTTTTTTCAATAATTCTTCCTAATCAAATAGAAAAAGAGTCGAGTTCTCTTATGTAAGAACAAGCGTCATAAATTTGCAAAGACTATATGATAGTACGATGGACTAAGATACATGACTGTATGGTTAAAATTTAAAGTATAGTTTAAATTAATAATGTCACTATTGAGGTAGTCCACAAATATTTGAAACACTACGGTGTACATTATTGCAATCGTTTGGATTACAATGAGTATGAAGTTTATATACATCGAGTAACTTACAGTATAGTATGCAATATACAGTCTTGACAACAGAAACAAGAAAAATAAATATGAATAATAAAAAAAACAAAAATTAATATACAAAAAAATTCAAAAATTCAATTATTAAAAAGTATTATTATGTTTTATAAAGTAAAGAAGAAAAGAATATTTAGTCATTATTTGTTAATAAAATAGGTAAATGTTTGGTTCACGTTTGTATAATCAGCAGTGTGTTTGTCCTATTTATTTTATATTACAATTCTGACATTTTAAAACAATAAACAACATCAGTCTGATCTCCTGATTTAGTGACATTCTTTTGAAGTATAATATTACATGTTAATTCATTAATATTTTCAAACATGATGTTAAAGTAACTTTTTTCCAGTTTTATAATGCCATACAGCATAAAAAATTCCAATAAGGTTTTAATGGAAAGTTTTAAAAAAAGTTTTCTGCAAGGTTGCAGAAATCTTTTACGAGTCTTTCAAAAGTTTATACAAAGGGTTTCTATGAAGGAATATGACAACGTTATAAAAAGCTTACAAGAAACATTTTAGAAACAAAAGTGTCATAGGATTGACGATACCCTTCAGCAATCTTACAAAAACTTTTTATTGTAATTTTTGCATATTATTTAAGAAACCTTTTATGGAAGTCCTCAGCAAAATTTTACGAATGGTTTCAAAGTCATTATAAAAACTGTTGTTGTAAAGATTTACGTTATTTTTCAGCAATCTTGCAGCCAACTTTAAGCAAAAATTCTACGAACCATTCAAGAAACCTTTCATGAAAATTTCTTGCAAGGTTTCACGGAAAATTTTAGAGACTTTACGGAAACGTTGTTAAAAGGTTTCATGATACCTTTCAGTAGCCTTTTAATCTTACAGCAACTTCTCATCGAAACTTTTGCGAACCATAAAAAGAAACCGTAATTAAATATTCCTGGAAAGTTTCACAAAAACTTTCAGAGCCATTATGTAAAACATTCTTCAAAACTTCCGTAAAAAATATAAGAATATGATCCTAAAATGTTCACGCGAGATTTTCAAGTAAGTATCAGAAACGTTTAAAGAAACTTTGCACGAAACCTATTATGAATGGTTTCCGCAAGGTTTTATGCAAGATTTTAGAAACATTAATAACATTGTAAGAAATCTTTCATGTAAGTTTTTTAGCAAAGTACTAGTGTTTGTTGGTTAAGAAGACATTTTTATATGTTGCTTAGGTAATTGCTTCAATCTTCTTATTATATGGTTTGAAATAACTAATGTAAAATTGAACAAATAAATTAATTGATTACTTAATTTTACATACACAATCATTTTTTTGTTAGGGATAATATTTTATACAAGTAAAATTTAATTATTAAGAAATACATGAGTGAGATCCATTATTTTTCTTATACAAAATCATATACATTCGGCAAAAAAAAAACACGTCGTTTTTGGTCTAAAAAATGACGATTTTCAAATGGTCATATCTCTGTCAAAAATAGATTAATCAAAGTATTCCAAAATGTAAAATGAAAGGTTTAGCTTCCTCGTTCTAATTATGCTGTAAATATTTGGTTATGTCTTTTTCCGCATGTGTTAAGTCAAAAGAAGTGGGAAGTTATTTTTTAATATAAAAAGTGCCATCTGTGAGCGATATGCTACCTTTGGATGCTAACTTCGGATAAATCAAACGAATAATTCTAATTACATGATCTTTAAATTTAGGTTTTTTAAATATTTTTTTCTTTTACATCAGGTGCAGAACTATGAGCAAATAAAAATGACACATTTTTTTGTTTTTTTTAAGAGATTTCTAGACTTATTATTTAAAAAAAAACAAGAAGGTAAAGTACCAAATGGTGGCCCCTGCTCAATAGTTAGTCTTACCAGGAGAGGCTATGAGCTTCGGGTCACAGATCTTGATGAAACTTTGGGATATGTTTCCAGGTACCAGAATATGATTAAAGCCAGAGCGGTACGGTCTAACGCTTCGAAAAACTGAAATTATAGACGTTTCTAGTCTTATTTTAAGAAAAATGTAAAAAAAAAGCTCCTAATTGAAGTGTAAATAATTCAGTCTAGAAATGTCTTTAATAAATTAACAGAAACTAAAATAAAAGTAGAGAAAGAAAGCTTTAATTTGCCGTTTTGAGAATTGAGAAATAATAATTAGAACCAGAGATATGTTTGTTCAAAGTTAAGCAGCAAGAAAGTACCAAAAATCACTGTACTTTCTTGCTGCTTAACTTTGAACAAACATATCTCTGGTTCTAATTATTATTTCTCAATTCTCAAAACGGCAAATTAAAGCTTTCTTTCTCTACTTTTATTTTAGTTTCTGTTAATTTATTAAAGACATTTCTAGACTGAATTATTTACACTTCAATTAGGAGCTTTTTTTTTTACATTTTTCTTAAAATAAGACTAGAAACGTCTATAATTTCAGTTTTTCGAAGCGTTAGACCGTACCGCTCTGGCTTTAATCATATTCTGGTACCTGGAAACATATCCCAAAGTTTCATCAAGATCTGTGACCCGAAGCTCATAGCCTCTCCTGGTTAGTTCATAATTAGATTATAATAAACATTATAAACTATTTTCGGACATGTGAAATTATTTCATTTATAAATAAATATTTAAAGAACGTATTCTAAGCAACGAAAAATAAAATTTAACTCGTAAGAATTTTGACTTGACAAGTGGCAATGCTTTTCTTAAGCAATCACTAAGGAAAAGCCCATATGAAAATAATTTTTGTGAGAAATTGTGAATAACTGTTAATAATTGTAATAAACTACCGCAATTGAGACATTAATAAGAATTAATAACAGTAAAAAACAGTTAATAACAAATAATAATAGTTAATAATAATTATGAACGCTAAATAACAATTATTAACTGAAAGTCATGATTATTAATAATTATTTATAGTTATTCACATTTATTCACATTTATACACATTTATACACATTTATTAACAGTTACTCACATTTCCTAAAATTTTAGAATTGGTGAATAATTTATTATTATTTATACTTATTTATAATTATTTATATTTATTTGCAATTAGTTACAGTGAATTATAGTTATTAACACTTTCTTACAGATATTTACAGTTTTTCACATTTATTAACAGTTATTAACAGTTTTTCACATTTACAAAATTTTTCGCCTATATATAAAATAACGATTATATGTGTGAAAAATTTTGTAAATGTGAAAAACTGTTAATAACTGTTAATAAATGTGAATAAATGTAAAAAATTACGAATATTTGTCAATAACTATAAATAACAGTAAATTATTATTATTTACAGTTAATCATTATTATTATCAATTCGTAACAATTATTAACTGTTATCAACTTTTATTTACTGTTATTAATGTCTCAATTGCGGTAGTTTATTATAGTTATTAACAGTTATTCACATTTTTTCACATTTTTACACAATTATTGATAGTTATTCACAGAAATTATTTCCATATGGGAGCCTTTTTTTAGTAAGCCTATAGCAAATATAAATGATTTATCTTATTAATACACATCAATCTAATATGTTCAGATTATCTAAAATAAATTTTAAAACTTCTGAAATGTATACATTTTTTATTGAAATTATATATGTCCATATATTCCCTGGTAGAAAATCATTTTCAATTTTTTTTGCAATTTTGCTGCAATTTTCCTAAGAAGTAGTTAGATTGCTGCAGAGAGTATGCTGCCTATTTTTTCAGAATTTCGAATGTCTGCCGGTCGACATTTACGGTCTAATCACGGTGCAAAAATTGCAGTAGACTTGCAGCAAGTTAAGTGCTTGTCTATGAGGTTCTTAATTTGCACTTGGACGTGCATTAGAATAGCAGGTAAAACACAGCAGACAATTGCAATAGCAACTTAACAACAGAATTGAATCATAATTGCGGTAGACGAAGTGCAATGTGGGGGTGAATATTTTGCAATCGCCTATACACAATAATTGCTACAGAATTACAGCAGGCGATTGCGCCTTGTACTTGATAGCAGAATTGATTCATAATTGCAGTAGAGAAAGTGCAATTTGGGGGTGAATATTTTGCAATTGTCTGTACACAATAATTTCTACAGAATTGCAGCTGGCGATTGCGCTTCATACTTAACAGCAGAATTTAAACATAATTGCAGTAGACAAAGTGCATTTGGGAGTAAATAATTTGCAATCGTCTATACACAATAATTGCTACAGAATTATAGCAGACGATTGCACCTCATACTTAACAGCAGAATTGAAACATGATTGCAGTAGGCAAAGTGCAATTGGGAGTGAATAATTTGTAATCGCCTATACACAATAATTGCTACATAATTACAGCAGATGATTGTGCCTCATACTTAACAGCTGTATTGAAACATAATTTCAGTTTACTTGGCGTAATAATGTTATAGTTACATAGTAAAAGAATATCTTCAAAACTGCACTAATCAGAGCACAACTATAATATGGATATTTACATTCACGTGTATAACTTGTAATTGATTACTAAAATAAGACTTGAATTGCACGTTTGATGTAATTCTGCTGTAAGCGCGAATGCAAGATATAGAAACCTAATTTGCAATTTAGCTGCTGCAATTCTGGTACAATTATGCTGCTTAGTCTTGAATGAAAGTGTCTGCAGCACTTGTAATGCAATTCTGCTGTAAGCGCAAGTGCAAGATATGAAATACTAATTTGCAATTTAGCTGCTACATTTCTAGTGCAATTCTGCTGCTCAGTCTTGAATGTAAGTGCCTGCTGCATTTCTAATGCAATTCTGTTGCGAGCGCAAGTAATTAAAAAATTAAAAAAATATATAATTATTAATTAATTAAAAAAATAATTAATAAATAATACACAAAAGTTAACAGATCAAATTAAAATTTAAATATTATGAAAGTATATTATCTAAGGATTCATTTCATATAGTTTTTTATATACCTTTCAGGAAAATTGACAGAGATTTCCAAAGTTAAAGTTAAAGAAAGAGTTAATTTTTAAAAACCCGCTACTGCTACGTAAAAGATTTGGCAACGTTACGTATATATATAACATAAGTTTTGAATTGAAAGATAATATTTTTCTGCTAAACTTAACCTACAAATAAAAGCGCTGCGTTGCAAATTTCATTCAACATATTACCAAACTTAAATTAATTTATAATAAATTAAATAACATTTTAAAATGTTTTATTTATTAAATAAAAACGTTTAAATGTAATTTGAATAATATATTTAATGTCTAAGTGCCATTCAAAGAACTTTTTGTTGAAAAATATTTCATTACTTTAAGTTGGCAGCGATCCTTCTTTCCTATGTTAAAGCATAGGGTACCCCTCTGACTCTTCACCTCCCCGCATGACACCATTGAACATCGTTAATCTATTCATTGCTTGGATAACATAAGCGCCAATTTCGAGTATTTTAGGACAGTGAAACATGTTTGTTTTGTTGGCACAAGTAATGGTACATCTTACTATTTAATAATTACGGCTATATTTTTATTTATACTTATTCTTTATTATACTTATTCTTTCTGCTTAAATTGTTAATTGATAATAATATTCTTCTTTCAAGTAAGAAGGCCTTAATATGAGTTCAAAATTATTTAATTTCATTAAAATACATTTCATGTGCTTAAAAGGCCACTTGTTGGGACTTTGTTTGGCTGACGCCTCGCAAAGCAAACTTACACGCGCATGTGATGAACCTGTTCCGTACCTCCCCTAGTGGAAATCGAATCTGTGAATAACTGGGAATAACTGTGAATACCTGGGAATAACTGGAAATAACTGGGAATAACTGTGAATAACTGGGAATAACTGTGAATAACTGGGAACAACTGTTATAAACTGTTCAGTTTGAGACAGGAATAACAGTTATTCCCAGTTATTTCCAGTTATTCCCAGTTATTCTCAGTTATTTCCAGTTATTCCCAGTTATTTCCAGTTATTCCCAGTTATTCCCAGTTATTTACAGTTCAGTTTAAAAATAATTTGAAAAATATATATTTGAAAAAATAAAAAAAAAATATATCTTTTTTTTTATTATAAATATATTTGGGAATAACTGTTATTCGTACCTCTGTTTCTAAATTATTATTAAGCTAAACTGTGAATAACTGGGAATAACTGAGGATAACTGGGAATAACTGGGAATAACTGTTATTCCTGTCTCAAACTGAACAGTTTATAACAGTTATTCCTAGTTATTCACAGTTATTTTCAGTTATTTCCAGTTATGCGCAGTTATTCACCGATTCGATTTCAACTAGGGTCGGAACATAATATACTATTTTTGGGAAAAAAACCCATTTTTTATAATTTCTTTATAAAAATTGTTTATAATTGTTAAATTTGACATTTTCAGAATTTCTACCCGAAAAATTCGGATTTAGCAGGTCAAAATACATAAAAGAAAACTGGGTAGAATCGAGGACCTCGATCGGCCACGATTTATGTAGTTTGCCACTCGACTAATTGTAATAAAAAATACCATATAAGATAGCTTAATTTGAACAGGTAAAATCATAAAATTTAAATGTTTCAAATGAATAATTGAATAAAATTCAAATTTACTATACATGTGCGCGATGAATATATCACAATTGATAGTTGATGAAAGTAAAATATCGCGATTCTAAATAGATGTGCGTATTAAATGACTATATGAGCAACAGAGTAAAATAAAGAATCGCTATTAATAATATTTATCTGTTTCTCTGTCTATCATGTGCTTGATCACAATTAAGTATGTCTAAATATATTTTTTGATATTAATAAACTTCATCATTAATATTTTTTCAATTATCAAGTGAAAAATAACTAATATCCATCATAATAATAGTTATAACTTTCGCAAGACCTACACTTTTTGCTTTCTATAAATTTTATTAATATTATAGCCTAGAAATCTCGCTAAAAAATTAAAAAAAAAACGTGCGATTTTCATTTGCTGGTACTTCTATTTGCTGGTACCTGATGCACGAAACGATATGTTCCAAAAAAAATTGTTTGAAAAAACGTAAATTTTCAGATCCCGTAATTAGAATTATTCCTTTGACATATCAAAAGTTCGATGCTTTGCTCAAAGATGACACTTTTTAAATAGAAAAATAATTCCTCACTTTCTTTGACTTAGCGCATACGGTAAAAGACGTAACCAAATATTTACAACAGAATTTAAAAGCCGAATCCTTCATTTTCCATTCTGGATCACTTTAATTACACTATTTTTGGCAGAGATATGACCATTTGAAAATCGTCAATTTTTAGATAAAAAAAAGTGGCGCGTTTTTGTATAAAAAAATGTATTTCTGAAAACAAAAAAAATATTTTACTGAGCTTCATTTATTTTTAATTATTAATTTTTTGATGTATATTAAAATACGAAATTCAATTCCGGTGGCTAAACTCTGAATAGTACTATAATTTGTTTCCGAGGTCATTCATTTCCGAGAAAGAATGGCTATTTTACCTTAACAGAAGGTAACATATTTCTGTCCTAATAGAAGAATTAATATTTTGCAAAAATTAACTTTGGTAAAGAATGAAGAGAAAACCACATTTTGCATCATAAAAACCAATATTTTTATTGGGAAAGAATTAATTTTATCACTATTTCCGAGCTAGTTTTTGCATCTACAGCCAAAATCAAAGACAATAAAAATGTGGCTGTAAATATTTATATATATATTTATTTCTGAAAATTTAATAATTATTTTTTACGTTCAAGTATACTATAGACATATTTTTTGCATGTTGGACACTTAGAATGTAAATAAATTGTCATAAACTCGATCTGGTAGTATAATGAATTTATATATATATATATATATATATATATATATATATATATATATATATATATATATATATAAAAGGACATTTCACACCAACTGGAAGAGCAAAAAAATAAAAATTGCTGAAACTTAAATATATTCTTTTTGTTACCCAAAATATGTAAAAAAATTTTCAAGCATTCAGATTGGAATGATCAAGAGCTGTAGATCCTTGAAATTTGGAAATTTTTCAAAATTTTTGGAAAAGTCCTAACTTTATTATTTTTTTTCTGAAAATCCTGATGTTTTAGAGAGAAATTCATAAGAATACTTCTTGTTGTAAATGTAGAGGAGAGTTAACATGATTTTTCACAGACCTGAATTTTGAAGTTTTCTATTGGTTTTTATATGTATTACATAGCAATTGAAATTACTCATTGTTCGCCACTTCAGAAATTGCTTTTTGAGGGCTTATTTTCTTCCATTTTACATGAACTTTGAAATCAATTTTTGATCATGTAAGTCAGAGCCATCAATGAGAAGTTATGTCAATTTAAAATATATATTTTCATGTATGATTAATTTTTTATATTGAAAGTTCCAGAAATTTTTATTTTTTTGCTCTTTCAGTCGGTGTGAAATGTCCCATATACATATATATGTGTGTATACATACTCGCGCAAAAAAATTATCATCGCCGAATCATCGCAAATACTTAAGTTGAAGCATTGCTGATACTTTAGCCGAAATATCACAGATATACCAAAGATACTTTGTGTGAAATATCAGAAATACTTTGGTAAAAAAATTGGGAGTCGAGCACTGAGTTATGTCCATATTACCGCAAAATGCGCATATATGGCAAAATATATTTTGTAGTTGCAAAACATTTAATTATTTTCTATTTTTTTAGACTTTTTTTATATTATCAATAAGCAAATACTGAAAATAGTGTAAATTGAGTATTAATGGGAGATAGAAGGAAAGAGAGGGAGCGAGGAAGAAAGAAAAGAATTAGTGAGAGCATTAAATTAGAAATTAGAAGAAGTGATCAAAAAGCTAGTCTAAGAGAATTATTTTTCAAAAGCTTGTTTTATAAAAAGAGTAGCGGATAACTTGTATATAAATGTTAGAACAAAACTATCGAGTAGTTTACGTGAAATAAAAAAAATAGAGAATGAAAATTTGTTTCAATATTTTAAAAATTTTCTAAAACTAAAACTACGCTAGAAAAATTAGCTTTCAAAAGCTTGTTTTTTTCATACAGTAGCGAAGAAATTGTATGCAAATTTCAAAGCTAATCTATCGAGTGGTTTACGAGTAATAAAAAATGGTCATTGAAAATTTTCTTATAAATTTGTAAAAAGTTTTAAAATTGAAACTGCGCTAAGAAAATTAGTTTTCAAAGATTTTCCTTCTTTTGGCAGTCGCAAATAATTTCAATGCAAATTTTTAAAGCAAATTCTTCGAGTAGTTTACGTAAAATATAAAAAAAAATGAAAAATCGAAATTAAAAAAAAATTTCTAATGTAGTTCTAAAACTAAAACTATTTTCTATAGCTTCCATACCAGTTGGACAAAAGAATAAATCGTATGCAAAATTTGAAGCAAATCCATCAAGTAGTTGACGTAAAATTGTATCAGTTATATCAATTCTATAATGATTAAATTAAAATTTCATCAACTCTTCTTATAGTTACTTAATTATTATTATGATATGAAAACCGGAGTGGCAGTCGTGGGGACTGGCCGACAGAAGCTATGCTTCCACTATATGTATAGACAGGCGGGAGTGTGATACTTGCGAAAATCGTAATTTTTTTCACTAGAATGACTTATTTTGTTATTATTATTTATGATTATTTAATGGCTAACAAAATATTAAAATTAGATTCATAAAAAGACATTTTATAAATAATAAATGATATTAATAATCTGCATTATAACTATTATTTAAAAGATGTATTCAATTAATATGATTATCAAAAGTTTAAAAAAATTAACTATAAGTTAATACTTGTTCTTGAGTCTCGGAAATGACCCCGTAGAATCCTTATGGCGAATTTCTCTTAGCCAATTTTTCTGAAATTTTGTAGAATGATAGTTCAAAATACGTAGAACAAAAGTCTCCATGACCACAAATCACGAAACTGTACCGTTCGCGAGATACAAGCGGTGAAACTCGAACATTATAATCGATACCTTCAATAACGTGGATACAGTAAAAGTGTTCTTATTGAACCTTTATTTGTTTATATATATATATATATATATATATATATAGCCTTGTATTTATGTATAGAGTGTAGTCCGAGTATTTGTGTATATATATATATATATGGGACATTTCACGCCAACTGAGAAAGCAAAAAAATAAAAATCGCTGAAACTCTGAAAATATATTCTTTCTGTTACCCAAAATATGTAAAAAAATTTTCAATGATCTAGATTGAGAGCATCAAGAGCTATAGATCCTTGAAATTTGAAAATTTTTCAAAATTTTCGGAAAAGTCCCTATTTTATAATTTTTTTTCTGAAAATCCTGATGTTTTAGAGAGAAATTCATAAGAATATTTCTTGTTGTTAATGAAGAGGAGAGTTGGCATGATTTTTTACAGACCTGAATTTTAAAGTTTTCTATTGGTTCTTACATGTATTACATGGTAATTGTAATTACTCATTGTTTGCCACTTCAGAAATTGCTTTTCGAGGGCTTATTTTCTTCTATTTTTTATGAACTTTAAAATAAATTTTGGTTTGTGTAAGCAAAAGTCACCAATAAGGAGTGATGACAGTTTGAAATCTATATTATCATGTATGATTTATTTTTCATATTGAATATAAATATATATTTTCATGTATGATTTATTTTTCATATTGAAAATAAATTATACATAAAAATATATATTTCAAACTTTTATAACTCCTTATTGGTGACTTTTGCTTACATAAACCAAAATTTATTTTAAAGTTCATAAAAAATAGAAGAAAATAAGCCCTCGAAAAGCAATTTCTGAAGTGGCAAAAAATGAGTAATTACAATTACCATGTAATACATGTAAGAACCAATAGAAAACTTCAAAATTCAGGTCTGTAAAAAATCATGCCAACTCTCCTCTTCATTAACAACAAGAAATATTCTTATGAATTTCTCTCTAAAACATCAGGATTTTCAGAAAAAAAATCATAAATTAGGGACTTCTCCGAAAATTTTGAAAAATTTTCAAATTTCAAGGATCTATAGCTCTTGATGCTCTCAATCTAGATCATTAAAAATTTTTTTACATATTTTGGGTAACAGAAAGAATATATTTTCAGAGTTTCAGCGATTTTTATTTTTTTGCTCTCTCAGTTGGCGTGAAATGTCCCATATATATAGAGAGAGATTTTTGTATATATATCCGAGCATTTGTACATATATATATATATATAGAGAGAGAGATAGCTTGAACAGCAGTCAGTCTCGGGTTAAAGCCCTTGACCGCCTACTGCTCAAGCCAAAAACATTGGTCTCGCTCATATAAATCCTTCGTATGCCCAAGCTGGGTATATAACTAATATATATGTATCACTTTGGGTTCTTAGGTTAACTGGAAAAATATAAAATAAAGATAATAGAACGTCATTTTCAACAGATCCCTTCCTCTCTCTCTTTCTCTCTCTCTGTGAGTATACTAGCGTGGTTTCTATTTTGCTCTTACTGTTTTGTGGCCTTGTACTCTGCTTTTGCTGCCTGCGGGCGTTTTGTTTCAGGAAACTGCAAGCGCACTTTGCAGAGCACCTATCGACCTATTAAGCTGCATCTTTGGTGAGCTCTGCATTTATAAAATATCTAAAATTAACTGGTGGTGCTGACATTTTGAGGTTAGGATCATCCATCAATTTTTGAGGTTAGTTTCAACAGGTCATCAGCTAGTAACTGCCTCTGAAGCCAGGAGCGCTGCATACCATTACCAAAGGAGTGCTGTACCCTACTTTATCGACTGTTGCTGTACTTTAACACTACCGACTGTGAGTACTATCTGTTTAATATTTACACTTTGGGTTTTATCTGGGAGGTGACTCTCTGTATACGGCTTCTCTCTCTCTGTTGCGTTCGTCGAGTATGGTAATTTGCTCTTACTGTTAAGCAGCTATCCTACGCATGGACTCTTCGCGTCTCTGTACTAACTGCTCAGCAATATATCACTTACATTGCTGTGATAATTCCTGGTTTGGAGTTAATAATACTCTTACTTGTTGCAAAAAACGCAAAGCCTCAAGAAATATCATTACGAGTGGTGCTTTGGGTGTAGTTTCCCCTATTAGTTCAATCTCTGCCTCCTCTGGGCCTTCAAAAGACTCTTTGCCCAATCAGGGCTCTCAAAAAAGAAATACGGTCTCCCCGCTCCACCCACTTGAACCTTTACTAAGACGACGCTGTCGTTCGGAGTCAAGCTCCTCTCAATCTTCTATTAACAGTAATACACCTGTGGGCATTTCACATAAATTTGTTGCTTCCTCTAGCCCTCACTTATTGGCTGCTGATTCTCGTGCTGCTACATCTAAACTTCTAACGTTCTCTCAACCAAAGACCGTCAACATGACTGACAGCGAGTGGCTAGCTAATTTTAAGTCGGACAATGACTTGAAATTTGCTGCTCAGATGGAGAAAACAGACAAGCTGTTACTTTTGACTACTCAACTTGTGGATGAAGTGGGGTCGTTGCGCAATGATATACGCGATGTCAAGCAATCTCTATCGGAAGTAGAAAAGCGTCAAGACTTGCTTTCTGATCGTCTAGATGAGCACATTGCGACCTGCTCTGCTTTAACTTCAGCACCTGCTGACCCGTTATTGTCTGATACCTATGAAGTTTTGTTCTCGGGTATTCCAACAACTCTATCAGTAAGTGACAACGATATAATCAAAATTATTTTGAGAGCAATCGGGTTAGAGCAGGCTTGCATGATGCTCATTGATTCTCATGAATGGCTTCCTGCTGTTCCCATGGAAACGGATGAGCCTGAACCTTCTCAAAAGGATAAATTTCGAGCAATCGTTGGGCGTTTTACATCTGATGCGATCAGAGATACTATAGTATCAAACTCTGTTAAGCTGAGAGATTTCACTGTTTCGAAACTTTTCGGTATAAAAGGTTCTTCTAAGATCTTTGCTCGTCCTATTTGGCCCAAACCGGTCTTTGAGTTATTAGTCAAGGCGAACGCAGTCAACAAGGAGTTAAATTATATGCGTCCTATTGTTCGTAACTTAAGAGTTTGCATGCGTCCCCATAAGGATGCCGAGCTGATTCCAATTTTGGATGAGGCTCATTTGTCGAAGCTAACACCAAATAAAAACAAAAAATAGGGATTACTAGGCTCTTGTATGATTAATAACCCTTCTTTTATTTCAAATTCATCAAATAGTCTTAATGACGTTTTTTCTCATAATTTATTTCATAACGTAATAAATTCAAATTCTCCTGCTATCTCTGTGCCAAAAAATGGTTCACAATTTTTTCAAAATATACAAATTTCTCATGTTAATGTTAATCGGCTCAAAACTCATTTCTCCCTCATAGAGCATCAAATTACTTCAAATCAACCGGATATTTTTGCTGTTACAGAGACTTTCTTAACTGAGTATGATGATTCTTCTATTATCTCTATTGATCATTACAATTTCTTTAGGTTAGATAGAGTGGGTAAAATTGGCGGTGGAGTTGGCTTCTATGTGCGAGATTTTCTCGAAGTCAGCATACTTTCTCAATCAAATGCCGTCTTTGACAATACAGCTGAGTATATCATAGCTGAAATCTATCTAGGTGCTGAAAAACTCATTTTTGCGGTCGTGTATCTGAGGCTAAAGGGCCTATTTCCTGAGGATTTCTTCAACTAAATATCTGAGTTATTACCATCGTACAAAAACATTGTCATTACTGGAGATTTCAATATCAATCTGTTGGCTAAAAATTTTAGCGCAGATTCTTTCCGCTCAACGATTGAATCACTTGGCCTTTACCTAGTACTTTCCGAGCCTACTCACCATACTCTTACAACTGATCATATTTCTCATACCTGGATTGACCTCTTCATTTTAAATGATGAAAATTCTTTGGTTTCTTACAGTAAAACATCATCTCCTTCTATAGCAGGTCACGATCTGATTACCATCACTTTTAAGGCTTTTAAGCCTCAGGCTGCAATCAAAATAATCAATTCTCGTAATTTTGCTAATATTAACCTTCAAACTTTAAACAGTACGATTTCATCTACTCTCTCAAATTACTCATATGAGAGCTGTGTTGAATCTTTAGGCTCTGCCACTTCTTCTGTTGATATGTTAGTTCATAAGTTGTCTTCTGTTCTTGTGTCGTCCTTTGATTCTTGTGCACCAATTAAAGCACTTAAATTAGACATTCAGAAAAAACCGTGGGTCACTTCTGACATTAGATTTAAGATGAGAGAGCGTGATAGAGCATATCGTTATGCTGTTCGATCCGGCTCTACTTAGGCAGTTTTAAGATATAGGAGGCTCATAAGTGAAATCTCAAATCCGCTTGATTCTGCAAAAAACAATTATATAGCTGGTCGTCTTAATTCTGTGGGTAACTCTTCTAATCATTGGAATATTCTTCACAAGATTGGTCTGGCTTCAAGGATATTGCCTTCACCGCTTCAGTATTTCTCCTCGAGTGTTCTTCTCTCTCACTACACAACAATTTCTTTTGCCACTCCAGCTTTGTCCGAGGGTGAGTTGAGAGAGGTGCTTGCTGTACCACTACGTAATGACTTGCCTATCTTTAATTTTGCCCCAGTCAATTGTTCTCTTGTCAAGTCTTTGGTGCGCCTCGGTACTTCTAAGACTTTTGGTCCGGATGGTATTGTGGCTCAGATGCTTAAAATGACGAGTCAATCCTCTGTTGATCTCATTACTTCCATTATAAATTGCTCGCTCACATCTGCTGTTTTTCCGATTGATTGGAAGAGGGCCTTTTTGCTTCCATTGGCAAAGACGAATAAGATGGATTCACCTTCACAAACCCGGCCCATTGCCAAACTTTCCGAAGTTTCCAAAATTCTGGAGAGAGTAGTGCATTCTCAGTTTAGCTCCTTTATTGAATCAAATTCTCTGTTCGATAGTCTACAGACAGGTTTTCGTAAATCTAATAGTACCCAGACTGCGCTCTTGAAGCTTCTTGAAGATGCACGCCTGGCTATTGATAAAAGAATGATCACTACTCTATTGCTCTTTGATTTTTCCAAGGCTTTTGACACAGTGTCACATATTAGCCTGCTGTTCAAACTTCGTCGATTTCATTGCTCAGATACTGTTATACGATGGTTTACGTCGTATCTCAGCAAGAGAACCTATGCTATTACAGATTTGGAGGGTCATGTCGGTGAATGGGTCACCTGCACGGCAGGTGTTCCTTAGGGCAGCGTTTTGGGTCCGCTGCTTTTTTCTGTTTTCATCAATGATTTATCTTCCATCTTAACCAGATCGTCTCATATTCTGTTTCCTGATGACTTGCAGGTATACCACTCATTTCTGCCCGCAAATCTGAATGACGAGATTGACTTTTTGAATCACGAGGTTGCTGCTGTTGTTAAGTGGGCTGTTGACAATGGTCTTGCCTTAAACCCATCTAAAATGCAAGCAATGTTCATTGGTAGCGAGCAATTCATCTCAAGAATTGATCTCTTTTCTTGCCCTAAAATTTTCGTAAATGATAAGGTGGTGCCATATACTAGTTCAGTCAAAAATTTGGGTATTTGGATAACTAGCACTTTAAACTAGAATAAACAGGTGGGTTCGGTGGTTGGACGTATCTTTGGTACTCTTCAATCATTAAAGTTCCATAGACATGCTCTGTCTAGGCAGGTCAGGAGAAACCTTGTTGAAGCTCTCATCTTTCCTATATTAGACTACTGTTGTGTAGTCTATGATGACTTACCACAGACGTTAAACATTAAACTTCATCGTGCGTTAGATTTGTCTGTGGAAATATAGGAAGACAAGAAAGGGTTACGCCCTTTAGCCTGCAGTTGGGCTGGATGTCGGTGAGCCACAGGCGTTTATATTTCAAGTCAGCTCTTGCTCACTCTATAGTTTTGTATCAAAAGCCAAGCTATCTGGCCGCTAAATTCAATCGGGTAAACATTGATACAGTTGTTCGAACTTCGACTAGACTACCAGCTAGACTTCTCATCTGCTTCGTTGTTCGTACTGCAGCTATGCTACATTCTTTCGTATACATGGCATCTAGCTTTATCAATGTTAATACCTCCATATTCGCTAGTTTTGAATTAGGACAAACGCAGTCTATTAAGGCTAAGTTGTACAACAGATTCTTGCTTGAGGAGTGCACTGAGTGGATGGGCGAAACAGAGAGTCATTGAGTGTATTTTCATATTATGGTACACTTTACTACACCTTTAGTTCTTTAGGCCCCCAACTGTATATTCATTGTATAACATGTTGATCAGATGAGTACAGCTTCAATAAAGTGTAACAATCTTATACTTTTTATAATCATAATTTTTTCTACTTTTATCACAGAGAGAGAAATCTCATATGAATATATTCAAACTTTTTACTATTGTTCTTGCTTGTTATATTTGCACTATATTTTATTTTGTAAACAACATTATGTATTACTTTTGGGTCATACGGGGTCGAACCCCACGATCTTTAATAAATATGAATCAATCAATCTATCTCTCTCTCTCTCTCTCTGCATTATCGAGTGTAGCTACTACTGTCAACAGACTTCAAAGTCCGGCTCTTTTGTCGTTTTTTCTGTTTAGCATCAATACTGTGAGTACAAATCATTGAGGTGAGTTCTTTGGTGTGTGTTGTCTCTTATTGCGCTCATTGATTATGGTAAATTGTTCTAAATGTGAATTGTCAGTATTGCGAACAGATACATCATTGCTCTGTAGTAATTGCAACTCTATCTACCACTCAAGGTGTTATGATAAATCCTGGCATATCAGTGATAATATTCTAATTTGTTGTAACAAGGCGAGAATCAGTAGTCAAAAATTGTTGGATAAGGAGCCTCGTGCGTTTACTACAGAGAATATTGTTTCAGTCTCCTCGCGGTCAGCAGAGTCTGTATCGTCTGGACAACGCACGCAAAAAAGGGGCGTGGCCTCACCGCTTCACCCACTTGAGTCGTCACCGAGGCGGCGCTGCCGTTCCGAGTCGAGCTCCTTCCTCTCTTTGCTTGATAGTACTACTTTGGGTGCTGAGCCACGTTTGACTACCGCCTCCAGTACTTCTCATTCAATAAGCCGTCTCCTTTACTTAGTGGGTCTGTTAAGATGGCTTCGCAGGAATGGCTGGAACAGTTCAAAGCCGACAATGATAAAAAATTTGATGAGCAAAAGGCAATGGCTGATAAGTTACTTTTGTTGACGTCTCAATTGATTGAGTCTAACTCTAAATTGGTCGAGTTTAATAATAAGATTGAGAAAGAGGTTGGTGCACTAAGAACTGATCTTGGCAAGATGAAGCTGTCTTTTTCTGAATTAGAAAAGCGTTATGACGCTCTTTCAGACCAGCTTGATCAACATATAGCAGCATGTTCTTCGCCTTCAGGTCCCCTATTGCGTGATTCTTATAAGGTCTTATTTTCTGGTATTCCTTCCTCTGTCGTAATTATTAATAAGAAAATTGTTAAGACTATTCTGGGAGCTATGGGGCTAGATTATTGCACCATGTTTTTGCTTGACACTAGAGACTGGTTGTCAACTATTGCCATGGAAACAGATCAGTCTGAGGCTACTAATCAGACTGCTTCACGAGCAATTGTAGGTAGATTCTCGTTGGATGCAGTACGTGACTTAATTAGTGAAACTTCAATAAAACTACGTGATTTTTCTGTCCACAAATTATTTGGTATTTGTGATAACGGTAGGGTTTTCCTCCGACAAATTTGGCCCAAACCGGTGTTCATCCTGTTGTCTGAAGCGATTACTGCTTCTAAAGAACTGAACTATATTCGTCCAATAGTCAGAAATCTAACAGTTTGTATGCGCCCGTTTAAGAAAGCAGAGCTCATACCTATAACCTCTGATGCTCAACTTGCCTTTTTAAAGCCAAATAAGGTAAAAGAATGAGGTATTCATGGCTTTCATGCTTACAATACAGCCTCTCCATGTAATACTATTTCTGTCATTAATTCAATTAACGATTGTCCTAACTCTTGTAATTCTTCCTTTTTTTGGTTCTGCTTCAAATAAAAATTATTCTTCACTCATTAATGATATTTTCAAAAATTTAGTGATCTCACATGCTAATGTAAATCGTCTTAAAATCCATTTCTCAACTATCGAAGACTATATCACTTCCAACAAGCCAGATATCTTTGCAGTCACTGAGACATTCTTAAGTAAACTGGACGACTCCTATGTAATCTCTATTAATAATTATAACTTCTTTAGGCTTGATAGGTTGGGAAAGAGTAGCGGCGGAGTTGGTTTTTACTCGCGTGACATTTTAAGAGTAAACATTCTGTCTCAGTCTGATCCAGTCTTCAATAACACAGCAGAGTTCATTATTGCTGAGATTTCACTTGGCGCAGAGAAACTAATTTTTGCTGTAGTTTATCTCCGACCTAAAGCAATTTTTCCAGACGAATTTTTTAACACTTTATCTACCTTTCTTCTTACTTTTAAAAATGTTGTTCTTACTGGCGATTTCAATATCAATTTACTTACTAGTAATTTTTCTGTTGATTCTCTTCATGCACTGATTGAGTCTTATGCTCTATATGTGGTTCCATCAGGTCCTACCCATCATACTCTTACTTCTGAATATTTGACCCACACATGGATAGACCTTTTTGTCATCAATGATAAAAGTTCTCTAATTTCTTATGAGTCATCAGCACATTTTACAGCGGGTCACGACCTTATAACGATCACTTTTGGTTCATCTAGACCCATCAGTGCTTCAAAGAAACTTTACTACAGAAATTTAGCATTAATTGATACCATCACTTTAAATAACTGTATTAAAAACCGACTTCCTCAAGTTTTGCATGGAAGCCTTGATTCTTCTGGTTCATCTAATGAATATATCAATAATTTAGTTTATAATTTGTCTTCTGTCCTCGTGTCGTCTTTCAATACATGTTCACCTCTAAAATGTCGAAATTTAGATATGAAAAAAAAACCATGGGTTAATTCGGAAATACGCACCAAAATGAGAGAACGTGATAGAGCCTATAAATCGGCTGTTCGTTCTGGCTTTACAATGGCTATAGCGCGCAATAGAAGACTTAGAGGTGATGTCTCAAATGCATTGGATTCAACGAAGAATAAATACATTTCTGACCGTATCTCTCTTTCACAAAATTCATCCAGTCGTTGGACTACTCTTCATAAAATCGGTCTTGCAAATAGGATTTTGCCTTCACCGCTCCAATACTTCTCTTAGAGGGTCTTATTAAATCATTACACGTCCGTGTCATCATCAACTCCTGCGCTAACGGATAATGATATCAACAAGGTGCTCGATATTCCATTACGTGCTGACTTTCCATTCTTCGAGTTTAATACTATAGATAGTTCACTAGTTAAGTCTTGTATTAATCTTGCCTCGTCGAAAGCAGTTGGACCTGATGAGCTTTCAACTGACATGATACGTATCACTTCCAACGCCATTGTGCCGCAATTAACCTCTATTGTTAACTTGTCTTTGACATCTGGTGTTTTTCCTAATGATTGGAAGAGGTCCTTTTTCTTGCCATTGGCAAAGTCAAATAAACTTGACACACCTTCACAAACTCGCCCAATTGCTAAGCTTTGTGAGACTTCCAAGGTTTTAGAAACGGTGGTACACTCTCAACTTAATGCTTTTATTGAGTCAAATGCTATCCTTGATTGCATGCAAACTGGATTTAGGAGAGCAAATAGCACTCAAACAGCACTTTTGAAGCTGCTTGAGGATGCTCGTTTGGCAATTGACAAACGAATGGTTACAGTTCTACTGTTGTTTGATTTTTCTAAGGCTTTTGATACAGTGCCTCATCTGCGTCTTCTTCGTAAGTTGCGTTCTTGTAACTGCTCACGAGCAATTGTGGGTAGATTCTTGTCAGATGCAGTACGTGACTTAATTAGTGAAACTTCAATAAAACTACGTGATTTTTCTGTCCACAAATCCGATACTGTCATACGTTGGTTTGCTTCTTATTCACGTAATAGGCTATATTCTGTACCGAATTTGGATAATCAGGTGGGCGAATGGACTTCTTGTACAGCTGGTGTGCCCCAGGGTAGTGTTTTGGGCCCCTTGTAGTTCTATATTTACATAAATGATCTTCCCATAACCTTAACGAATGCTAGTCATATTTTATTCGCAGATGACCTTCAATTATATCATTCGTTCTAACCTGCGAACTTGGAAAGGGAGATTGATTTTGTAAACCTTGAGGTTGCTGCGGTAGTAAAGTGGACCAAAGACAATGAGCTCACCTTAAATCCTGCAAAAATGCAGGCTATTTTCCTGGGTAGTGAGCAGTATATATCGAGGATTGATCTTCAATCTTGTCCTTCCATAAAGGTCAATGGTACGCCAATTTCTTATGCTGGCGTGGTTAAAACCTTGGGGGTCTGGATCAGCAGTACGCTTAATTGGAACAGACAGGTTGCTTCGGTGGTCGGTTGAGTCTTTGGTACTCTTCAGTCACTAAAATTCCATAGGCATGCCTTGTCCAGGCAGGTCAGGAAGGAGTTAATTGAGGCCTTAATTTTTCCTATTCTTGATTATTGTCGTGTGGTTTATCATGATCTGCCACAATCACTTAATATTAGGCTCCATCGTGCTCTTAATGCTTGCGTTAGGTTAGTCTTTAGTAGCATTGGATGGCGCGAAAGGGTAACTCCATATCATCTTGAACTGGGCTGGTTGTCGGTTAAGGATAGGAGACTTTACTTTAAAATTACATTGGCTTATTCAATCGTTTCTCACCAATACCCAGTGTATCTATCGGAGAGATTTCTTCGTGCAAATGTCGACATAACTGTAAGATCCTGGAATAGATTGCCTCCTCGGCTTTTGGTTTGCCCCGTTGTGCGTACTTCGGCGATGTTGAATTCTTTTGTATATTCGGCATCTTCGTTCATTAATAATAATTCTAACATTTTCACTGGTTTTGATAGGGGGTTGGCCCAAGCTATAAAACTGTCGATATATAACAAGCAATTAATTGATGAGCGCTTTGAGTGGCGAAATTCACCGGAGACGTATTGAATGTACTTGTGCTATTTTATATTATAAGTCTACATTCTACTACAATACAAAAATGTGAGCCTCTGTTGATTGTACGCAATTGTTGATGTAAAACAGTCTAGTATCTGTTAAATGCAATGATAATATTTAAATTCTGCCTTATTGTCAAGTTCACTATATTGCTACCTGTATTTACTTACAAAGAGTTCATTAATTATTATTACTATGTATTAATTTTCGAATGTATTGCGTTTTAAAAACTTACTGTAAATATATGTAATTCAGTATATTTTCTTATGGGTCATACGGGGTTAAACCCCACAACTTCTAAAATAAAGAATCAATCAATCAATCAATCAATCTCTATGTATATATATTAGTTATATATGTCCTTTGGCCGTATTCAGATTCCACCTGAATAAACGGCCAAAGGACATAGATGATTTTATGTCCGAAGTAGGCCGTATGAGGAACTATAACTTATTAGTTGAAAATATAAATGTTTTTTCCAATAATTTTAAAATTAAATTTTAATTCTATTGATTTTTTCTTTTGTTTCTTAGATTGACATTTTGTAATGAGTATAGCTGCTCTCGAAGCGCGAGTCATTTTTTTTCACTAACCTACGTTCAATATGATTGCTCTTTGACATATTGAACGGAACATAGTAGGATCGGTGATGCTATATTGATTTCTCCTGAGACATATTGAGTCTCAATATGTCTCAGGAGGACATATAAAGCTTGTAACGAGTCGAGGAGCGCGTCTGAGACATATGCGATGCCAATACAAATTTAGCATGCTCTTTACATACTGACACGAATACGGCCTACGAGGACATAAATATATATATATATATATATATATACACACAAATGCTCGGACTACACTCTATACATAATAACAAGGCTATATATATATATATATATATATATATGTGAAGTTGGGTTCTGAGGTTAACTGAGAAAGCATAAAATAAAGATAACCGAACGTTATTTTCAACAGACTGCTTTCTCTCTCTCTCTCTATTTATATATATATATATAAAGAGAGAGAGAGAGTGGTCTGTTAAAAATAACGTTTGGTAACCTTTATTTTTTGCTTTCTCAGTTAACCCCACGTTATTAAAGGTATCGATTATAATGTTCGATTTTGACCGCTTGTATCTCGCGAACGGTAAAGTTTCGTGATTTGTGGCCATGAAGACTTTTGTTCTACGTGTTTTGAACTATCAATCTACAGAGTTTCAGAAAAATTGGCCGAGAGGCATTTGCCATAAGGATTCTGCGGAGTCCTTTAAGTACGGTTACATTTCCCCAAGTGAAAAAAAAAACTTTTTTTGTATTTTATTTTTTCAATTGTACTTAATGTCCATCGAAAAATCTGTAAAAATCTTAAAGTACATTCTCTGACTTCGGAAACAAAAATACATTATTTCAGATCTCTAGATACTGAGGAACTAACCTAAAAAGATACCTGAAAATTTCGAATCACTCTAAATCAATCTCCTTGATTGGTATAGGTTCCGTTCCACAAATAAGTGATCCTTTATTTGTTCACATATTTTAGACTTTTCTCAGATCCCTCCTAGAGGTGTGCTAGCCTACAGATAGGTTAGAATATTTCATCATTTATTTTTTAATACTCACTCACTTAGTGCAGGACTAATTCTAGATTTTATTGCAAAAAATTGTCGAGGATAGCTCCAACAATCGATTTCTAGATTCGACAGGAGCGACACCCAGTATTCTAGCGCTCCACCCGTTTATTACTAGTCGTGGCCTGCCTTCATGTCTCTCTCTCATTCTCTCCTTGGATTGCACCTAGTGCACGCGTTTGGCCTCAAGAGATTACTTTTGCTTTATTATTGTATTCACATTAATTCAGAGTTCTTTAGTTTAATATATTAATTCAGCGCATAAATAAGAGCATGGAGAGCTTAACTAATAAAGTTTGTTTTGTAATTGATTTTAAGAGCGGTGCACTCTATTTTATTTAATTCTTGTGCGACAGATTATCGACCCAGCCACGTTTTTATCAAGTTTCTTCGAAGGAAGGAATAAAAAGGAAAGTGCAGGTTTTGAAGTGTCAGCGTGGTAAGTAAATGCAGTTTTTTGTAAGAGAATTTCTCTCATTCAGATGTGACAACGTGCGCGATAGAATTCATAGGTGACATGTTGTATCACATTTTTTTCTTTATTCTTTTTCGTTCAGAGGTGTTTTTGAATAACTAAAGCACTAAACAAAAGTGAAAACAGTTGGAAAAGTGTATGTGAAAAGAATTAAAGTTTTTCTAATAACAATTTTTATTCATTCAGAGGAATCTCCTGTTATTTTTTTTTTAAGAAAAAGAATAAAGTGAATAGAAAAGAACATACAAAAAAAAGAGATAAAGAAAAAAGTGTTTTTTTTATTCAGAGGTAAAAATTATATAAATTTTAAATTTTACATGGTCAGGCATTACAAGAAAACGTAAAAAGAGAGAAAGAGAGGGAGATAGAAGAGCGTGCTAACTGAGGGCGCGCGAGGCCCGGCTTTTCGCCATTTTTTTTTGTGTGTATACTGTGTTTCCCCGACACATTCCTTGCCTACTGAAAAGAAGCACTGCATGCTTGAAAGAGTTTTTTTTTAATTCACGCGAGTGATATTAAATTCAGATTACGGATGTATATCTGCTCAACTGCTATTAGTGTCGGATATTTTTTAGGAGAATAATTTCTCTAAAATTCAAAAATACAAGATACTTGCGTTCGGTATGCTTCTATTGTCTTTATTAACAGTGTTGGTGTCATACAGTCTTGTGTATTCAATGGTGTTTTGTATATGTGAGTGATCACCTCTCTCGCATAGTAGTGTTATTGCGTTCATCATACTCACGCCGAGAGAGCGCATATACACAGTACTACGGACACAGACAAAATCTTATATTATATTAAAGTGAAACCACTTTTTTCTCCGTTTCTCCGGTTCTCCGGTTCTCCGTTTCTCCGGTTCTCCGGTTCTCCGCATTTTTTGAATGTGTCTTTCTTGGGCCTTATATTTTCTTGGGCCTTTTATTTTTTTGGGCCTTATATTTTCTTGGGCCTTTTATTTTTTTGGGCCTTATATTTTCTTGGGCCTTGTGTTTTCTTGGGCATTATATTTTTCTTGGGCCTTGTAATTTTTTGGACTCAATATTTTTTTGGGCCTAATATTTTTTTGGACTCAATATTTTTTTTGGGCCCAATATTTTTTCGGTCTATATTTTTTGGGCCTTATATTTTATTGAGCCTTATATTTTCTTGGGCCTTATAATTTTTTGGACTCAATATTTTTTTGGGCCCAATATTTTTTTGGGCCCAATATTTTTTCGATCTCTATATTTTTTGGGTCTTATTTTTTTTGAGTCTTATATTATATTAAAGTTAAACCACTTTTTTCTCCGTTTCTCCGGCCCTCCGCGTTTTTTAAATATGTCTTTCTTGGGCCTTATATTTTCTTGGGCCTTATATTTTCTAGGGCCTTATATTTTCTTGAGCATTATATTTTTCTTGGGCCTTGTAATTTTTTGGACTCAATATTTCTTTGGGCCTAATATTTTTTTGGACTCAATATTTTTTTTGGGCCCAATATTTTTTCGGTCTCTATATTTTTTGGGGCTTATTTTTTTTGGGCCTTATATTTTATTGAGCCTTATATATTCTTGGGCCTTATAATTTTTTGGACTCAATATTTTTTGGGCCCAATATTTTTTCGGTCTTTATATTTTTTGGGGCCCAATATTTTTTCGGTCTTCATATTTTTTGGGCCTCATATTTTACCGAGCCTAATACTTTCTTGGGTCTTATATTTTTTTGAGCCTTATAAATTTTTGGACTTAATATTTTTTTGGGCCCAATATTTTTTCGGTCTCTATATTTTTTTGGCCTTATATTTTATTGAGTCTTATACTTTCTTGGGCCTTATATTTTTTTTGCCTTATAATTTTTTGGACTTAATATTTTTTTGTGCCCAATATTTTTTTGGTCTCCATATTTTTTGGGTCTTATATTTTCTTGAGCCCTAATTTTTTTGGGCCCAATATTTTTTCGGTCTCTATATTTTTTGGGCCTTATATTTTCTTGGGCCTTAATTTTTTTGGGCCTTATATTTTATCGAGCCTAATACTTTTTTGGGCCTTATAATTTTTTCGACTTAAATTTTTTTGGGCCTAATATTTTTTCGGTCTCTATATTTTTTGAGCCTAACACTTTCTTTGGCTTGATATTTTTTGGGCCTTATATTTTCTTGGGCTTTATATTTTTTTGATTCCTGCATTTTCTTGGTCAATATGTTTTCTAACGTAGCTTTTCATCCAAGCCTGTATACTTTTACATTAGATTCTTTAGTGGAGCGTATTTTTATAATGTTTTATACAGGCTTTGCTCCAGACGCTATAATATTTTTTTTTATTTCAAATGCAATGTTTTAACGTCTCATCCTTACACTAGACATTGCAAATCTAATAGCGCATCTCCATATGCAGCCGATTAAACAGAGCGTCCCAATATGCAGACGTTTAAACAGCGCATCCTCATATGCAGCCGATTTAACAGCGCATATTAATATGCAGCCGATTCAACAGCGCATCCCAATATGTAGCCGATTCAACAGCGCATCCCAATATGCAGCCGATTCAACAGCGCATCCCCGTATGCAGCCGATTCTACAGCGCATCCCTATTTGCAGCTGATTCAACAGCGCATTCCCTATTGTAGTCGATTTAATAGCGTATCTTCGTATGGAGCCGATTC
The DNA here is from genome assembly GCA_017163975.1 of Anastatus disparis. Lineage (NCBI taxonomy): Eukaryota > Metazoa > Arthropoda > Insecta > Hymenoptera > Eupelmidae > Anastatus > Anastatus disparis. The sequence continues at coordinate 57,118 of JAFFSR010000057.1, read as the reverse complement.
AACAGCGCGTCTTTTATACAGCTGATTGAACATCATATTAAACTATTTTCAAAGCGTCAGTTGATATTTATTTTTATTAAATATCATATAGTTTATTATTTTTCGAGTTCAACTATTAACACAATCTAAAACATAAATATTAGATACATATTGACATATTCTTTATAATATCTCTTTATCAACAATGTTTTTTGTATATATTGTGTTTTGATCAGTTTTATTTTCTCCGTTGACAATAGCTTAGTCACCTAAAAATGATTTTAAATTGTTTTTAAATTTGAAAGAGCAACATATAATTGCCCATGATTGAAAACTGGTGACGGCAAATAAACACCAACTTTTTCATAAGATTGTCCTTGTGATTTATCAATAGTCATTGCAAATCTTAATCTAATAGGAAACTGTTTTCGTTGCATATTGAATGGAATTTTTTCCGTAGATAGAGATAAATTTATTCTTGGAATGAAAACTTATTTACCTTTGTTTTGACCAGTTGCCAATTCCGCTTGAATGGAATATTTAAGCATTTTTTTTACTATCAACCTTGTTCCATTACAAAGTCCCTTATTGGCATTTAAATTTCTTTAAAGTATAATGATAGCCCCTATTTTTAAATGTAATTCATGTGGTGGAAGTCCATTAGGAGTTAACTTATTTAAAAATTCTGTAGGTAACATAATATCTAAATTTTCTTTGTTATCATCTTCAGCAGTATCAATACTCAAATATTCAACATGGTTTCCTTCCATTAAATTCAAAACATTATTATTGATTTCAGTTACATCATTATTTTTAGGAGCCAAAATAACGTTTTTCGTTATATTCGTATTGTCTATTTTTATTGTTTTTTCGAATATTCTTTCGACAAGATTTTCTTTAATGATAAAATTATCTGGTATAGCAGTTACTTCATTATCATCTTCAAAAACATCGCGGCGTTTTCCTTCTCTGATGTCTAATAACCATTGTTTAAAATTATTATCATTATCCGAAACTCGCAGATTTTCATTTAACTTCATTTGCTTAAAATTTTGCCATAATAAACTATATTTAACTGAATTTTCAATAATGTTCATACGGCTATCATGTCGTACAATTGGTAATGTTTACCTGAAATCTCCTGATATAATTACAGTTTTACCACCGAAGGGTTGGTTTACATTGTATAAATCTTGAAAAAGACGATCAACCGCTTCAAAAGCAAATTTTGAAGTCATGGATATTTCATCCAAAATAATTATTTGTGTTTCCTTTAATTGTTTGCCTTCTGCAGAATTAGGCTTAAAATTACAAGTTGTACAATCTGTTATATTTAACGGTTGTTTAAATGTTGTATGCACGGTACTTCCATCGACTAATGAATTTGCTGCTATACCTGTCGAAGCTACACATAAATAATGTATAGTATAATATTTAAAATGAGCCATTAAAACGTTAAGTAAATAACTTTTTCCACTTCCACCCGGTCCATCTATAAAAATATATTTTTCTTTACTTTGGTTGTTTAAACTTTTTGGTGTAGAGTCGAATATTTGCCTTTGTTTATTATTTGAAGAATTTATTTTCATTTCTAATTCATTAAGAATATAATTATTATGATTTAAAATTGTTTCATTATTATCTTCTTCTATAAATGTGCTTATGTTAGGTAAATTAAAATCGTTTAACGAAAATCCATTGACTTGTAAATTATTTTTAATAACATTCAATGCAAGATTTTCACCTACATTTTTTTCGTATTTAGAGTGGTAAAATTTATCTTTATATTTTTCATATAAATCTCGTGCACTTATAGGATTATGAGAAACGCAAATAATAGTACATTACGATACAAGTGACCTAAGTGGCACTTTATTACACGGCCGGAGTTATCGCCCGAGCGCAGCGAGGGCGATAACGTAGTGCCGTGTAATAAAGTTTCACTAAGGTCACGAGTATCGTATACTATTTTGTAGCACGTGGGACATAAATCCGCCAAATTAAATCTGTACTCTTCAAAATCAGTAATAAACAAAAGCTATGCACTCCACGAATTATAATTCAAAAAATAAAAGCGAAAACTATAAAAAACCAAACACTACGCATCCTGTGAATGATAAATCAAAAAAAAGAAAAGAAAACTATAAATAAACTAAAACTAAACACTCCATGAATGATAGATCGAAAAAGAAAAAAAAGAATATAATTTCAAAAATATACTCAAAATGTGTAATAATAATTAATTTTTATCAATATTATTGATATTATGTGAAATTGTTTGTTAAAATCATCTTCTATGAAGTCATAAATTGAAATTTTGTTTCACGTATGAATTAGCGTCGTAGGAGCGGTGAGGAGGTAACATGTTTAGTATAGCAATAGCAATCGTGTGTAGTAATAGGGGGTTCCCCGTAGCATTTTATAATACAACGCTGAAATGACTATACCTCTTCGCTTTACATGTTACGCTACTATCAATTTTAGTTTTACTCGTATCTTACTTGCTTATAATTGTTATTTAATTTGAAGAATGTTAATGTAAAAGAGTTTCAATATACTACAGCTTATTGTTATTTATGAAAATACTTTAAAAAATAATTTACATATAAAATTATTTCTTATTATATACGTACGTTACCTAAGTAAATTCATTATTGTACCGTGTAAAAAAGTGCCACCTACGTAACAGAAAAGTGTTACCTAAGTGCGGATTTAGGTCCCGCAGTGCTATAAAAGCAAATAATTCACAAAGAGCATAAGGGAATTCTGTTGAAGATGCTTCTTCAAGCATCTATCCCATTCTTTATCTTCATTAATTAATTGTTTTGCCTTCGCTGCCTCATAAAACGAATTGTACATCACATCATCAACAGTACGCGAAGCTTCAAAATACGTGGCTCCTTTAACATGTAATAGTAATAACCTAATAAAATAACGTCCTCTATCTTTCGGACTTACAAAGTACATTCTACTGAGTATTGGTTTTCTTTTTTTTCCTCTTATTCCACTTTTTCAGTATCCAAAATTTTTTTGCATGATCATTTCTTCTTTTCCTTCTTTAAAAAATACGTTTTGTTAATTCTCTTCATGAACGCTTAGACGTTTTATAGTATGTGGAATAACATGTAAAGAATATTCTAATAATCTGTGCATTGCTTCAGGTGGACATAAATATCGTGTATTAATGTATTGTTTGATTTCGTCATATTCATATTTTACATTTTTACTATTGTCATTTTCAAAAGTGTCTTAATTTTCTGATCTAAAATCAACATTTACTTGATGTATTTCAATGTATGCACAATCATGACCTTCATAACAGTATTTTAATAAATATTTAATGCATTGTACAGTGGAACAAACTTCTACGTTTATGTGTGCATTAAATTTCAATAATAAGTAAGGATTATAAGGAACAACGAATCCATTATCTGCAATTCTTTCTGTAAATTTATTATTGAAAATAATTTCGATGCTATCATTATTACGTTTGTATAGTGGATATCCATTGGACTAAAATGTTGTTGTATTATTAAATTTCCTTGGAAAATTTTCAGTACATTGTTTCTTATTTTTATCCATACACGGACAATTTATATTTCTTAAACCACAGGGACCGAGTATCATATATTGTTTAACAATACTATATAATTTTGGATAAATATCTCTATTTGGGATTTCCGCACTTATTATTTTATCAACTTTTTCGGGAATATCAAATTTATCATTTTTATCCAAGAGCAAGTTGTTACTAACATATGCATGTGCGGTGATCCTTGTTTTTGCAATTTAATTACATAACTATATGCAATACATTTTCTTAATATTCCCTTTTTTATTACTAAATTTTTGAATTCTTCTACTTTTTGATAAAATACTTTTCTTATAATATCTGGTCTATCTATTGCATTTTTATAAATTTCCAAGTTTTCAGTTATTTCTTTCCAATGTGGGTCACAGGTCATAGTTACAAAAAGGTCAGGTTTACCATGATAATTTACAAGTGTTATTGAATCAATGTAATTTTGTTTTAAAAATCGTGGACTTCCTGTAAAGTTTGTTAGTAATTATACTATTTTTCCAATTTTTGAATAATCTAATTCTTTTTTGTTATGTAAATAGTCCATAACACCTTTGTGACAATCACTTCTTAATACGTTTTGGTTTTTTCGTATTTAATATAATCTGGAGGTTTCAACTTTTACAAACGCATCAACAATGAACTGTTGAGATACTTTTCCTAAATTAAGAAATGGATTAAATTTATTTCTAACACTAAATCTATTATTATAAAATTGCAAATTTTTAATATTAGATTTTCCAAATTTATTTTTCATATTTGACATCCATCCGAAACCACCATTAGGATGAATAAGCGAATATGTCATAGGATCTGTGTGTTTGCTAATTTTTAGTATACTAATTGGTTTATCAGACTTAGGGTAAATGACAATATCACGTTCAATAGGAGGCATATCGTCTTCTCCAACGTATACGATTGCTACATCATTACAGGTAGGTAGATTATATCTATTTTCATTGAAATTATTATTGCGGACAATAGGCATAGTAACAGTTTTCAGAAGATAATTGATTTTTGCACATCGTTGTAGTTCTTCTTCTCCTGCTTCATGCATCATTTTATAGGCTTTAGCATGAGGGTTAATATCTCTCATTAAGTTATCTGAATGTTTTTATAATGTCAAGTTTGTATTAAACTTATGTCGTTCAATCGTTGACATTTCATTATCTAAAATATATAATTGTCCATATTTAAGTGCTTCATCTTTATTAGGATGTAACGCATATACATTATGGTAAATTTGTCCACATATTCTAATAACTTGTGGTCCTTTACTCGGCAATGTATCAAAATTGGGATCAAAACTTGCGAATGCTAAATCATTATTGTACAACCTAACATTTCGTCGAAAATCAATACTTTCTTCCGTAAATTCAGTTGCTCAAAACATTAATCGTTCTGGGTAAGGTGGATTTTCTAACAATTCTACTTTACCTTTATGACAACAATTGGAGAAATCGTAACTTTTAGAATGTTAAAAAGCAAAATGTTGCGCATTACAATAAACACATGTATTCGTCATGGAACCAATGTAATTTTCAGATATGAGATTTTCATCGAAATATATATTTGCCATATAACCAATCAGTTTCAAATTAATTTTTTCAGTTAATATTTTTTCATTTAATTTCTTTAATTTTTTTTACTTTGCCCTTTAGTGTTTCATCAATAACTTCGTTTAATACAACATTATGATTGTTATTATGATAATTATTATTCTAATTTTCATTATAATTATTATCTTCAATTTTTAATCGTTTACACTTAACATTTTCTAATTTTTCTTCATATTTTTTTGGTTGTTTTTCTTTAATTTTTATATAAGCTTCTTTCTTATTATTTCCATAATAATGTCTTTTTCTGAAATTTTTCTATATTTATGTGATTCTTCTGTTACCATTTACCTATTAACGGGATGTCGGAGCTGCATCACTTGAGTTTTGCTTTTTTCATTATATCAGTATCTTTTTAAATTAATAAATTAAACAAATATAATGACTTGTCCGTACTAAAGCTATATTACTACAATGATTTTTGTCAAAATAAAAAATTATTTAGACTTGTTATTTTTTTATGAGCTTGGATTGGAAATTAGATATCAAACTTGATAGACCTTACTTTAAAATACGATACATTGAAAGTTTTTATTATAACTTTATGTCTAATATTTTGGTGGATTTCTTGAGTTGTCCGCACTGGAGTATAATCTTACAAATTTTTACTTTGTAGCAAAAAAACTTGATTGAACGCATCGTTTATTCATAAGTTAGGATTGGAAATATTATTAGAAGGCGGGCAGCTTCGTCAAGCTCTTAAGGGGTATCCGCATACCGGCATAGAATTCTACCTTATCTACATTTGAAATTTGCATTTTAATACAAATTTAACTATTTACGACTGAAATTCATAGAAGAGGCACATTCTTAACATTCGAAAGAATTGATTGCAATATTAAGAGACAGTATAAAAGTGAAAATGAAGACGAAAACTGCAAAATACGATTATTCATAACTACATTGGAAAGTTAATCGTATTAAGCAGTTTTCGTCTTTATTTTCACTTTTATACTGTCGTTTAACATTGCAATCAATTCTTTAGAATGTTAAGAATGTGCCTCTTCTATCAATTTCAGTCATTAATAGTTAAATATTTATTAAAATGCATAATTGAAATGTAGATAAGGTAGAACTCTATGTCGGTATGCTGATTCCCCTTAAGTTATGTTACAAATAAAGTTTCTTCTTCATCTATTTCTTTTGATTCTTTTTTTTCTTCATTCAATTTAATCTCAACTGTACCAATTTTATTATCGTTATAATTCAAGTGAATGTCATCGATTCCCATCATATCATTATCTGTTTTTAAAAAATTTCTATCTGAAATGTTATTGTCAATTTCTATCAAAATTGTTTCATGATTCAAATTCTTTTGTTTACGATACATTTTCATGATCTTTTTCTGTTCTGGCAATAATTGCATTTGTGAGTTTTTCTTATAATATTTCAAGCTCGGCGAAATCTAAATTAAATGGTATTTGATGAAGACCTTGCTCATGACAAAAACTCTTTTTTATCATATCCGGTGGATTATCGTAATTAATTTTTGCATTATTATAATTTTGTAAAACAGGAAACATTTTTACTTTTTGCGTTTTAAAAATTCTTTATAAACGTAATCGCATTTGAGAAACATTATATCTTAAACAACATGGACCTAAAATATAAAGTACTGCAACAGCACAAACCATTGCAAAAACGCTACAATCATAATTATTCGTTTGTGATTGTACTGTTTCGAATACTGTGCTTAATTCTGATTTGTTTGGAAATAATCTGTTTATATAAATCTTATACTTATCTTGTAAATATATAAGATTCAAACTGTCTATATATATGAATAACCTTATTATTATAATACACACGAATCCAAATTTTCGGTAAATAATAACTGTATAAATTCTCTATCAATCAGTACTGAATGAACATATTGTGGTCTCTGAATTAGTGAAGTCAATTGCATGTCGAATGAGGTGCACTGGTTTGAAATGTTATTAAATATTAATATATGAATATCAGTTAACATGAAAGCAATTTCAATATACAATCCCTGTCTTTTAACAATCAATTTATCTTCCTCAGTCAAAACCATTATTGAAAAAGAAAATTCTCTTAAGAATTTTCATTCATTTTTAATGAACTTTTACCAAAGATATTCACAAAAGAATTGCTTTCATATGAACTGATTTAATTTACTGCCTTTTTACTTTAAAAGCTGAAAAATTAAAGAAATTATGAAAAATGCTATGAATAAATTGTTATATGATAAATAAATAATAATGAAATTTGTAAAAATAATATTATGATAAAAAATGATTATTTTCGGCAATTATTATTTATATATATATTTATGGGTCAATCCACGTTAAACGGATAATGGCTCTGTCCAAAATTGTAGATCACCAAAAAAATCGCATATAAGCTCAAAATTTTCGTCTTACACTCTACTTTCTTTTGCAATGTGGTGATTTTAAAAAATCCGAAATGGCGGCTCCAATATGGCGGCTCAAACCTAGAGATATAATAAAAAATTTTCAAAAATTGATTTTAATTTATTCAAATTAGATCCTACATATTTTTTACATTAGAAATCAATTTAGCGTTTAATTTTACATAGGAATATAGTATTGCACTCGAGGTAAAAAAAATTTACAATGTCATCGGAAGGTCATATTGGGAAATAATTGTTATTTTTCAAATTACTCATTGATCAATGTTGATTAGTGAGAAAATGAAGATACTGATAGATTACTCGAGTTACTGAATTTAAATCTGATGACTGCTTAACCCCACAAGATCTATATGAAAGTCATTTGAAGGTCAAATCGCGAATATCTTTTATTATTTGATAACATTAGGACACCTTCAAGTTTTACGTGTCGCTGAATCCGAAACCGGGGTCTGTTGGAGTGTCAAACGACGTAATTACGTAAAAATTAATCAAATATTGACTAAAAGAAAATTTTCGTCCTCCAAGAAACCACAGTTTGAAACGAATTTTTCTGTAATTACGTCGTTTGACACTCCAACAGGTCTCGGATTCGGATCCAGCATCACGTAAAACTTATAGGTGTCTTAATCTTATCAAATTTGACCTTCAAATGACCTTGATGGAGACTGGTAGGGTTAAGCGGATATCAGATTTGGATTCAGTGACTCGAGTTACCTATTAGTATCTTCATTTTCTTACTAATCAACGTTTATCAATGATTAATTCAAGAAATAACTATTGTATCGCGATGTGACCTTCAGATGATATTGTAAAATTTTTTTACCTTGAGTGCAATACTCTATTCTCATGCAAAATCGAACGCTAAATTGATTTCTGATATAAAAGATATGTGGAATCAGATTTGAATAAATTAAAATTAATTTTTGAAAATTTTTTATGAAATTTGTAGGTTTGAGTCGCCATATTAAGGCCGCCATTTTGGATTTTTCGAAATCGCCACATTGCAAAAGAAAGTAAAGTGTAAGACAAAAATTTTGAGCCCATGCACGACTTTTTCAGTGATCTACAATTTTGGACAGAGCCATTATCCGTTTGACGTGGATTGACCCAAATATATATATATATATATATATATATATATTTATATATATATATGGGACATTTTACACCAACTGGAAGGGCAAAAAAATAAAAATTGCTGAAACTCTAAGAATATATTCTGTCTGTTACTCAAAATGTGTGAAAAAATATTCGAGGATTTAGATTTGAAGGATCAAGAGCCATAGATCCTTGAAATTTGGAAATTTTCAAAATTTTTGGAAAAGTACCAACTTTATGATTTTTTTTCTGAAAATCTTGATGTTTTAGAGAGGAATTCATGAGAATTCTTCTTGTTCTAGATAAAGAGGAGAGTTAGCATCATTTTTTACAGAGCTAAATTTTGAAGTTTTCTATTGGTTCTTACATGTATTATATGGTAATTGAAATTACTTATTGTCTGCTACTTCAGAAATTGCTTTTCGAGGGCTTATTTCCTTCTATTTTTTATCAACTTAAAAATAAACTTTTGACTGTATAAGAAAGAGCCATCAATAAGGAGTTATAACAGTTTAAAATATATATTTTCATGTCTAATTTATTTTCAATATAAAAATTAATCATACATGATAATATATATTTTAAACTGTTTTAACTCCTTATTGATGGCTCTGACTTACATGATCAAAAATCCATTTCAAAGTTCACGTGAAATAGAGGAAAATAAGCCCGCGAAAAGAAATTTCTGAAATGGGGAGCAATGAGTAATTTCAATAACCATGTAATACATATAAGAACCAATAGAAAACTTCAAAATTCAGGTCTGTAAAGAATTATGCTGATTCTGCTTTTCATTAATAACAAGAAGTATTCTAATAAATTTCTCTCTAAAATATTAGGATTTTCAGGAAAAAAAATGATCAAGTTGGGACTTTTCCAAAAATTTTGAAAAATTTCCAAATTTCAAGAATCTATGGCTCTTGATCCTCCCAATCTAAATCCTTGAAAATTTTTTTACACATTTTGAGTAACAGGCAGGATATATTCCCAGAGTTTCAGAGATTTTTATTTTTCTGCTCTTCCAGTTGGTTTGAAATGTTCCATATATATATATATATATATATATTTATCCATTAAAAACAGTTTGTTGTAAAAAGAACTAAAATCAAAATTATTGTGAATTATTTTTAATAATTGTATTCTTCAATTTATTTACAGTTGTTTATGGTTATTAGCAGTATCTACATTTAAATAATGTATAAATGATAATAAACAACCCACACAGCATGAAATATTTATGGAAGCTTCCTGGAACATTGGCAGCGAAGATTTGAAATATTTTAGGAATCTTTCATGGAATATTCCTGTAATATTCGTATGTCCCTGATTCTTTCTACATTGGAATATTCCATGGAATATTGCTGGAAGATTCTAAGAATATTTCATTGAAAGATCTAGGACATCTGAGATCTTTTATTGAAATATTTCAGGAATCTTGCAGGAATATTTCATGAAATATTCCGTTGGAACATTCATTGAAAATTTCCGGAATATGGAAACGGTAGATTTAAAACATTTTATGAACCTTTCATGGAATATAAACGAAAGATCTAAAGAATCTTTCATGGAATATGCACGAAAGATTTAAAGAATTTTTAATGAAATATTCCATAAAATATTTCTGGAAGATTTTAGAAATCTATCGTAAAATATTCCGCGGAATATTTATGGAAGATTTGCAGAATATTGGCACGGAAGATTTGGAATATTTCAGGAATCTTCCGTGAAATATTCCTGTAATATTCGTATGTCCTTGATTCTTCCTACATTGAAATAATCCATGGAATACTCTTGAGAGATTTGAAGAATATAAAAAGGTTTGGATAATCTCGTATCTTTCATGAAATGTTCCTGGAAGATTTTTGGAAAATGTGAAATGCTGTGAGGGGATGGTATATATATATTATATAATAACACATTACACTTATACATCAATACATATACGCACACATAAACATTTAGTTATAAAATCGCATTTAAATATTCGCTTCGACTGTGCACATCAAAGTGCTGATACCCTTTCGCTTTTATAGTAAGTGAGGTATCTTTTAACCGCTTTGGGATAAAACTCCCATTTAACAAACATTTCCTTATCGGCGTCACTGGAAACCTCCCGTAACGTTCCGCGCAATCTTCCAACGAAAACTTCATGGAATCATTCTAGAATCTTTTGAGGCGACTTTGGATTTTAGGTTAGGTTGTATTTTGAGTTTACGAATTACTCTTTCAATATGTAAAATTTTTCAGATTTTCTAATTTTCCACCATTCTACGGATTATAATAAATGGTGGAAAATTAAAAAATTCAAAAAATTTTAGAAACTGAAAGAGTAATTTGTAAACTACAAAATGAAATTGAACCAAATTTCCGTAGTCGCCTTAAGCAATATTCTACTGGAAGATTACTGTAATCTTTGCGTAAAATATTTCGTGGAATATTTACGGAAGATTTATGTAATATTTCGCTGTACGATTTAAAAGTTTTTAGGAATCTTCCAGTGAAATGTTTTTGGAATCTTTCCTTCTTCCTGAAATATAAACACGTGTACAAATGAAAATGTAATTAAGGTTAAATGTATGTTATTTATAAAAAATTGTTAACAAGTAACTTTTTAAATAATATATTTTCATGAAAACTAATTTAAATACCTTATCCTCTGAATGATAACTGAATACAGTTTTAATTTAATAACTTTAGTTATACAATTATAAATATATAATATTAATATAACTGTTCATCAAATAAAATTATTATTTTTTCAATACATATATATTGAAAAAATAATTATTATAATAGATTGTAGTTAAAAAAAAATGTTTATTTTAATAATTATAGCGCTGAAATTTATTTTGATGAAAATGTTATTTGATTGACATTGACAGTATTATTTTAACTATTTTTGAAAAGTTACTTGTCATCAATAAAAAAATATTTAATTTTCCAAATTAATAATCTATTAATATCAAGAATTTCCTAAAAATTATAATATTTATGATATGCAAACCTTACTTGTGATACATACACTTTGTAATATTTATCTCATTAAATTTTTATATTAGATGCAAAAAGGATTGTTAAGTAATTGCAAATATTAATTTTTTTATTCCGAAATATTCGAATTTAAAATCAACTAAAATGTTGTATTTTAATCTTATGATTTTTTCTATTTTAATTTCGTATTTCATATATATAAAATACATTTGTGAAGATATTTTTATTAGTAATCAACACGAATTTCTTTGAAGCATGTTTCACTCACAAATTAATTTCATAATTCAAATTCATGGTCATATATTGAGGTCTGAAAATTATAGTTGTAACTCAGTACCCAGTTCTCAGTTTATTTACATCAAATATCGTACTATCTTTGTTTTTCTAATGACAGTAGAGTGAGAAATAGTCACTTGAAATAAATTATACGCTTTTTTACTTTAAGCACATGTGTACATATATTTTTATATTATGTTTATTCAAATTATTTTCAATTTTATTCAGTACTCAAAATTTAATTGATTAATTCTTATTTACTTAAAATTAGTCATTTATACATAATAATATAATAAAAGAAAATTCAACTAAGCGACGTTAAGAGCGAAAAACTTCAATATAATTAATACCTGTTAACGTAAAACCCAATAAATTGTGTAACGATTTTCAACAGTTGATAAATATAATATAAATCATATAATATACATATAAATTTTAAATTTCCAATCATTAATTTAAAACTCAAAAGTAACTATTTTAAAACGAAATATGGAAGATAAACATGTATCGTTTTAATCCTTGAATATCACGAATTTAAATATTAATTATTAGTAATTTTAAAGGGTTATATATTATATAAATAATTCTATATTTAATAATTTTCAATTTTAGTAACAGGAAAAGCCGCACGAAAAGAGGTTAATAATTGCATTTTCTGCGAAATATTGCCCTTGAATCGAGTAGGTGAAAGATCAGTCTTAATACCAAAAAAAAGGCAGTAAGCATCGCAAATTTATGCTCTTACATTATAATATAATAGTACCAACATTGGTCCCTAAAATTCAAACTATAGTACTAATTGAAATTATATCGTCACTCTTTTTTTAAGTACCTTAATACATAAATTAGATATACTCGATTTAGAACCTATTTTAACAATACTTTCTTTTCTCCGTGCAGTTGTTAGTTCTAGTAAACGTCAAATACTGTTTTCGATTATTTTATGGTTCGTGATTGAAACACGTGATGAAAAAGAAAAAATTCCTATTATATTTTTTCATTGATTCAAATGCAATTTAGTAGAACAAATTCTTAATTCATCAAGATATAATTTGTATTTAAACAATTTTTATGCACATTGTAACTTTAATTATTCTTTTTTATAAAAATAGAAAAATTTAATTTAGTACAAAACTACAATATCTCAATTCATAAGTTGCGTCAATTCTTTTTTATTTTAAAATTGGCTAATTTATACATAATAATATAATATATGAAAATTCAACCGAGCGACGTTAGGAGCGAGGTATTTTTTGCTAGTATTTTATTAAAGCAATGCGTTAAATTGTACCGTTTCGCATACACTGTAATATTTTTTGAGCAAATTAAGAAAATATGTTTGGTATTCAAAAAAATTAAATTGTTTTTAAAAGTTAAAATTTTTTTAGATGTTTATTAAATATATATTTTTATAAGTTCAATGGTTTCATTCAAAATCTTTTTTTCTGTAGAAAATAAAATTTTTTCTTAATCTTGAATCTATTATTCAAAATGCATTAACTTGTACGGTTATGCAAGCCCAACTAAAAAAAAATGACATGAGATTTAACGTGAGATGTCATGTGCGATTTCACATGAAATCTCACGTTAGTTCTCACGATCGAAAATGAAACGAGATCTCACATGAGAACTCACATGAGATCACATGTGACATCTCATGTGCCAAAGAATTTTATTTTTTTCGACACTTGATCCGACTTAAGATCTCATGTCAGGTGTCAAGAGAGATCAAATTTATTGGCATATGAGATCTCATATGAGATCTTTTTTCAACATTGATCCGACTTAAGATCTCACATAAGATCTTATGTGACATCCCACTTGAGATCTCAAGTGAGATCTTATGTGAGTTCTCATGTGCGATTGCGTGATGGAAAAAATTAAAACACCCATGGGTGTTAAGAAAAAAATATTTATTTGCACATGAGATCGGGTGTCAAGAGAAATGAAATTTTTTGTCATACGAAATCTTATGTGCCAAAAAAATGTTTTTTTTGTCGATACCTTATCTCACGTGAGATCTCGCGTGAGATCTGATGTGCCAAAAAATTTTATTTTTTTTGACACTCTATCCAACTTGAGATCTCATATGTGATCTTACATGTGATCTCACTTGAAATCTCATGTGAGATCTTATGTGAGTTTTCGTGTGCGATTGCGTAACGGGTAAAGTTAAAGTTTTTGCACATGAGATCTCACGAGAGATCTTAAGTGAGATCTGATGAGAGAATGGTTGATATGAAAAATTATATTTCTTGCACATGAGATCTCACATGAGATCTCACCTGAGATCTCACGTGCGACTTTTTAATTTTTCTCGTCACGCAATCGCATATGAGATCTCACGTGAGATCTTCGGTGAGATCTCATGTGAGAATTGGTAATGGAAAAAATTATAATTTTTGCACAGAAGATCGCACATGAGATATCTCACTTGAGATCTCACCTGAAATCGGGTGTCGAGAGAAATCAAATTTTTTGTCATACGAGATCTCATGTGCCAAAAAAATGTTTTTTTGTCAATACCTGATCTCACGTGAGATCTCGCGTGAGATCTGATGTGCCAAAAAATTTTATTTTTTCCGACACTCTATCCAACTTGAGATCTCATATGTGATCTTACATGTGATCTCACTTGAAATCTCACGTGAGATCTTATGTAAGTTTTCATGTGCGATTGCGTAACGGGTAAAGTTAAAGTTTTTGCACATGAGATCTCACGTGAGATCTTAAGTGAGATCTCATGAGAGAATGGTTGATATGAAAAATTACACGGGCCAACATGGTTTTGTTGTCAAAAAGTGGAGGGTCATTTCCGAAGTAATTTTTTGCGTAGAATCCGAATCCGGGGTCCGAATTGCTCTATCACGTCAGGATTTTGAGATATTTGAGGTTTTTTACCCAAAAAATGGCGTTTTTGGCTACTTTTGAGGTTATGTACAGAAGAGACAAAATTTTTTGGGAGTTTTTTTTTAGTTGCATCTTATAGCACTACTCTTCCTCTTTAATTTAAGAGTCGCAGAGTTCAATTACGATTTTTCTACACCAAGTTACGCCAATTTGAAATTACGAGCGGGAGTCCCTTCGCCAATATTAAAACATGTTTTCTTTTTAATTTTGCCCCGTCTCACTTTGGAATTCCTTTAAGCATACATTTCTTTAGTGTGAATCATTTAGTATAATTTTGCCCCGTCTCATTGATATACAATTTTTTATTATTTGTACAAAAAAGACCATTTGTATTGATTCTGTATTTATTGTAATCGCAAATAAATCATTTTTTCAATAACATTTTAAGCAACAATTTACTAGATAGCTCTTAATTGTTCGTTCATGGTGCCTTATTTTTTGGAAAAAATTTTGTGAATATTTGTATTTGATCTGTTGGTTAACAACTCGCTGGAGGTATAAAGTATTAAATTAAATATTCTAACTGTTGATCATTTCAATAATGACCTCGCGTAAGTGTTTAAATAATCCTGACAGCTTTTGCTACATTTGTAGTCGCTTCGTGTTCGCAAAAAATGCGATGAAAATCAATGAAACGATAAAAATATTTTATCTTAATTACTTCAATATTTCGATAACTAATCAGGATAAGTCTTGGGTTCCACATACGGCTTGTAAATCATGTGTTGAAACATTAAGACGTTGGTATAATGCCCATAAAGAAGTAACACCAATGCCTTTCAAAACTCCTGCAATTTGGTGTGAACCTGTTAGCCACAATGAATGTTATTTCTGTTTAACCAAAACATTTGGATATAATATTAAAAATGCTTGTAATATAAAATATCCGAATGTAGCAAGCGTAACGAAGCCTATTCCTTTTGCATCTGGTGATGTTCCTCTAAGCCCTCCATTTGTAAGAATAAATGTTGAAGACCATACAGTCTGTGACGATATTGAAAATCAGGATTTTGAAGA
Source organism: Anastatus disparis (assembly GCA_017163975.1). Taxonomy (NCBI): domain Eukaryota; kingdom Metazoa; phylum Arthropoda; class Insecta; order Hymenoptera; family Eupelmidae; genus Anastatus; species Anastatus disparis. The sequence goes on along the minus strand of JAFFSR010000057.1, from coordinate 41,256 downwards.
CATCGAATCAACCTCTGATGCTCCTATTTTATTTGATCAGGCTTCTTTAAATGATTTAGTCAGAGATTTAGGCTTGTCGAAAGAAAAATCTGAGTTGTTAGGATCAAGACTTCAAGAGAAACACCTTCTTGCTCCAGGAACTACTTTTAGTTGGTATCGTAATCGAGAGAAGGAATTAGTTGAGTATTATTCTGCATGTGATGAATATGTTTTTTGTAATGATATTAAAGGCTTAATTAAAAAATTAGAACTTCCTTATGATACTGATCAATGGAGATTGTTTATTGATTCCTCAAAAACAAGTTTGAAAGCAGTTTTATTGCATAACTCAAATAAATATGCGTCAATACCTATTGCTCATTCTGTACACCTAAAGGAATCACATGAAAATGTAGAAACTATTCTTAAAGCAATAAAATATGAACAGCATAAATGGGAAGTATGCGGAGACATAAAAATGGTTTCAATGCTGCTTGGACAACAATTGGGTTATACAAAATATCCGTGCTTTATATGTTTGTGGGATAGCAGAGATAGAGTTAAGCATTACGTTACAAAGGATTGGCCTCTTCGTAAAACTTTAAAACCTGGAGATCCCAACATTATTCAACAACCGTTAATTGACTCTAAAAAAGTTTTGTTGCCTCCGCTTCATATAAAATTAGGATTAATGAAGCAATTTGTAAAGGCTCTTGATACCGATGGTGCATTATTTCAATATCTTAGAGATAAATTCCCTTATTTAAGTGAGGCGAAGATAAAAGAAGGAATATTTGTTGGACCACAAATAAGAGAATTAATGAAAACAACAGAGGTTGAACAGGTTATGACAAATGTAGAAAAAGAAGCCTGGATTAGCTTTAAAAAAGTTGTTAAAGGATTTTTGGGTAATAATAAAGTTAGTGATTACAAAGAAATAGTTGACGATATGATTGAAAAATTTCAGAATTTAGGTTACAATATGAGCGTAAAATTGCATTATTTACACTCTCATTTAGAATGGTTTCCAGAAAATCTAGGTCCGTAAGCGAAGAGCAAGGTGAGCGATCTCATCAGGACCTCAAAGAAATGGAAAGACGTTATCAGGGTAAATGGTCTCCAACAATGTCAGCGGACTATTGCTGGTGTCTTCAACGAGATGAGCTAAATGTTCGTCATAAAAGACGGTCTGGGTCAAGATCTTTACTAGATCAAAAAAAAAGATTTCATAAGTTAAACTGAAATAGTTTCTAATCGTGAGAGGCGAGGGGACTCACGTAAATTAAGCACCCCGATCGTGAGAGGCGAGGGGACTCACGTAAATTAAGCACCCCGATCGTGAGAGGCGAGGGGACTCACGTAAATTAAGCACCCCGATCGTGAGAGGCGAGGGGACTCACGTAAATTAAGCACCCCGATCGTGAGAGGCGAGGGGACTCACGTAAATCCAGCACCCCAAAGGGAACAGATTTTACTACGTCCACGTCGTTGTTCCTGGGTAATGCTAAATGTAAAAAAAAGTTTAACTTGAATTGCACTCGAAGATCAAGCTGAAGGTCAAATTCAATGTCACGATACCTGTGTAAATATAAATTACTATAATGTATTATGTTTATCGTAACAACAAAAGTTATTAGATAGCAGAAAATGAAAATATGTTTCATTTTTGCAATGTTTTTTGAAAATTTTTATACGCCATTTTGAATCCGCCATCTTGAATTTGAAAATTTTAATATCTCAACTTCATATTCGTAATCAGTAACCCCAAAAATCCCCAAGTAAAAATTTTGAAGAAAAAATACCCAGTACACAAATGTCTGCCTCAACGTATTCAATGCAAATGGTCATGCAATTAATAGGACATATCTCGTAATTTCAAATTGGCGTAACTTGGTGTAGAAAAATCGTAATTGAACTCTGCGACTCTTAAATTAAAGAGGAAGAGTAGTGCTATAAGATGCAACTAAAAAAAAACTCCCAAAAAATTTTGTCTCTTCTGTACATAACTTCAAAAGTAGCCAAAAACGCCATTTTTTGGGTAAATAACCTCAAATATCTCAAAATCCTGACGTGATAGAGCAATTCGGACCCCGGATTCGGATTCTACGGAAAAAGTTACTTCGGAAATGACCCTCCATTTTCCAACAACTTCCATGACCCCAATATTTGTAGGCCTGTGTAATCCAAATTTTTTAAAAATATCTTTATATAACAGATTCTAATTTCAGTTGTTATAAAGCATAAAATAGAGATAATTATAAAAATATTTCAATAAAAATGAAAAATTTTGACAACTGCAATGTCGTTAACTATGTATGAATCGTGTACCCTATTACAGCACGTTAATGAATCGTATTATCCAAGTTTTAGTAATTTTAAACATTAAAAGGTCAAATTCTGTCTGTCCATAAGTATATATATATATATATATATATATATATATATATATATATATATATATATATATATATATATGCATAAAACTAAACATTGTATACTATAAAATACACAATTATAATATATTTATGACAAAAGTTAAATATAATTAAAAAGAAATTTAAAGAAATTACAAGGCTAATTCTGTATATTCATTATAGCTCACAAAGCTACTTTTGCAAAGAAGAGTATTCTTAATAAATAAAATTAATTTTTTGTAAAAAAAACTTAATATTTGTAAAAACAAATTTATCGAATCATGCTGGATAACCTATTCAAAATAAATTTTTATTTATGACACCTAAAAGGTTAAATACATAAAAATAAGATCAATGTTTATTTCCTTTTTTAAATTCGTAAAATAAAAATTTAGCCTAACCTCCGTATTTACCTAAAGTTAGATTTATTCATTTTCTTTGGCCTTAAATATATACTAAAACTATTTATTATTGTAATTTTATAATTATGATTGCAATAATGGGCAAATAAAGCTCATCAAACATTAATTTTATTAATCGAGTGTGTTACTTAAATCTTACCAATCAAATTCTTGAAAAATCAAATCATGTGCGTTCATGAGTACACACACACACACACACACACACACACACACACACACACACACATATATATATATATATATATATATATATTTCATTAATATCAACGTTACTTTTATCAAAATATTAGACATTATAAACAAGAAAATAATAATTTAATAGTAATATATATATATATATATATATATATATATATATATATATATATATAAATTAGAGGAGAGTATTGTTTATAAATTTAATTAATCATTATAGTAAAAAAATAAATATTTATAAAAATAAATTTTCTGTACATTACACAATGTAACCCATTACAAATAAATATTTGTAATGCATAAAATATTAAAAATGTAAAATATTTACTGTTTTCTTATATGTCTTTTGATTGTAGATACTTTTTTTATTATTTTGACTATCTACCCTATTGAAAAAAAACACGTGCAAAATACACGTGTTTTTTACACGTGTTTTTTACATGTAAAATTTGCGTGTTTTTTCAAGCATTTTTTTCACGTGTTTTTGTTGACGTGAAATATTGTGAAAATTGAAAAAAAAACACGTGTTTTTTGTATATTTTTTCATATTAAAAACTACGCATTTTTCATTAACGAACAATGAGAATGTTTTGTAAAGAGTATTTATAATACTTTATTTTGACCCTTTTGAAAAAAATACGTTCTATCTACACGTATTTTTTATAACTCTTCGAAGATCGAAGAGCTTCTAAGACCCAGAGTGTCTGGCTTCATATATCTTGTGTCTTCGAAATTTGTATAGGGGATGACAAAACTGAGAAAAACGCCACCTAGTGATTTAAAATCGCTATTGATGATCGATTATGTCGGTCTGACTCTAAGTCACTAGGTGGCGTTTTTCTCAGTTTTGTCATCCCCTATACAAATTTCGAAGACACAAGATATATGAAGCCAGACACTCTCGGTCTTAGAAGCTCTTCGATCTTCGAAGAGTTATAAAAAATACGTGTAGATACACAACGTATTTTTTTCAAAAAGGTCAAAATAAAGTATTACCCGAATGGAAATTTTTCGGTGTATCAAAATGTATAAAAGTGTATGAAAGTGTATTGAAGCATACAAAAATGTATCAAAGTGTATGAAAATGTATCTAAGAGCGATTTTTCAGACCTTATTCTCGATCCATTTTGATACACTCTGATACACTTAGATACACTTTGGTACACTTTGGTACATTTCTTAAAAAGTGAGCTGAAATTAAATTTCCTCAATTTTTTTGATGTTATACACTTTGACACATTTTGATACACTTTGACACATTTTGATACACTTTTACACACTTTGATACACTTTTACACACTTTGATACACTTTTACACACTTTAATATACTATGGTACATGTTGATACACTTCTGAGTATTAGCCTAAATTGTTTTTCCTGTTTTATTTTGCACACGTTTGTACACTTTGATACACTTTTACACACTTTGATACACTTTAATATACTATGGTACATCTTGATACACTTCTGAGTATTAACCTTTTCCTGTTTTATTTTGCACACGTTTGTACACGTTGATACACTTTTACACACTTTGACACACTTTAATATACTATGGTACATCTTGATACACTTCTGAGTATTATCCTTTTCCTGTTTTATTTTGCACACGTTTGTACACTTTGATACATTTTTTTTCTTTTTTTTTTTTTTTTAAAAGATTAATACATAAAGGATATTGTCCTCTATATGATTAATCTTTTTCTATGGTGAGGTCGAGGAGTCCCCGCCCGGTATCTGTTTATCACATTACATCAGGCTGGACTGTCAGACCCACCATACCGAAAACTTTGACTACCGATGGATGGTCAGCCACTTTTGGTGACCAACAATCAACCGATACCCAATGAGATCGGATTTTTGAGAGTCGCGATATAAAATGGCACTTACACTAATTTTCTTTCGAAAAAAAAGTTTAGAGGTACCTGGCCAGGATTCGAACCCATGCCCTCCGCGTTGAAGGCAAGAGCTCTATCCGTTACGCCACCGCGCTCTCTTTATGTAATATAATACATTTTAATAAAACACGATACACTTCGATACATTTCTAAGTAAGAAATTAAAAAATGGTTTTACCATGCACACTTTGATACACATGCGTACATTTTTTATACATTTTAATAGTGTTTAATACACTTTTTAGGCATGAAACGGTGTATTAAAATAAGCCGTTTTCATTTTAGATATTTTCATAAATTTTAATGTATTAATGCCCTTTGGGATAAATGTAAGGTTAATAAAACGACAATATTGAAAAAATTGAAAAAATTTTTATAAATTATAAAAGTAAAATATAAAAAGTAATTTAAAACATAAGAATTAGCAATATATATTTGAAATATAATTTGTAATGAAAAACTTACATTCTATATTAACATTAAATATTTAAACATTAATATTATTAGAAATTTATAAATAATAAAAGTTTAATAGAGACAACTTCAAAAAAATAATTATTCTTTTGTAATACATATCAAGTAATGAGATAAGATAAATAATTTATACTAATAAACACATTTTTAATTTAATAACATTATTAAATATAAATATTTAAACATTGTTGTTTCTAAGATAGTTTTTTTTTTATAAATTTTCATTTGTATTGTCTATTGAGACTAAGTTATTTTTTGTAGTCTTTGCAGTCGCATCTTCATTATTATTAGTATTATTGCTGTTTCCATTTTGCACAGTCAATATGTTACAGGGATCTTGTTGATTATTTAAGGAAGAGGCTTCATTTAATGGAAATTTATTTTAGTTAAAATTTTTAAAATGTATCAAAGTGTGCAAAAGTGTATCAAAGTATGCAAAAGTGTATCCAATAAAAACGACATTTTTCCTTTATTAGAAAAATGTATGAAAGTGTATTAAAGTGTGCAAAAGTATATCAAAGTGTATCAAAGTGTGCAAAAGTGTATCAAAGTGTGTAACACATAGCAAATGTAGAAATTAATTTTAGTCAACATTTTCGAAAAGTGTATCAAAGTGTATCAAAGTGTGCAAAAGTGTATCAATGTATGCAAAAGTGTATCCAAGAAAATCAACATTTTTCCTTTATTAGAAAAATGTATGAAAGTGTATCAAAGTGTATGAAAGTGTCCAAAAAATATATGAAAATGTGCAAAAGTGTATTAAAGTGTATCAAAGTGTATATCATTAACGAATATAAAAAATTGATACCAAGAAACTTTTTTTTGGAAGTGTATAAAAATGTATGAAAGTGTATCAAAGTGTACCAAAGTGTATTAACATTTGGTCCGAAATATCGCTCTTAGATACACTTTGATACACTTTGATACACTTTCGTATGATTTGGATACATTTACCATTTTCACTGGGGTATAAATACTCTTTACAAAACATTCTCATTGTTCGTTAATGAAAAATGCGTAGTTTTTAATATGAAAAAATATACAAAAAACACGTGTTTTTTTTCAATTTTCACAATATTTCACGTCAACAAAAACACGTGAAAAAAATGCTTGAAAAAACACGCAAATTTTACATGTAAAAAACACGTGTATTTTGCACGTGTAAAAAACACGTGTTTTTTTTCAATAGGGTAGAGATTGAGAATATGTAGGCGATTCATTGCCTGGCGAATATTGTTCTCTTGGTAGTTTTATTCTTTTCATGGCCATTACTTTTTTTTGTACATCTTCTTCAGATTCTGTTAAAATATTATAGACATTTTTTAAATAAATATTTAATAAGTACTTTTCAACAAATGTATCGAAATTATTTTAAAAAAATATGTAATTATTTCTCAAAAATGATAAGTAAACAATTAAATTAAAAATAATAAGTAAACAATTAAATTAAAAATAATTATAATAAAATAACTATATCAATAGATTATATACGTACCACCAAGGTATATTATATACGCCTTGTAAAACATGCAGTATTTTTGTGCAGAATCTGTGCACTTTTCTGTATCGCAAATGCACCAATGAACACAATATTTATGCGAAGGTTCAAAATCATTAGCATCTTTCGGCTGTATATGGTTATCATCTGCCTTTTCATAATGAATAATATTTATGGGTTCAAAGACATTTTTCGTTTTATCGTCAATAAATCTTAGACAGGCATACATTTTGCCAATATATATTAATACAGTTTTTGAATTATACTGATCTTTATTTTATTTTATGAAAAAAACAATTTTAAGTTGATATCAATTTATATCCAAGCTTTTTCAGTTTTATTTAATTGTCATTTTTATATTACGGACATTAACCAACAAGAAAGAAAAAAAGATTGTCATTTTTAAAAATTATCTAAAAAAGATTTCACAGTAAACACCAATAATCACCAACTTCACAATAAAAACTAACTTCAGCTGTAAGATTTTTCCACTTTGAATTTTTACAAATAACTATTTATCGCTTTTAATTTTTTATTTCTCTGTCTAAAATTTGAGAACAAGACTCAAGTATTTTTTACTAATACTCATAACTCATTCTAACTTTGCTCTTTATATAAGAAAAAAAAGCAGTCGATATTTAAGTAATAAATTGTAATAAATATTATTGAAGTAACGTTTATAAATTCTGATCTTTTGAATTAAGTTCGAATTTATAATCGCAATTCATCTAATAGTATCATCCTAAAAAATAAGATTTACATTAAGAATATTTAATATTAAAAAATTTACTAAAAATAAGAATACGATATCCATAATTATAAAAGAATATGAAAATTATAATAAATTTTAAGAGAGATTTCTTTTTGATGTATGTTTTATTTGTAAATTGTGAGTATTCTGAAAGATGTTAGTTATTTTTATTTTGATAAAATACACATATTTGAAGATTATTTAATTTAAAAATTTATAAAAGTTGATCTTACGTTAGCTTTAGTATTTAGAAATTAAAGAAATCATAGATAATCTGATATCATATTTAACCCTCCGTGGGTAATATAAAAATTTAATACATTGTAGGTAGTGGGTCTTAGAAGTTCTGTTGATATTTTAGCAAAGAAAAAGTCGTTAAATAAATTTGTAGAAATTTTGAAATATCCTTTTTTATTATTCAATTATTACTATTTTTTTTTAATATAACAATTTCTAATTTTGGAAATATTTTTTTTGAAAATTTAGCTCGTGCTCTAAAAGACCCATATTACTCATGGAAGGTTAATTTTTATTCAGTAGAATTCCATCCTTAAAATAATCTGCAAATCAATTCAAAATTTAGAGAAAAAAGTAACAACACGCTCTTATGAGTAAATTGCTAGAAAAGTAAAAAAAATTTCTTTTCAAATTTTAATAAAAATAATCTCTTAAGAGCATGACGAAGCTGTCCGCCTTCTAATAATGTTTCCAATCCTAACTTATGAATAAACGATGCGTTTAATCGAGTTTTTTTACTACAAAGAAAAAATTTGTAAGATTAAACTCTAGTGCGGACAACCCAAGAAATCCACCAAAATATTATACATACAAAGTTATAATAAAAACTTTTAATGTATCGTATTTTAAGGTTAGGTTTGTCGAGTTTCATATCTAATTTCCAATCAAAGCTCATAAAAAAATGACGAGTCCAAATGATTTTTTATTTTAACAAAAATTATTGTACTAATATAGTAAAAACATACGTCATACGGATGGTTGACAAAAAAGGTTATTTCACTTTTCATTAAAAAGCTATTATTGAATTTTTAATTACAAAAAGTGCACTTATTTAGTTTTTGGATTGAAAAAGGATCATTTTAAAAACAATTTAATTAATTTGGGGCTGGTAATCCTCGCATACCCTAGTGAAAATAATTGGTAAGATCTTACGTTAGTTCTTACGTTGCATCTTATGTAAGTTCTAACATAAGTTCTTATGTAGTTTCTGATGTGCGAAATTCAACGAAGATCTTACGCAAGATCTTATGCAAGATCTTACGTAAGATCTGACTCATAAAGTTTTATATATAATTATTATGATCAATAATTCATGTTGGATCCAATGATGGATCTTATGTAAGTTCGTACATGAGATCTTACGTAAGATCTTACGTAAGATCTTATGTTAGATCTGACATATCTGAATTTTTAATATTATTATATTATAATATATTATAAGGGATGGCAAGAGTAGAATAATACGTTTTATAGCGATACTGTTAATAAAAGTTGAAGGTATCACGTGTGTATTTAAAAAATTAAGTTACAAAAAGATTGAGGAAAAAATCACGACATGAAAGAGATAAGATTTGTTTGCTACTAGAATAGAGAAGGAGAGAAAAAGTGGAAGTAAAAGAGGTTAGAAAAAAGAGCAGTAAATGATAGATGAGAAGGAGAGAAGAATATGTAGGTGGAAGAGAAGAAAGGATATGGAGAAAACTCATAAGAGAGTAACAAGATTTGTACAAACACCAAAAGAAAATAAAGAATTAAAATTAGAAAAAAAGAATAAAGGTAAATGGAGACAATACAATAAGAAAAGAAATAAGTGACTCTAAAATAAATCTGAACAAGACTAGCCTGAGCGAAGAAGAAACTGCTAGGAAAAATTATGAAAGAAGAATAAGAAATATAAATAGTCCAGAAGATGACAAAAAATCGATAAAAAAAATTAAATGAAGCAGGCGAGAAAATGGAGGAAGTGGAGAAAGATGAAAGATTAAATAGGATTGAAAAAAATTTTGAGAAAATAAGAGATATGATGAAAGAGGCAGAAAAAAAGAAAAAATGTTGAATTAAAGGAATAACAAGATGTATTGAAGGATGTAATAAAATGTGGAAAGCTTCTCTGGATCAACAATAAGAAGAAAGATTATTACAGAAAGAGAAGTGAAAAATAAATGAAGAAAAACCAATAGATAGAGAAAGAGCAAAAAATAATAGAAAAAGAATTGAAAAATGAAGCAAAAGAACTTAGAGAAAAAACAGAATGACTTCTAGAAAAAAAGGAAGAAAGTGGAGATAAAACAGACAAAGGAAAAAAATATGAAAAGGAAAGTATATAGCATTTCGTATGCAGATGACGTTGCATTAGTTGCAGAAAGGGCGAAAGATATGAAAAGTATGCTTAGAAGATTAGAATCAAATGTAGAAAAATCAAAGATTATGGAATTTGGAAAAGCAGGAGGAAGAAGGAAGATGGAATTATATACATGGAAAGGAAAAGAGATAGAAGTGGTTAAACCATAAACTACTTAGGATACAAACTGCAAGGAAATGAAGAAGAAAAACATGTAAAGGATCTAAAAGCTAATATAATATTAGGGAAAGTGTGGAGCTTAGCAGAAAAATGTTTCAAAATAATCGGAAAAAGAGAATAATAACTATTTCATACACTAATATTCAGTGTGATATGAATGGAGTTGAAATATGAGGATGGGAAATAAGAAAGGATTTAGAAATGAATTGAGAGTACACCCCTAATTACGTTCAACTAATAGAAACTAAAAGAAATTATTTAGAAAATATAATAAGAGCAGTTAAATAAAAAATATGATAATTTAAGTACGAAGAATTAATAAAAACATGTTGGGAAGAAAATAAAATAAAGATTAGAGGAAAAAAGGAAAAAAACAAAGAAAGAAGGAAAAAGATAAAACAAAAGAATAAAGAAAAATATTGAAAGTGAAAAAGTGAGAATAGAACTAGAAAAAAGAGGATACTTAATTTATAAGTATTTTGAAAAAATAGAAAAAGAAAAATTTTATAAGGAAATAGAAGAAAAAAGTAAAGAAATCGAATGGAGTAACCTTTGGTCAAAAATAGAAAAATCAAAATACTATAGAAAAATTAATATAATATATGGTCAGTAGTTGGATATCTTTACCGAGCTATTTATTAAATCATGACATAGATAAAAGCATAAATATAAAGAGAATAGCCATATTTAAAATAGGAAATGAAAATGAAGAAAACAAACATTGGCTGAAGGAGGATGAAAGAAAATGTAGACTATGTAAAGAGGAGGGAGAAACATAAAAATATATAGTTAAAAAATTTATACAGAAATAGAAGGATTAAAATTGATCGAACTGCTAAAATATAAAAAGCTTTAAGCAGCGAGAATGGCAAAAATAGAGTGGATTAGAAGCAAGATAGGAAGAGAGACAGAAACGAAGAAGTAACACAATACAAAGAACGGAGAGCCAAAGATAGCTCCACAAGTGGGAGCTAAGGGAAATAGATAGAAGAGTGACAAGTGAAAATAAGATAAGAAAATCTCAAGGTGAAACCACGTGGAGTTTAAAATAAGAATATTTAGAAGAATATAAGGAGAAACTAAAGCTAAAATAAATAAAGATAAAGGGAAAAAATTGAAAGCAAAATAAATATACGAAGATTAAATGAAAGAATAATCTTTTTAAAAAAGTGATAAAAGAAAAAGAAATAAGAAAGAGGTTAAATGTGATTCTAAAAATTAAGAATAGCGAAATTTAAGTAGCAAGGAAAATATTATACTTGCTGAATAAAATAGAAGGAAAAAATAAAGAGAAAGATGATGAAAGTTAAGATAAACAGAATAAGTATGCAAATGAAGGAAGAAAATCAAATAGGGAAGAGGAAATGCTATAAACATTGGATAAAGAAAATTTATTAAAAGAGAAAGAAATAATGAAAGAAACAATGAAGTTACAGGAGAAAGAATTATAAGTTAAAATGATGGATGCTATGGTAGCCAAATTTGTAAGGAAATTTGTTTTTAAGAAAAATATAAGGAAGTTTTTCCATAAAAAGAAAGTGGGTTAACGAAAAATTTAAGAAAAATAGTGGATCAGCTGTGTGAAAAAGAATTAGAGCACAGATATGAACTAGATGAAATAAATGAGAAAATGAACAATACAAAGAAAATAATGAAGGAGTAAGAGGAAAACAAAGATAGAAAGAAAGAATGAAAGTGAAAGGACAAGTATGCAAAAAGTACGGAAAAGAAAGAATACTAATTTTAAGATCTGACGGAAAGAAAGAAGAAGAAATTGGTAGATGGTTGGAGGGAACAATCGGAAAATCGGAATGGAGAATAATACGAAAAAGAGACAACAAAAAACTCTTTTGGCTCTTGTTCAAGGAAAAAGAGGACAGGGACTACCTACTAAAAAAATTACACAGTAGAGAACCAAAGAAGGTTTTAAAGTGGACAAGCCTTTGACTCCAAAGGAAAGACAGGAAAGAAGAGAAACAGAAAATGAAAAATACAAGAAGGAGAAGAAGTAGAATTAAAAAATAAGGAATTTTAAAATGTGATAGTGAAAGTGTGAAAGAAAGAAATATATTATAGTATTTCATAAAAACTAAAAATGAAAAAGAAAAGAAGAAAGTGATAAATAAGAACAGTATAACAGAATAATATGAAAAGAAAAAGAGTGATATTAAGTGAATAAAAGAAAAAGTTAAGAATAACTAGGAGAGTAACCTTTGTTTGGGTCACAGATTTTGCTGTTACTTGCGGATATGTTTTTATAAATAAAATCATGGATAAAGCCGTGAGCATTCGGTCTAATGCTCGATCATTCTAAGATTATGAGCTATTTTGTTCAATTTCTTTGAAATATCATTGTTTATAATATTGAATATTATTCCCCAATGGGAGCTTCTAAGTTTATTATACGAAATTCTAGTAAAAATTAAGATTAAATTCTTTAGATTAAAAAAAAACAAAAGGTGTTCAAAAAGCTCAACTCGTTCAAAAGTTATAGCAAAATGAAAAACATGAAAAAAACAATAATATTATGAAAATTGAAGTCTAATTTTATGCTAATTTTTATAACAATTTTTATAACAATTTTTATTTTCCCGTAACTTTTAGACGGGTCGAGCTTTTAAACACCTTTTTTTAATCAAAAAAATTCAATCTCAACTTTTACAAAAAAGTTGAAGAATGAACTTGAAAGCTCCCATTAAAAAATAATATGCGTTATCATAAACAATGATTATTCAAATAAATCTTTAAAAATTGGACAAAATAGCTCATAATCTTATAATGATCGAGCATTAGACCGAATGTTCGTAGCTTTCTTTATAATTTTATGTATAAAAATATTTTCGCAAGTTACAGCAAGATCCGTGACCCAAACAAGGGTTACTCTCAAAGTAAGTTAAGAATAAATATTATAAGTTAAAAAGTAAAAATAAATGAATTAAGAAAAATCTAATTAGGAAAAAAATAAGTATAATCATAACAATAAAATAACGTTTAAGTTAATAAGTTAAAAAATTTTGTATTTTGATTTAGTATTATGGTTTTCTACTTTTGTAAAGATTTAAGCTGAAGCATACACTATAATTTAATATAACACATAACACAACAACACACACTCAGAAATACAAATGTATAATATTTGAAGTTTAATAAAGCATTATTATAATATATTATAATATTTGATAATATTCATTATAAAATAATTAAATCAACCATCAATTACAAAATTTAATAATTATAAGAAAATGTATGAAAAAAATAAATATTAATGTGCTATTATAAGGTGTCTCTGAATGTGTGTACATCTTTATAAAGGAAATAAATACATGTATTTGTTGGTTCCAGAAAATTTTCTTAAAAATAAATGTAGACAACAGTTAATATCCGAAAATATTAAAAGAAAACTGAAGAAAACGGATATTAACTGTAGAAAAATGACGGAACTGAGACAAAGACAACAGTTATCTTCTAATTTCTTTAGATTTCTTCAGTTTTTATCAGTTTTCTACAGTTATACAATTATCTGCAATTATTAAAAATTATATTCATTTTCGAACGTTTTTATTTAAATATAAAAGCAATTTAAAAAGTGAAGAAATCCAAAGAAATGGTTATTTCATCCGCATAATTTTAGAAGTTAAAAATATCTTTCTTTCGGGCCGATTTCCTAGTTAATAAGGTGGCCTATTTCTGTTGAGGTAGGAATAAAAATTATTATTTTTCACATAAAAAGTAATCAAAATAGAACATAAGGCTCGAATTTGTAGTCGACACTTGACACTCAGCACTCAACACTTAGATCTCAAACATCATTTTGTCTTTATTTTTCTTATGGCAAGAAAGTGAAATAGAATGGTGTTTGAGATCTGAGTGCTGAGTGTCAAGTGTCGACTATAAATTCGAGCCTAACTGTAGAAAACTGATAATATTGGCAGATAACCAAAGAAAACAGCTAATAACTGTTTTAGTATCAAAAAAAGGGAATAAAATTAAAATAGTACATTATTTACCTGGGGTGGAAAGGCTGGATTTACGAAACGAGAGGATTACAGCCCGAGCCGAAGGCGAGGGCTGTATCGAGTTTCGTAAAAAGCCTTTACACTAGAGGTAAATAATGTAATTTAGCTCATGAGAGCCGAAAATAAGCAAAGAAGTTGCGATTTTGTGGTTAGAATGAGATAAAAAAATTTATTTTGGGATAACTAAAAATGAATAAAACAGTTGAGAGCTGAAGAAAACTGATATGAACTGAAGACAACTGTTAATAACTGTTATCTTTGTTGCAATTTCGACATGTTTCTGCTGTTATATGCTGTTATTAATTGTTGTCTTCATTTATCTTTATTTTAGTTCTTTTTTTCCGCTAGGGTATTGGGATTTTAAATGGACAGATAGTGGGGAAATATGGCGCTTACGAAAGTCGAATTATATTACTAAAGTTCAACTCTCGTCGACGCCATTTTCTACCCACTATCTGTCCATTTTAAATCCCAATAGATGAGATTAATTATATAATAAAATATACACTGAGATACGAAAAACATCTTTATTCGGTATTTATAAAATATTAACAATTAATTCATTTTTTTTTCTAGGTTTCGAAAATATTTTCTTAAATCTTGTATTTTCTGCTTTAATGTCTCATTGATGGAAAGTACAAAACATGATATTTGCTGTTTATTAAATTTTTTTTTATCCCTCAGATAATCTTCGTAAAGTTCTGAAAAAATATAAAATAATCGATATAATATATTATTTTAATAAATAATAGAAAATAATTAAATTTTATAAATTTTTGTACTACGAGCGTCACTAATTAATTAGTTTTCAGCATACATATGTGTGTATGTGTGTATTTATATGTATAATTATATATTATTATTGTTAATATATACACATTTCTATAGTTGTATGTATGAAAACGCGGTGGCATAACGGATAGAGCTCTTGCCTTCAACCCGGTGGGCATGAGTTCGAATCCTGGCCAGGTATCTCTGACTTTTTTGTCTAAAGAAAAATTAGTGTATGTGCTAATAATATCGCGCGGCTCTTACAAAATCCGATCTCATTGGGTATCGATTGATTGTTGGTCACTAAAAATGTGACTGACCATCGATCAGCCGTCAAAGATTTCGGTATGGTGTATCAGATAGGCTAGCCTGATGTAATGTGTTAAACGGTTCCGGGCTAGAATCTATCTAATATTATCATGAAAAAAAAAAAGAATAATAGTTGTATAGTATATATACATGATGAATACTATTTTATTATGTTATTATTACTTTTAAAAAAGTATATTTTAGGCGATTTTAGTTATTAAACAGTATAGGATTCTTTAGAACATTTTTTCTAAATATTTCTTTTTTTTTTACTACATACATTATATTTTTTTTTAATTTCAGTTCTGGAGAGTACTGAAACGAATTGAGTAATATATTAAGTTTATACCTTTTACTAGATTTATCTATAGTTTTTGCTTAAGAAAGTTTTGAAATCAATCAAGCAATCGTCAAGTATTTCTGTATTCAATTCATTCTTTTTAATAATATGAAATTCGTGAAATATTTACAGTTTCGGCTAAAGAAAGTTTTGAAATCAATGAAGCAATCGTCGAGTACTTCTGTATTCAATTCTTACTTTTTAATAATATAAAATCCATAAAATGTTCAATTTATATTCTCTTTAATAGACGAATATTTGGAAAAACTTTACCAAATAATTTTTGAAAAAAAGGAATTATTGAGATGAAGATAGCGATGATAGTACACATCAAAATTGAAAAAAAAATGATATATCAGATCAACTTATTATTTCATTTATGAGTGAATATTACTACTTAAACATTGATGAACTATACTTGATCTTAGTGATATCTATTTTATTTTATTCCTGATGAAAGATTTACTTAATAAACAATTTCCGGAACGATTAACTTCAAAGTTTCGGAATAATTTTCTATTTAATATGCAACGGTTGAAGACCAAAATTGTGCAATTTTATTTCTAAAAACTTGGCAGAAGAGCCATTAGCTTCTAACAACTTATATTTGAGAATTTGCTGCCATCAATTTCAAAATTATTTATGCCTTTTTAAAACTTTCAGGGAAGATACCCATTTTAATTGTAATACTTTTAATAAAGTAAAATTATGCATTCTCTATCTCATCACACTATCTTTTTATTTTCAAGTGCTGCAAAATATATTAAATTTTACTAAATATCTACAAAATAACTTGCCAGGCCCGTGGTTTAATATTTTATGGTGTAGTTAAAAATTGAAAGGTTTATATAGTAAAGATAAGTGAGAGGAAACTAAGAATTTTTTTTCGTATTACATCGCATGCATTACAAAAAATAATTTTCGAGGTTAAAATAGAATTTTGTTCATTGTATTAGGATGTATCTTTGTTCTTTATCGTTGAATATGAAATAAAATATTTTCTATCTATATAATACAGAAAAAAATCACACGCACCGTGATGTAAAAATATATTGTACAATATTTTGAGCGAAATGTTAATGTTCTTAATAATATTCTTTGAATATAGAAAACTACTATCCATCGGATGTAAATAATTATTGAAAGGTATATATATATATATATATATATATATATATATATATATAAAGAAAAATATATATAAACTCAAGTACGTGTGTCATGGGTGTTAATTGGCATGAAACGTCCCGTATATATAAATCTGTGTGTGCGCGCGCGCTTTTGAAGTAACATTAAATATCCCATGTATATGTGTACACAGATATACACACACATATATATATACGTATAAATATATATATATATATATATATATATATATATATATATATATAAATAACTGTGTGTGTATGGGCGCGCATGTGAATCGACATAAAATATCCCATGTATATGTATATACATATATTCATAAGCCCATGTGTGTGCGTGCGTGCGAATTGACAAAACGGTCCCATATATATAAATACAAATCTCAAGTACATGTTTAAATGTGTTTGCGCGTTCGAGTTGACAAGAAATGTCAAATGTATGAAAACCGGTGCGTGCGTGTTGACATGATACGTCACATATATATAAACCTAAGGGCACTCGGATAGGTGTGTAAGAGTTGTCATGAAATGTCCCATATGTATAAACCTGTGTCTGTGCGTGCGTTCGAATTGACATGGAAAATTCCATGTTTATTTACGTGTGTATGCATGCATGCGAATTGATATGAAATGTCCAATATATATATAAACCTGTGTGCTGGTATGCGTTTGAATTGACATTAAAAATCCCATGTATATTAACGTGTGTGTGCATGCATGCGCAACGACATGGACTGTCCCATATACATATAAATCTGTGTGTGCGTGCGTGCCCATTGACATGAAATATCCCATATATATAAACCTGTATGTGCGTGCGTTCCAATTGACGTGAAAAATCTCTTGTTTATTAAAGTCTGTGTGCATGCGTGCGAATTGACGTGAAAAATCCTATGTTTATTAACGTGCGTGTACATGCATGCAAATCGACATGAAATGTCCCACATATATAGAAAAACCTGTGATTATGAGTACGAATTGACATGAAATGTCTCATATATACAGTACCGCCCAAAAGTTCGATAACACTATGTAAAAAAAAATAGTTTGGAAAAAATGATCATATCTTGGAAAAAAAAGTGTCGTAGAAAAATTCTAAAAAAAGATTTTAAAGTACTCCTCAAGACCTTTAAAAACGCTGTATTATATTATTTTCAAAGTTTTTTATGTTATTAAAAAAATTACTTGAAAGTAAACACTTTTTGCCAATTTTCTTAATTTTAGATTCGCTTACACCGTTTTCGAGTATAAGATAAAAAAATCTGAAAAAAATATATTTTAAAGTACTCTGAAAGAGCTTTAATTTGAATTTTTTTAAATTTTCTACAATGATTTTCGTCAAGCTATGAAGTTTTAAAGTTGGGCATTTTTGGTCTTTTTGACCATTTTTTTGCAAAAAAGACCAAAAATGCCCAACTTTAAAACTTCATAGCTTGACGAAAAATCATTGTAGAAAATTTAAAAAAAAATGCAAATTAAAGCTCTTTCAGAGTAGTTTAAAATATATTTTTTTCAGATTTTTTTATCTTATACTCGAAAAACGGTGCAAGCAAATCTAAAATTAAGAAAATTGGCAAAAAGTGTTTACTTTCAAGTAATTTTTTTAATAATATAAAAAAACTTTGAAAATAATATAATACAGCGTTTTTAAAGCTCTTGAGGAGTACTTTAAAATCGTTTTTTTAGAATTTTTCTACGACACTTTTTTTCCAAGATATGATCATTTTTTCCAAACTATTTTTTTTACATAGTGTTATCGAACTTTTGGGCGGTACTGTGTATATATATATATATATATATATATATATATATATATATATATATATATATATATATTTATATACAATCCTGTGTGTGTTCGTGCACATTGGCATGAAATGGCTCATATATATAAACCTGTATGTGTGTGCGTTCCAACTGACGTGAAAAATTCCATGTTTATTAAAGGCTGTGTGCATGCATGCGAATAGACATGAAATGTTCCATATATATAAACCTAAGGGTACTCGGATGGGTGTGTGCGCGTTGTCATGAAATGTACCACATATATAGAAAACCTGTACTTATGAGTACGTGCTAGCCGACATGAAATGTCCCATGTATGTATGTATGTATGTATGTATATACATATATATAAACCAAATAATATACGGGTTTACGGGTGCAAGTTGACATGAAACGGACCATGTATGTATATATATATATATATATATATATATATATATATATATATATATATATATATATATATATATATACATAACATGTGTATCAATGCGCATATACCATGAACATTAAAATATATTATAAAGCATCTATATTCATTGATACTGCGCATTTCCGGTTGCGCAGTTTATGCTGGCTGAAAACGATGAAGAAGAAAAAAAAATAACGAGAATACGACATTTAGAAATTTCAAACTGCATTTTCTCGTGATTGGGAGAACCGATTGTAATCAATTTTTTTTTAAATTAAAGATAATGAAAATCTTTAAATATTATTAATTGTATTTATGTGTATATATCGATGTATTTTTATGGGATTCGATTTTGAAATTTTCGAAACTCTATTTCAAAGTATAAGAGGAGCGCCTCGACGTTTTCGTATTCGTACCTTAACTCGCCGTCGAGACGCTACCGCGCCTCTTGATATTTATTCATTTTTTTTATCAATTCGAACAAAAGGTTTTTTAAATTTCTTAAATATTATTTTTCCATATTTTTTATTTAACTATATGATCCCAACTATACAAAATTCAATACCATTAACTATATAGAAAGTTATAATTCATATTTTTGATAGAGATTAATTAAAATCTATATTATACCCTGCTAGAAATCGAAAGCATTTTTTTACCATTTTATGACCATTTCTTTTGCAATGAAGAGCTGAAAATAGGAATTTTTTATGGCTATTACTTTAACCAATATGAAACGTTTTTTTAACCTTTATAAAGCTGATAAAATGCTAACACATTATGTTTATTTTTGAAGATTAAAATGTAAATCTTAGAAACAGAAAAAAATATTCATATTTATATCTTTAGAAAGAAAAAATTCATGCTGTATATTTTAGCGATAAAAAGTTAAATGATAAGAAATGGAAAAATATTTATTTAATAGACAATCAAAAAAAATTGTAAGTAGGGTTTCATTTTTTATTTATTAAACATATTTTATAATTTATTGGACCAAAACATATATTGAATTTAAAGGTTAATATATTTCTAGGTACTTAAAATTTCCTCTTTTTAACTCAAAATAAAAGTTTAGAACAACATATTTCTATTAGCATTTTTTGTCTATATGTTGTACTACATAATATACAAAAATTTTAAGCTCTGCAGATTTGATGAAAACCAACTATTTATTAACCAAAATTGGTATAACTAAATATTACTAATAATAATGGCCATAAATTGTAGTATACACCATTTCTAATGTTCGCATTGCCACCAGGGTATTGTGACGCATTGCTTTAATCGGTTCTCGAACGAGAACCGAACGCGCTTTCACGTGCGCGCAGATACCCCCATACGCCCTACTATTACCAACGCGCTATACGTTAAAGATACATGTATTATCCCTACTCTAGCGTAAGAGAGGCGACATGAGCGTCGGCGGCTCGAATGCGAGCTTACGAGAAGAAGAAATATGTACAGAAGAATCACTCTTCTACCTGCCTTCGATTAAATAAAGTTTTAAAACTAAAATCCGAGTTGGTAATTGTATTCTTTTAGAATGGAGTAAAATACGGCGAAGTAGATCGACGCATGTTTGGTCTACATACCCGTTTATTCCATTTTAAAATAAGTGTTCTTTGTTGTTCCCGAAATAGTGAATAAAAAGTGCATTTCATAAAGTCTTAAGATTAAAATCAAATAATAGTTAAATTTAATTGTGTACTTGCAAATGTTTGTATAGGAGAAATATCCTTTAAATATTTGCAAGTCTGTTAAAATCAAGAGTCATAAAATAATTCGAGGAATTCTAAAAGGCAACAAGAGACCCTAGTTATCAACCAGCACCTTTCCGTTTCCTAGTTTCCTTCCTACACGAGCAAGTGATCCCGATGTAGTCGGTCATGGCGTACCGGCTACATACGGATTAGCTCCGCACATACAAGTCTTACACTAAATTAAAACAAATACATTATAAACTACAGATTAATATATCATAAGTTTAACACGCGTGGTTGTGCCCGTGTTAGTATTAATGACAAACAAATTTTGTAAGTGGCTTCACCACGAAAATTAATATATATATTTATTCGTAGATCGATGGTATCCCTCGTTAAAACTAATTAGAATCTCTTTTTCTTTCTTTAAATTACATTAGCACGAAAGGGACATAAGTTTCGTTATTTCCTTAAATGAAAGAAACGATGCTTTTCCTCATAAATTAAAGTTAACTAAGGTTCGTTTGATGTCCTAATCTTGGCATTAAACAGCCTTACCGTTAAAACAAATACATCTGGCTACGACCAAAATACAAAGAAATTATCTTATGTAGAAAATAAATCATCGAAATTATAGTTGGTTGATGCGTGTTTGATGAGGTATAAAAATCGTAAAACGAAAATATATTTCACGAATATTAAATGAAGTAAACATAGTGTTTAACACTGGCTTAGCGCATGTAAACATAAGCGATCATTTAATGTAAAATTCGAATTCTCGAAAAGAGAGAGATAGAAGCAAGGGATACCCCTATGTTTCTCAAGTTCAGCGTTAATAGCATGAAACGAATATTCTCGAGTCATACTCAACGAAGTTTATGTGTGCTTTTATCGGCGAAATAATATTCTGTTCGCGGCTGCTAAAGTCATTATAAATATCGCGCGAAATAATAAAGGAATCCATTGTATTATAAATTCATTTCTCTACGCTGTTTGTTTACTAGGCTTTATTAAATTATAAATTCCTTTGCTCGGTAGAACCCGAATAAAGGTACACATAGGCTTCTCTGAGTTTCAATATTGTATGTTGAGTCAATTTATACTCAAATGAAATCATTTTATTGACTTTAATTAAATAAAAACTTAGAGAATCTTAGAGTATGTTTGAGAGTTTTAAATATATTGTACCGGTCAATAATTGGTACTTGTCCTCTTCTAAATTCTTCCTGGGAGAAGTTTCATCAATATTTAATACTCTACAACTTTTTATTTTCAAAGCTCTGTTCACCAGTACTTCAGGCGACCAAATCATATCTGCTAAGTCTCTTAAAAATATTGGAGGTTTTTTTGAGCTGTAATAAATGCCACGCATTCTCATCGACGAAGATATCAAGTCCTAAATAAATCTATGAATGATACAACGAATTAAGATATAATTAATACTTTATTAGTAAATATATAGTATATTATGTAACTAATGTGCGAAGAATGCGATTCTTGCATAAGTGTTGCATATTTTATTTTTTTAAATAAGTGCGCGAAGGTCGATCAAGAAAATATAGATATGACGGTTAATAATACAAATAAATACAAAACTTGTTAATTTTAATATTGTTATATTTATTTCTTAATATTTCAATTTGTTTAAACATTGAATTTTTTTATTTATGTCCTATCAGCGTATTTTTAAACGTTTTGTATTTTTATTAATACAAAATTACACTTAAAGTTAACGAAAATATTTAAAAAAATAAAATTAGAATACTTGTTTTATGGTTGATTGTAATTATTAATATTTATAGTGACGTTGCAATTATTTTAATGAAAAATTACATTTTTTTTTGTTTGTCTGGTTCTTGGTTTAGTTTTATACGTTTTGATGTTGATCCAAACGTGAAAATATGTTACTTTATAATCCAAAATAAGAAAAAAGAAAATGGAAAAAAATTAGGAGAGTTGTTTTGCTTTTTACGATAAATATAAGTGTAAATTTATTTAAATACTTTTCTTGATTAGCGCAGAAGATATACGAAATAAAAGTGAGAGATGTGCTTTGTTGTGCAGTACTTTATTGAGTCAAGGACCGGGACTATTGGTGTCGCGCGAGTATAATGAAAATTTTAAGGAATTCAGTAAATCTCGTCGAAATATTTTCTCACAAGCCACAGTGATCTTCGCATCCGTTATAGTATAGTGTGTAAATCGTGCTTCTCGCGTAAAAAATAGTTGCTTGCGAAATCGATCTTCGCACATGATGTTTGAAAAATAAATAAACATACTTGACCATTAATGACATCGTATCTATTCCGATTTTCCGTGTTCAGAACGTATTTTTCAGCTATAAAAAAATAAGAATAATAAATTTATTTATGTAATAAATCATTAAGATATTGCCGTCAAATAATACTTACGGTTGTCAGCATATTTTCTTTTGATGGAACGTCTCAAACCTTCATTACGAATTTTTTCTACAACTTTATAAAATGTAAAGTTATTAATATAATTTTATTCATTTACTTAAAATACAAATAAAGTCAACATTTTCGATATTAAGGTAGCTTCAGCGTTGGATGGTGTATCAAATAGGGGCCTCAACAAAAAGAACAAAATAAATTTTTTTCTTCTAAATAAGGTAAACGGCCTATTATGAGACAAATGTTAATTTTATGAGACACTTGAACAAGAACTTACTTTAAAAATATATCATTCATAATATTATATAAAAATCATAAAAATACATAAAAAATATTTTATTTTGTAAATAAATATAAATATACATATTATTTAAACACCCAGAACGTACAAATTTATTTATTTATATACCACTGCGTAGAGTGCTTATTTCACTTGACATGACAGCTGTAATATTGAGTACACCTGATCCCATGTTTATACTTATTGTAACAAATCTATTTAATTTGAAGTAATAAAAAATGAATTTTTTAAAGTTGAATAATTGTAGATTGTAATAGATAAAAATTTTGTTATTGGTTGTAAAGATTTTTTTAAATTTTACGAGTGTATTATGATATGTACATTTTGTAAAGCCTGTCCTCATTTATGAAACATTAACCTGCATGTACCATTAATACGGTCCTTTTATAACTAACCTAATATCATGTATAACTCATACTTTAACTTTCTCCGATTCAAAGAAACTATAAAGTATAATTTTTTAATTCCAAAGAGGTTATATTAGTACTTTATTAATATGTTGTAAAATATTGATGTTAAGCATCTTAATTTTCTTAAATATGTTATGGTACCAAAAAAAAAAAAATAAATAAAAAGAACCATTTATTTATAAAAAATAATATTAAAATTCTTTATTTTACCTGTCTCATAATCGAGACATATCGTTTGAGACACATCGGACAAGGCAAAAATTTTGTCTCATATTCTACGGTCAGATATAAACACCATTTCTTTTTGACATTATTATTTTTTTACGTAGGATTTAGTCAAAAAGAATTGTTCTTGATAAATAGAAAGGCATGGTGTTATAAAATAAAGCTAAAAATCGGAATCATTTATATTTATTTTTTATTAAATGATAGATAATATTCTATACGCCTTCAACTAGCGTCTCATAATAGGGCCGTTTACCTTAAATTTTATAAAAAATATTCTTAATCAATTACTATATTTATAATTCGTATTACGTTTAATTATTTAGTGACAAATATTTACGATTCACGCCTGATAGCGTTCTAATCGTATCTATTTTCATCAATTTTTATAAATATTAAATATTTGAATTTCTGTAATTTTTTTTCTCATTAATTTGGTCATTCCCTACTGAAAAAAACAAATGGGATCCCTTATGGGATTTCATATGGGATCCTTTATGGGTTCTCATATGGGGTTTTAGCGCGGGATCCTATATGGGATCCCATATGGGGTCCCATAAGAGGTTCACAAACTCAATTTTTCAAATATAATATGGGACCACATATGGGGTCCCATAAGAGGTCCACAAACTCAATTTTTAAATATAATATGGGACCACACATGGGGTCCCATAAGAAATCCACAAACCCGATTCTAAATACAATATGGGACCACATATGGGATCCCATATGGGTCCCATAAGAGGTTCACAAACTCAATTTTTAAATATAATATGGGACCACATATGGGATCACATATGGGGTCCCATAAGAGGTCCACAAACTCAATTTTTAAATATAATATGGGACCACACATGGGGTCCCATAAGAAATCCACAAACCCAATTCTAAATACAATATGGGACCACATACGGGATCACATATGGGATCCCATATTATATTTAGAATTGAGTTTATAGACCCTTTATGGGATCCCATATGCTTTCCTATATGCGATCCCATATTATAGTTTTTAAAAAAAATTGAGTTTGTGGACCACATATTGGGCCCCATGTGGGATCCCGCATATTTAAAATTGAGTTTTATCGACCTCATATGGGATTCCATATGCAATCCCATACACGAAAAACATTTCGCACGTACAGTGACGGTGACTAGGCTGTGCGGTACGATGCCGGCACTAGATTTCAGGTGTCGAGATGGTGTTGCAGTCAAGGCTATAGCAACGCGCACTTAACATATGGAGCTCAGCCTAATCTTACACAGTAGCACCCCTCGTGCATTTCGAGGCGAGCATTGACATTCTACAGAGATAGTCACTGTAACGAAGTAACATCGGCACCATATTTTTAGGTGCCGATGTCGCAGACGCACGATGTCTTACAAGCACACTTCGTTTACGTGCCAAATGTTTTCCGTGTATGTGATCTCATATTATATTCAGAATTAAGTTTATGGATTCCTTATGGGGCCCCATGTGGGATCCCACATATTTAAAATTCAGTTTTATCGACCTCATATGAGATTCCATATGTGATCCCATATGTGGTCCCATATTATATTTAAAAAATTGAGTTTGTGAACCTCTTATTGGACCCCAAATGGGATTCCATATGAGATCCCGCGCTAAAACCCCATATGGGAGCCCATAAAGGATCCCATATGTAATCCCATAAGGGATCCCATGTGATTTTTTCAGTAGGGTTAATCTTATATCTTTAAAACTGTTTAAAAAAGCTCATTGTAATTCATACTTTTCTTAACATTTTTTTACTTAATGATTTATCAATTCATTAAAAGTCGCTGAAATTACCTGGAACAAGCATCTATTTATCAAATGATGTATAATTTGAAATTTATCAATCTAATTACAGTTATTTATGATATTTTAGAGACTTGATGAGAACATTAATTATATTATATATTTATCTTTACAGGAAAACCGCGATTATAAAGGGATGTAATTAAATTCACAATTATTTTTCTAATGTATCGATTAAAATTATTTTATCAATATATGTTTATTACTACAGGAAAAATCTATTCTGCGAGTTAAAAAAAAAAATCATCCTTTGAAAAGAATAAGATATTGAAGAATACTTAATTTTGTTTTTAACAAATCGATCATAATTATATAGGTCTACTGCAACCTTTGGAATATATACTTTAGCTAACAGCAAAATAATATTTTTGAAATTAATAACCTTATGGATTTTTTACATTAAAATTAAATTCATATGATAGTGTGGCTGTGTTAAGATTATTTTTTTCTTTTTGTTGCATGTTGATATTGGAAATTTTAGAGTGTTATTTTTTATTTGTTTATTTAATTTGTCTTAGAGTATAACCGTTTTGTATTAGGGCTTGTTTTACCTTGTCGAGTTCCTGTTCAATGTAAGCTTGATCAGGAATGTGAAGTGCTCTGTATATAAGAAAGTTAACGACTTAAAGTTTTTGGAAAGGGTGAACATAGGAGAAACTGGAAGAACAATCCACCAAAGACTCAAAGAACACAGCAGCCAGGTAAAATTGAAACACTTCACACAATCAGCATTAGCAGAACACAACATTGAAACCGGTCACCAAATAGACTTCGACCACATAACTATCCTCGTCAAAACTAACTCTCACATTTCAAGAAAACACCGAGAAGCCATAGAAATACTAAAACATTTAAATAATCTAATCAGAGATAACGGTTACTTCCTGAACCCAATATGGCAACCTCTGTTCCCAATGGCAGATCACCCATAACCATTAAACCATAATACCCATAACCATATAACCGAAAGACCCTGCCCAAAATTATCCCCTTATATATAGTGATCAGATAGTCTGGACCATCAGATTGAGGCTCACCCAGATGGAGTGAACTGTAATGTTCACGAAACGTCGGTATGCAAAACCACAACTTGCACCGTCGAAATCCGAAAAAACTTTCTAACAATGTCTAACATACACCGTAAAAGCTTCAAATCGAAATGGATAGATATTTATAGCAATACAATGTCAAGTATACCTACGTCTGTTGCTCGAAGAGTACAGAGATCCCTCGCTGTTAGTATACAAGCTATCGCGAGTACCATATTTAATCGATACAAGTGATATTATAAATTGATATTCAGTGCAAAACAAGTGTAAATAAGTTATTCAAGAAACCAAGAGTTGACTCTTGTGCAAGTGTAACAAATTTAAGCCATGATGACTTCTAATAACAGAGCTCATCAGGCGAGTCAACCAGCATTTACTAGTTCCCAACAAAATGTATTTGCAAGCTGCGCAGGTGTCACAGAAAACAATGCCATTCCTAAGCGAGAACAAGCAATCGTCATAGAAAGCAAAGAAGATCTAAGATTAAGAGATTATATCGTTGCAGTCGGCAACATAGTAAAGCCAATAAATGTCAAATTCGTCTACAGATTATCAATAATAGAATAAGCATCATACTAACAGAGAAAGAACTAGCTGAAAACTTCATTAAAAACAACCCAAAGATCAAAGTTGTCCATCATATTCTCGAACCTAGATTGCTAATAACTAGACACAAGCGCATAATAATAGCCAACGCTTGTCCATCCATTCCGCATACTATTATAAAAAACATCTTAGACAAAGCAGCAGTTAAGCGCAGTTCAGTTATAACATACTTAAAAGCAGGTATCCCCGATCAAGGCTACGAACACGTGAAAAGCTCAAGGAGACAAGTCTAGACAAATTACCTCAGTCACATCAACTTACATACGATGAAACAAATTTCCGGATATACTTTACATGCGACATTCTTAAATGCTTTATCTGTTAACAAAACAAGAGCGGAAGAAAATGTAAAAAAAAAGTGTTTGAACTCTTGGATCGTAACATAATCTACAGAATATGCGAAAAAAGAATCAAGAAATCTTTTTTTGGAGAAAATTAGAGTAATGCACTATTTTTTTAACTGAAATAACTATCGTTAATAACGGAGGAAAGTAGATTAAAAACATAAATTCATAAAGTGACCCCTCAAGATTGTTTAGGCTAATCTAAATCATAGAAATTGTAATTAGATAAATATATTTATACCTGTACAAGATTGACAAATTGATTCTTGCGTCGATCTTCGACAACAAAATCGTTATCTTAATATCGTTGCTTTGATATAAACAATGCGTATTTTGGAAACCGATTAAAAATGATCGTAATTCTGAAGCCAATTGAAAATGATCGTAACTCGGAAGTTAATGGAAAAGGGTCGTAACTCGTGAACTATTGTTTTTGCCCTGATTAAAGTTGGCGTTACTCACTAGGAGAGTGTCACACCTCCGGATCACGGATTTTGCTCAAACTTCGGATAAATTTTCAGATGATAAAATATGGAAAAAGCTAAAGTTATAGTCATAAATACTCAATATTTCCCTAGTTACAGGCAATTAAAGAAAATCACTAAAAAGTTACTAGATTTTTAAACACATATAGTTCTTTAGCGTCGATAGCCACAAGCTTGAAACTTTTTTTAAATTAAAGCTGAACTCAAATACTTTCGAATTAGTAGCTATAGCATGTAAAAATATTATTTTTTCCCAAAGTAAGAGCGTAATTAGGATTGGACCTCATTTCAGCTTTTATTATTAATTAATGTTTTTAAAAGAAAAATCAGGTCCAATGTTTATCACGCTCTAACTTTGGGAAAAAATAATATTTTTACATGCTATAGCTACTAATTCGAAAGTATTTGAGCTCAGCTTTAATTTAAAAAAATTTTCAAGCTTGTGGCTATCGACGCTAAAGAACTATATGTGTTTAAAAATCTAGTAACTTTTTAGTGATTTTCTTTAATTGCCTCTAACTAGGGAAATATTGAGTATTTATGACTATAACTTTAGCTTTTTCCATATTTTATCATCTGAAAACTTATCCCGAAGTTTGAGCAAAATCCGTGATCCGGAGGTGTGACACTCTCCTAGTCAGTTAATACCAGCGGGATTTAGTTTGAAAAGCGAAAAATCATTTTGCATGTATGTATGCAAATTTTTTTTCGATTTTTAATCCGTACTTGATATTATTTAGCAGGGGGCCGAACTACCTGTCTTTTTCTAATAGCGTTTTTCATCATTTATATAAACACCATTCGTTGTGGCGAGAAAAAATAATAGTTTTCGGTAAATATTAGTATAATAAGTAAATTTTGTAATAACAATCCAATTATTTTATCGCGTAATTATTAAATAATATGAGACCAACTAAAAAAGATAGGTTAGATTTTAGTTTGTTATTAAGTCTCATATTATTAAAAAATTACGCGGTAATTTTTTGTTATTCAAAAATTTACTTATTATATTAATATCTAGCGGGGGCTACTATTTTTTCTCGCTTCAACGGATGGTGTTTATATAAATGATGAGAAACATTATTAGACAAAGACAGATAGTTCGGCCTTCTGTTAATGTGTAACATCAACTTAAATCATAGTAAAAAACAGTAATTTGCGAATCATGAGCATTTTCAATATGCTTTTGAGATACACCCTTTTTATTCTTAAGCAACGATATATCAAACTTACTTTTATAATTTAGAACATAGTTTCCATTAGAATTTTCATGATTTTCTCCATTGTTTTCAAATAATTGATTTGAACGGTTTTCTCTTATATTGTCGTCATTTTCTTCAATTCCATCTGTTTTATCAGAAGATTTGTTTTCAGGGTTAACAACAGGGTTATCTTTGGATTTCATTTGTTTTCCATTCTCTTTTATTTTATTTGGAATATTATTTCCCAAAATGTCATTTGGTGAAGATGTACAAATAGTTTTGAAGTGACCTAAGAAGTTATCAATACGTAAATAATGATTACTATATATTAAATAAGAGAAGCATTGTATTTTAGTCTTGAATTTTCTTTTATGTGAGATCAAAACCTTTCAATTGAAATAAAAATTTATTAAAAAAGCATCATCTGTTTAAAAATTAAGATTAATTAACCGATGAATGTAAACTTTAAACACGTAAATGTACGATTGTTTATGAATTTACTCTAATTGCTGAAGATTGATCTTATATAAGATAATAGAATGTTCAGACATGATCTTAAATTATATCCAGTTATTAGCTGGTAAATAGTAATTTTGAAGGAAAATATCCATACGAAATCAGTAACTGCAAATGAAAGCAGAAAGTGAAAGAGAAAGACTCCTTAAGGTAGTACTATCGTTAAGGGATTGACAGTTCAGAAAAATCTGAGATTGGGCACATAAGTAGATTTTAATTCAAATGAAGTACAGTTAAATTTTGGTTAACTTTCAGAGCATGAGAAAAAAATTATAAGCATTTTAATTTTCATCTTTTAACACGCGCTTTATATCTATATATCGTGTATATATAGTTACACGGGCGTGCATTGAGTCTAAGATGTTTATATCGTTTCAAACTCGATACTGAAAAATTTATTCTTCTGTTTTTAATGAATCACGTGTTAAATTTGATGAAATTTTTGAACCATCAGTAGCTTATAATCAAGAGTTGAAAAAGAATTTCTATGTGGTTACCATAAGAGCGCGTGTTAAAAGTGTGAAAATTTAAATGTTTGTCATTATTCGTAAGCGACGATATATCAAACTTACTTTTATAATTTAGAACATAGTTTCTATTAGAATTTTCATGACTTTCTCCATTGTTTTCAAATAATTGATTTGAACGGTTTTCTTTATATTGTCGTCATTTTCTTCAATTCCATCTGTTTTATCAGAAGATTTGTTTTCAGGGTTAACAACAGGGTTATCTTTGGATTTCATTTGTTTTCCATTCTCTTTTATTTTATTTGGAATATTATTTCCCAAAATGTCATTTGGTGAAGATGTACAAATAGTTTTGAAGTGACCTAAGAAGTTATCAATACGTAAATAATGATTACTATATATTAAATAAGAGAAGCATTGTATTTTAGTCTTGAATTTTCTTTTATGTGAGATCAAAACCTTTCAATTGAAATAAAAATTTATTAAAAAAGCATCATCTGTTTAAAAATTAAGATTAATTAACCGATGAATGTAAACTTTAAACACGTAAATGTACGATTGTTTATGAATTTACTCTAATTGCAGAAGATTGATCTTATATAAGATAATAGAATGTTCAGACATGATCTTAAATTATATCCAGTTATTAGCTGGCAAATAGTAATTTTTGAAGGAAAATATCCATACGAAATCAGTAACTGCAAATGAAAGCAGAAAGTGAAAGAGAAAGACTCCTTAAGGTAGTACTATCGTTAAGGGATTGACAGTTCAGAAAAATCTGAGATTGGGCACATAAGTAGATTTTAATTCAAATGAAGTACAGTTAAATTTTGGTTAACTTTCAGAGCATGAGAAAAAATTATAAGCATTTTAATTTTCATCTTTTAACACGCGCTTTATATCTATATATCGTGTATATATAGTTACACGGGCGTGCATTGAGTCTAAGATGTTTATATCGTTTCAAACTCGATACTGAAAAATTTATTCTTCTGTTTTTTAATGAATCACGTGTTAAATTTGATGAAATTTTGAACCATCAGTAGCTTATAATCAAGAGTTGAAAAGAATTTCTATGTGGTTACCATAAGAGCGCGTGTTAAAAGTGTGAAAATTAAAATGTTTGTCATTTTACTCTCATGCTCCAAAAGTTTACCAAAATTTAACTACATCTTGTTTGAACTTAAATCTACATATATACCCAATTTCAGATTTTTCTGAATCGTCAATTCCTTAAGTGATAGTACTACCTTAAGAAACGCCCTTTATTTTACATTAATTGGTACATACAGATACTTTCTTTGTAATTTTACTCTGTAAATAACGGTTGATCGAGCTTATAAAGAAGAAAAGTAATGCGAAAATCGTTCTTAAAATATTCACAGACGATAAATTCTATATTTCACTTTCGCTACTATTTTCATTATTTCGTTATAACTTTTGAATAAATCGAGAATATAAGTTTAGAACAGTCGTCTTTTAGAATATAGGTTTTTCCAATCCAAGAGTTTAATATTTTCAATAAATATTTTATTTTAATATTTCTAAAGATTATTTTTAAAACCATGCGTGTAGGTACATGTACTTTGTAGATAAAGGTTTCAAAACTTGGACGAAACTGTTGATAAATTTAAAAAGTGAGCGATGATCAAATAGATGCAGCTTTTTCACAATTTTATGCAAGACAAAATATTGTAAAATTAATTAAAAATCCAAAACTCAAATGCAATACATTCTCCTTGTAAGAGGACTCCTGATATAATGTGTCGAGCCTCGAGGGAAGGAAGGAGGACATTTAAGCCCGCGCGTCTGATAAACCACGCTATGATAAAGACGTAGGTTAAGATGTCGCCTTTCTCCCCCAAGATATGTATACAATTTTTCATCATAGCCTGTACCGAAAGTTATTTAGTAAAATTAGGTATGCTAATTTAAATATGATGCTATACTTTTTTTGATTTATAAATAACATGGTAATTCATGTGATAATAATTCATGAATGAAAAGAAATGTTTGACTTATTTTACTGAATGTACTCTACGGTACGTTCTTGGGATGATAATTCATAAAACGTATCTTCATTCAAATGTTTTATACAAAGTTTATATTTATAAATTTAGTAGGAATGTTATTTTATAATAAGAAAATTTTAAAATCCGTATTTGTTTGTTCCTGATGTCATTTTAGATGAAGAGTAAAAATTCTAAGTAAATTAGTCTCTATATACGGGAAATAGAAAGACAAAGATAATTTTTGCTATATTTAATTGTTGGCGTCTACGTAGGACGTCCTTTTCACTTTATCCCGGTTTAGAAAGATCATTTTTTGAGGGAAGTAGTCGGATAAATCTTGAAACTTTGGGCTGGGATATGATGAATATTGTTTATTTTATAGTTTCTTGATCATATTATTTATAAAATAATATATTTTTCATGTAGAAAGGAAAAGTAAAGAATGCCTTAAGGAGGTTGGGTAGATCTCTTGAGGAGCAGGCGGTGGGGGATAGTCCTAAGCTTATATACGGGAATTTAATTGCAATACCAACTTTAGATAAAAAATTTAACTTCCTTTAATATTGAATTTATCAATGAAATCATTTCAAAATTACTATCATATCTCTTTTCTAGTATTAAGAATACAAAGATTTACTTTATAAAGAAGTTAAATTTTACATTATTCAATTAAAAATAGTCGGAAATTGAAAGTGAAGTATGGCAACGCCACGCGATGGTTTCTTTTTCTTTGAGTCACACCTGATACTGCTGACAAACGACACTACAAATAGACAAATCTCTTATCGTTACTTTTGCAATGTAAAATATATTTACAATAATTATATCCTTTTCATGGGGTAATATAAAAAATTTGTTAAAAAAGAATAGCTTCTGCAGCTATTTCTTATGATTTAATGTGTAATGAATACTAATAAGAAGAAAATTATTTAATAGATTTACTTTAAAAAATAGCTGAAGGAAAAGCTTAGCTGATAAAAAGTAAAAAGTATTAAATGTTATTTTGAATTATTTTATAATAAATTAATATATTTTTAAAAAAGTTGAATTTAAAATTATTTTGTAATAAATTAATTATTTTAAAAATTATTTTATGATTGTTCATTGAATTGTGTTAATTTCATTTATTTCTTTCCGTTAATTACAATTCATATTCATTCTTTATAGGCGAGAGGGACAATTCTCAAAAAAGCGTTTAGTTTTCGAGAAGGTGACCGCTACCATCCTACAAGCTAATTTTTGTTTTTAAAGAAAGCTTGACTCATAGATTACGAATACTAACTTTTTTTTAATCTGAGTCCGAGAACATAAAGAAATTGGCAAAAATGGCGGTTCAATAGGTAAAAATTCTATATGCACTGTATGTAACCGCCATTTTCTTTATATTCCCGGACTCGGAACTAAAAAAGTTTGTATTCGTAATCTGTGGATTAGTAAGCTTTTTCTCAAAAAAATTAGCTTGTAGGACGGTAGCGGTTACCTTCTCGAAAACTAAGAAAACAAAACGCTTTTTGGGGGTGTTCTTCTCGTCTCTTATCTTTCCTTTATATATGAACCCTACGCGATTGAAGATTCATAATTCGATTGGTGCCCTGGCAGAAAAAAATAAAGAAAAGTGAAGAAAACAGTTTATAACAGCAGGTAACAGCAGAAAAATGTCGGAATTGAGACAAAGACAACAGTTAATAATTGTTTTTTTTTCAGTTACCTGCCGATATTATCAATTTTCTACAGGTATGTTCCGTTTTCTTCACTTTTTAAGTGAGAGAAAAAATATTTTTCAACTTTCTTCACTTCCTTTCGTTTTATAATATTTAATAACTGTTTTCCCAGTTATTTGTCGATATTATCAGTTTTCTTCAGTTATGTTCCGTTTTCTTCACTTTTTACGTGCGAGAAAAAAAATATTATTTCAACTTTCTTCACTTTCCTTCGGTTTAAAACAATTAATAACTGTTTTCTTCAGTTATTTGTCGATATTATCAGTTTTCCCAGTTATGTTCCGTTTTCTTCACTTTTTACGTGCAAAAAATATGTGTTTTCAACATTCTTCACTTTTCTTCGTTTTATAACAGTTATAAAACTGTTTTCTTCAGTTATCTGCCAATATTATCAGTTTTCTCCAGTTATGCTCCGATTTCTTCACTTTTACGTGCAAAAAAAATATGTTTTCAACATTCTTCACTTTTCTTCTTTTCATGACAGTTATAAACTGTTTTCTTCAGTTATCTGCGAATATTATCAGTTTTCTCGAGTTATGTTCCGTTTTCATCACTTTTTACGTGGGAAAAAAAATATTTTTTCAACTTTCTTCACTTTTTTTTGCATTTAAAACAGTTAATAACTGTTTCCTTCAGTTACCTGCCAATATTAACAATTTTCTCTAGTGATGTTCTGTTTTGTTTACTTTGTACGCGGAAAGAAACAATTTTTGTTTAACTTCCTTAATTTTTCATCATTTTAAAACGTTATGTAACTGTTGTCTTTAGTTTTCTAGATTTCTTCACTTTCCAACAGTTGTGTTCAGAATATAACTGTTTTCTACAGTTCCCCCAGATTTCTTCACTTTTCAACAGTTATGTTCTGAATATTACTGTTTTCTGCAGTTTCCTTCATATTTCTTCAGTTTTCAACAGTTGTCTTCAGAATATAACTGTTATCTAAATTTTCTTCACTTATTAACATGTGTGTTCAGAATATAACCGTTTTCTGCAGTTTCCTCCAGATTTCTTCACTTTTCAACGGGTGTGTTCAGAATATAACTGTTTTCTGGTTTTCCTCGGATTTCTTCACTTTTTCAATGGCTTTTATATTTGAAAAGAAATGTTCAAAATTGAATATAATTGTTGATAATTGCAGATAATTGTATAACTGTAGAAAAACTGATAAAAACTGAAGAAATCTAAATAAATTAGAAGATAACTGTTGTCTTTGTCTCAGTTCCGACATTTTTCTACAGTTAATTTCGTTTTCTTCAGTTTTTATCTATTTTCTTCGTATCCTCCTGATATTTTCAGTTACTAAGTGTTGTTTGCATTTATTTTTTCCGCTAGGGGTGAGTTTAGATTTTTCATGTATCAAATTAGCCTACAAAAAAAGTATCCCTAATAACTTTTAAAAAACGCGCAATATACCGCGTCTGACTTCTGCGCAACGTTGCCATGCTCAACAGCTAAAACATAAGAATCTTATGAAACTGTTTTATATTTTAACTATCTAAATAATTAGATTGTAAGTCAATGTATTTTTTTTTAATTTGTTCATAAATACTTAAATTTTCTATTAATATTTATTTTTAGTGATCTTATCATTTTTAAAACAGTTATTTAGCATGGAATGTTAAGTTCTCGAATACCATCCATAAAAAGCCTGTGTATAAGTACATAAGTTTGAATTTTATTAAAAAAAAATACATTGTCAATTGTCCTGAAATTTTCACACAATTATTTTTTAGGTTTACAGCAATCGAATTAAATAATTTTCAAAGTGCTCTTATCATTTTTATTTCATTACCCAACCTCCTGAAGAGGGGGCTATATAGTTCCTTGTCTAATTTGAATTTACGTTATTATTAATAAATTAAATATTTTTATATAAAAGCAAGAGTAGGCCCCAATAGATTTAACGGTAGGCCGGAGAGAACCTGATACCGACCGAGTAACAATTGAGTTGTTTGTTATTTACTGTTTTAATCGGTATCTTCAAATTAAATCGAGCGCAATAGATATTATTATTATGAACATCTATGCACAAGAAAAATATCTACCAGTTTGTTTTTTGAGAAAGCAAGGGAACGCCGGAGTAAAAGTTTATGTTTATAATATTTTCGCGTTCCTTACTTTCTTCAAAAACAAATCGGTAGAATTTTTTTCTTGTATAGATGTTCATGATAATAATATCTATTGCGCCTGACCTTTAATTTGAAGATACACCGATTAAAACTTGAGTAAA
Organism: Anastatus disparis; assembly: GCA_017163975.1. NCBI lineage: Eukaryota > Metazoa > Arthropoda > Insecta > Hymenoptera > Eupelmidae > Anastatus > Anastatus disparis. The sequence continues at coordinate 4,800 of JAFFSR010000057.1, read as the reverse complement.
TAACAAAAATGCCAATTAGATAAGGACAGCGAATCCGGCCTGCTCTTAGGGCAGAGCTAACGATTCTATTCTATGGAAAAATATTAAATTTTGTTTAAATTTTAGGGGAATCCTCATACCGACATAGAGTTCTACCTTATCTACATTTAAATTATGAATTTTAATAGAAATTTAAAAATTCATGACTGAAATTCGTAGGAGAGGCACATTCTTAACATGCCAAAGAATTTATTGCAACGTTAAAAGACAATATATGGGCTGATTCCATTTCAAATCGAACAGTCAGTATACACTCAAGTCACCAATTACTGCGCTAATGGAGTATGTTATTATACCCTAAAAATAAGGGTATACGTATTTTTTTTATTTTGCTGAAATATCAAAAATTGCATCAGATATGCACTTTTGAAAATTGCATACAAAAACTAAATGTTAAAACTGGAAATGTTGAGAATAACTTTAGAGAGCTATCGTTTTACCAATTTCCAATGAATTTTGATAAACGTTTTTATATTTTATTTCGTTTTGAGCCCTTTTCAACTCCGTGCAAGAAATTTAAAAAAACTAAAAATGACTGAGATATATGCATTTTACCAAAAATGCACTTTTATGCAATGCATTTTTCTCGAAAAGGCCATTTTTTTTTGCTGAAATATTTTTTACTGATAGAGGACCAAAATACCTATCTAATAGTACTTTGTTTGATCCCGGTTTTTGGTTTGAGCGAGAAAAAATTCACAAATTTTGTTGGTGAAAAATGCTTGTATATACGTTCGGAAGTCTTAAGTAGTCTGCATTCAAACACTGTCGTATGCTTGGCTCATCATTTGTTTACATTTGTATGCATGTATATAGCATCAATAGTGATATATATATATATATATATATATATATATATATATATATATATATATATGTGTGTAAATTCGTAATATAAAAATAAATATTTAAACATGAAAAAAAGAATTCTATTCGTGTATATCTATATTATGTATGTTTCTGATGTACAAACAATAGGAGGCTAACTCATGGACAAATACATCACGTAACCAAAATAGCATATTAGAACTGTTATATAGAAGCTTAGTTATTTTTACGGCTGCTTTGAAAGGTGCTTCTCGGCTTGTAGAAAAATTCAACAAAATTGTGAAATAACAATGTCCGAAATTTACTCTTCTAAAAAGAATTTCATGTCCTGATTTTTTTTCAAATGCATAAAAAGGTAGTTTATATGAACAGTAATTCACGTTTTAGACCGTTGGAAGATTTAGCCATTAATTTGGCACAGCTTCATCCAGATTTAAATATATTGCCATCTACTAATGTATGTAAAAATTGCCATAAACGCATATCAAAAATGATTTCAAGTGATTTTGAGTCTATATCTGAAAAATGAAATCACTGAACTTTTTGAGGAAGAGATGATGATTTTATTCCGAAGACACCTGAACGAATAGAGGGAATTAAACGAGAGTATTAATTCAGTTTTACCTGAATGCATCTCACCCCTAAAAAGAAAAACTGCAATACCTGAAAATTTTAGAGGAAATTACGTATCTAAAAAGAAAAAATCCTAATTTCAGCTTTTTCTGCTACTGTTGGAAGTAAATTAGAAGATGCGTATGGCATTTCAGTTGAATCAATAGAATCGGACGAAAATTCCACTGAAAACTATTGGACTGAATTTTTAGAAAATTTTAAATTGGCTTTAGAAAAATGCCTTCTATTTCGGAGAAAAAATAAAACTTCTAACTCTACTACCTTCAAAAATTAAGCAAAATAAAAGTTTGCTCACTATTCCCGAATATAAGCGAGTATATGATAAATAAATCAAGAAATCTCGTGAAAAATAAAGGAGTTTATTCGGAGCCAGATTTATATACTGGTCATCCTATTGATGAAAGCACAAAAAATATCGTTATGGAATATTTTTTAAATGATGATTTTAATTGTAGTAGACAAAGTCCAAAATAAATCTGATGTCGTAACTGTTAAAATTAATAACACAAAAACTAAAAAAAGTCAAACGGTTTCTTACTCGAAGCTTAAAAAGAAACATATAGTCAATTAAGAAAAGAAAATCCAAACTTACAAATAGGAAAATCGAAATTCTATAGTCTAAGACCAAGTTTCGTCTTAACTAGCCCTGTGAATGGAAGCTTGTCTTTGTGTACATTGGAAAATTTTGAACTGTTTCTTAAGTTTGATCCGTTTTAGAGGCGATAAGAATTCCGAATTAGATTCAATTCGTTCAGAAATAACTAACACAATGTTGTGTTCTGAACCATCTGATCTCATGTTTCTTGCAAGAATGCAAAGATTGTCCCGGTGGTGCGGTATCACATTAGAATTGTTAAAACTGAAACAAAATTGTGAAGATGAAATTACGTTTGCTTTGTGGATAATGGTAATCTTATTAAACAAACAATAAGCTTAACAGTTTTTAAAGAAAAACTATCAATCTGCGCATTGAAAGCAAGTACTCATATATACATAAAAATATTCAACGTGAAGCTATAAAAAGAAAAAGAAGAAGGTAAAGCTGATCCTACTAAGTTAATCATCCACGTTGACTTTGCAGAAAATTGGTCTGTAATAAATAATAAAGCGGTTCAAGGAAATCATTGGGTAAATAACCAAATTTCTATTTTTACTGCAGTCTGTTGCCAAGGAGAGATAACACAAAGTTTTGGATAGTTAGTGATGACAAAAAGCATGATACTGCATATGCACTGCTAGCAATAAATAAAATTATCGATCTTATGAAAAGAATTATTTAGTTACTAAAGTCACTATCATATCAGATGGAGCCCGGCCAATTTAAAAATCGTTTTCAACTACACAGGAATTCAAACATTGGTTTTATGAAATGAAATGGTTATTTTCTGCGACTGGTCATGGGAAAGGAGCCGTTGATGGAATAGGTGGGCTTTAAAGCATTATGCTACTTCACATAACTTGAAAAGAGTTCATGAAGAATCGATACAAAATGCTGACGATTTTATAAATTGGGTTCAAAGTTACAACAATGCGATAAAAATCATTTTACTACCAATAAATGAGATTGAAAGATTTAGAAAAAGAAAAATATTGAATGGAGTGGGTTTCTAAATATAATGGAATTCAAAAAAAAGTCATATGTGGTTAAAAAAACTTGGGAATTAAAATCACATATATTTATTGTAGGACAGCTATACATGCATTAAATGAAGTAAAAACAAGAAAAAAAAGCCAAGCGTCGTGAGACTACATTTAAAACTAAAAATAATAAGCGAGAAACATAAAAAAAATAATTATCTATAATTATTTTTTTGACGCATCCCAACAGTGAGAGGCAAGGGAACTCACTCTAAAAAGCACTGAAGGGAACAGAATCCTTCTACGTCCACGTCGTTGTTCCTGGATAATGCTAAACGAAGGATAATATTTAAATGTCGACTGCTTAAGACTTCCGAACGTATATACAAGCATTTTTCACCAACAAAATTTGCGAATTTTTTCTCGGCCCAAACCAAAAACCCGGGATCAAAACAAGTACTAGTTAGATAGGTATTTTGGTCCTCTATCAGGTGAAATATTTGCGCAAAAAAAAAATAAGCCTTTTGGAGAAAAATGCATGTGAAAAAAGGGCATTTTTTTGTAAAATATATATCTCAGTCATTTTTAGTTTTTTTAATTTTTGCACTGGAGTTGAAGAGAGGCTCAAACGAAATAAAATATAAAGGTTTTTCAAATTCATTGAAATTGGTAAAACGATGTAGCTCTCTAAAAGTTATTCTCAACATTTTCCAGTTTTAACATTTATTTTTTAGTAGGCAATTTCAAAGTGCATATCTGATGCAATTTTTGATATTTCCAGCAAAATAAAAAATACGTATACCCTCTTATTTTTAGTTGGAGAATAACATACTCACATTAGCGCAGTAATTGGTGACTTGAGTGTATACTGACTGTTCGATTTGAAATGGATTCGAAGTTTCCTAAGGAATTGCAAAAATAAAAAGGCTCAGTAACCCTTAATACGATTAACTTTTCAATGTAAAGTTGCGAATAATCGTATTATAAGTTTTTGTCTTCATTTCCACTGTTATTCTGCCTTTTAACGTTGCAATAAATTCTTTATAATGTTAAGAATGTGCCTCTTCTATGAATTTTAGTCAAAAATAGTTACAATTATTACTAAAACAAGATGCAATTCAAATGATGGATAAGGTAGATCTCGGTGCCACATAATAAATACCCCTTAAATAAAGACTAAAACAAGCCACGAAAGTTTATATTTTTCAAAATAGAATTATTTTGCTTGTACTTAAATTTATTGGGACCTGCTCTTTACTTTTGTATGAAAATATTTAATTTTTTAATAATAGATGAAAATTCAGATTGGACAAGAACAGAGCTATACACAGCCTCTTAAAGCCCGTTATAGGCAAATATATATCTGGCACATGCATAACTAATTGCACGTAGCAATTATTTAAATAAAATAATACTTGGCAAATATTTAAATAATAACTTCATTTTACTATAGAATAATTCTAAAAAACTGATCAGAGAAAGATACTTCATCTAACACATTACATTAATTGTGCCATTGCTTAAGAGTCGGTCGTAGAGCTTTGTCCTTGTCCAATCTAAATTTTTCAGTTATAGTTAACAAATAGTATCATACAAATGCAGGGGCTGAGTGTGTAGAGCAAGAAAACGAGGCCGAATCTATTCTATGAAAGCATTTGAAAATCAAATCAAATTCAACTGTTTTTCCGTTTTGGACTATACTCGGGAAGAATTGAAAATTTT